>JANVCC010000045.1:1949854-1969142 GCA_025345505.1 Todiramphus chloris collaris
CGGGGCCGGGTCGGGCCGGGCGGCAGCGGCGAGGAGGGTGGGGGGGCTCCCCCGGGGGTCCCGGGACGGGGCGCTCAGCGGGGCCGGCGCCCCCCGAGCGGCGCGGGGCGGGCGGCGGGGCCGGGCCGGGCCATGGAGGTCCTTGCGCGGAGGGCGAGGACGCTCTGGGGATGGGAGCGCGGGGGCCGTGGCCAAATATTGACAGCGCCCGCCGTGCTCCGGGCTCTCATTGGGCAGAGTCAGAGGCGCGGAGCCGCGGCTCCGGCCGGACCGACCCCCACCTCCCCAAGGGCACGTCGGACAGCCCCCTCCGGGCTCCTGCCCCCGCCGCCGCGCACCGGGGCCGCTCCCACCGCCGCGCCCGCACCCGCGGGTACGTGGCGAGGAGCCGCCGGCCGCGGCCGCCCCGTCGGGCTCCGCCCGGGGAAGGGGCTCCGCGGCTCGGTGGGATGCTCGGGGTCGGGACCGGGACCGGCTCCTCCCGCGCTCGCCCCCCGCCAGGTGTCACTGCAGGGTGGGAAACTGCCGGCGCTCCGCGGGGCTCCGCGGGACTCCGCGCCCCGCCCGGGTGCAGCCGGTGCCGCTCCCCGCGCCCGCCTCCGCCGCTTTCCGCCGGTCCGGCCCCGGCTCGGCGGTCCCTGTGCGGGCAGGAGCGGGCAGCGCGGGCAGCCGGCGGCTTCGGGGCCGGGCGACCGGGCGGGTCTGAGCGCGGGTGTCGGGGGTGGTGATGTCCCCAGCAGCTGCACGGGAACCTGCGGGCAGGGGGACGGGAGACGCAGCCGCCGGCCTCAAGACAGCAGTGATGTCCCCAGCGAGGGCCGCCGCCTTCCTCCCCAGCCGCAGCCTTTCAGGGCTGGTTTTTGGGAGAGGTCTCCCACCTCTGCTGTGCTGTCTGTGGCTGCAGGTTAGGGAGAGCTGGTGGACAAGCTGCCCTGGGCTCTAAGGTCTCCTCCCTTCATTTCCCTGAAACTCTTGGCTGGTAGCTGGTGAAGACCAGCCTTACTTGGGAGCTCCCGCTTCCCCGTGTGGTCCCTTCCTGACTCCTCCATCTACACCCTGGAGGTGAGAAGGCATTAGGCTGGTACTTCCCAATATCCCTAATTATTTACTGGGTCTGTAAACCTCATTATCCACCAGAGGCCTTTTCACATTGCTGGAGCCCTCAGCTGCCCCCTCCCCTCCACCCAGGTCCGCTCATTCTCCTTTTGCCATTCCTCTTGTTACAGATCAGAGAGCAGCTTCCCTGACCCAAGAAGCAGGGACTAGAAGCTGACACTTTGTTATAATCCAATTATACTTGGGAAAACTGCAGCGACAGAGAGCTGGTGCTGGTAGGGTGCTGTCCTTTTGTCTGAGAGCCCAAATGGAATACGGCACTACAGCTTATTCATAAAGAGATTGCACTGAAAGGGCCGGTATTTATAGACCCGTGTGGAAGGCTGGGCATTTATTTAGGAGACCCATCGTAGTGGAGAATGTGCTGGGTGCTCTGCTGCTGCCTTTCCATGGGCTTTTCTCTGTTACCGGTGAGGAGCTCAAGTTCCCTGTGTGTTTCTCTGATAGGGAAGGAAGGGAAGGAGGTGAGCAGCACCGTGTTGATCTGGGTGTGCAGGGCCTGGGAGGGTGATGTGATTCACAGCTGAATTTGGGTGTTGAGGTGGCACGGGTTTCACAGCACTTCGCACCCCGCGTGCTGAATTTCTCTGTCAACCTGGTCGCTTAATTTGATGCTCTCTTCCACCAGACCTTGCTTGCACTCCGTGCACTGTCCCCTGGACTCCTCTGGGTCTGTGTCAGACTCTCCCTCACCTCACATTTCAGAGCGGGGGATGCTGGGGCAGCCCCCGTGCCTCCAACCGCGGCTCAGCCGGGGCAGAGGCTCCATTTGATCTTCCATTCAAATTAGCAATGCTCTCAGGGTGTCTGGGTGCTCCGTCCACATGAGCTGCGGCGGGTAAATAAACAGGGCTCTGCTTTCAAAGGCTTTCACGATTCATTAACTTCAAAGGAACGCGCTCTCTATTTTTTTAGCAGGTTGGTCGCTCCAGAGACTCGTGGGTGCTGAAGGTGGTGGCTGCTCCCCCGGGAAGCCAGGACAGTCGCTGTCATGCCTTGAGGGACAGAGGGGTGGTCCAGGGTTGGTGTTACCCCTGAGGAGGAAAACAGGGTGAGGAAATGTGCAGGTGAGGATGGTCTGTGGCATTCCCTGCCCCAAGGAGCTGCTCCATAGGTGGCAGCCAGCCTGCAGCGTGCTCAGGCACCATCAGGCAGGGTTTGCAAGCCCAGGATGCATACCAGACCCACCAGACCCACGCCTGCTCTGCACAAGGCTTCCCATCCTTCCACAGAGGCAAAAGTAGAATGGTCTTGCCTGCCTGTGCCATCTTCCCGTGGGCAAGGGTGCTCTGCCCTGTGGGCAGGGCTGGCTCTGGAGGCCGCTTTCCCTCCCCAGCTGTCTCCCCACCATGGCACTGGATTCCAGCTTTGATTGTGCAGGCACAGGTGCTGGGGCTGCGCCAGGAGCGCGCGGAGCTGGTCCAGATTGCAAAGGGATCGCTGCATCTCCAAATGCCCGTGCTGGGCACAGCTAGGAAGCTAACCTTTCATGTGGCAGCCCCAGGAATAACTCAGAGCCTTGCATAACTTCAGCTGCCTGGAACCCCAAGGGGAAAAATCGCTGTCCCAGGATAACCCTCAGTGCCAGGCCTGCTGACCTCATGGGAAACCTATTTTCTGAGGCAACAAAGCCCCATTATAAACAGATTTATTGGCTCTTATTTTGGGATGGATAGCAGGGCCCACCCAAACCCCTGAATTTCTGCAAACAGGCTCACAGAAAGACCACGTGCCCATGGGGTCAGCAGAGTGGGCATGGCCTCCATGCTTCTCTCCTCTCTGGCCACAGCACAGCAGGGGCTGAGTGCCATGGGGACAAGGTGCTGATCATTGTCACTGCCCAGCACCGCTGCACCAGTGGAGCTCCAGGCAGGAGCTGTGCTCCTGGCAGGGTGTCCTGCTCCATGCTGAGGGCTCCAACACCCAGGCCCCTGCATCCCCCAGCTTGTACCAAGGAGGATGCTCAGGGAGAAGCAGCCTCAGGCTGGCTGGAAGCATGTAAGCTGTCCCTTGCTGGGGGGCAACACTGGGACACAACAGCTGTGAGACACAAGTGCATCTGGTTTGGTACAGGAGACCCTGCAGTTAGTTCTGAGCTGCAGCCTCAGATGTGCTGAGTCCTGACATCTTCAGTGCTTGGTAATGAAAGGAAGGTCTTTTATCCCCCCAAAAGAACGATAGCTCCCAATGGCTGAGCAGTCCCAGGTTAGCCCCTGGCTATCTCTCCAAGGTCAGAGATGCTAAAAATACATTTAGGATAGCTACAAATAACCAGAACGATGAATTGACCCTTCATAACAGCCTCCACCACCATAGAAACAGGAGCCAAACAAACAGGCACGAGCCAGCCCTTTCCAGCAGAGCACGGCACAGGCTTTGTTGGTCTATCCCCTGCTTCCCCTGTTAATTGCCTTGTTCCTTCCCAGATTAATTGATGAATTGCTGCATGGATGTGCAGGGCACGGCTTTGAAGGCAGACGGTGTTGGTAACCCTTTGGCCTCCATTGGTATCTGGGCATACACAGTGTTGGGACAGCCTCCCCTCCTGTGCGTGCCCACCAGTGCCCAGCTGGAGGTGGGCAGCTCCTGCTTGGTAAGTGTGGGAATGTGTTTGGGCAGCGAGTCAAAGAGTGAACAGGGGAAAAGGCTGAATAGAGACAATAAACCCCTGCCTGATGTCAGACCCAGGTGTCCACCCAGCAGCTCTTGTGCTTTCTCCGAGACCTTTGCTGGGTGTGGTACCCTGAGAAGAGGTGGTTTCCATGGCGGGACCCATCCTGGCTGCAGGTCCATCCCTCCCTTCCCTGCCCGCCCACTGGGCTCCTCTGGCTTGATGCACACGAGCCACCAGGTTCGGATGGATTGCCACAAATCCAGCTGCGTTAGCCAGAGAAGTCACCGAGGGCCAGAACCGGCGCAATAACACCTAAAAATATCCGCAGCACGCTGAGCAGCCCCAGTTCCTGTCATCCTCCAGAGGCATCTGTGAATTGTGTGTGCGGCGGGGAGCGGGGAGAGCATTCTGGGGAGAAACTGGCTATAAATCCTGCCGGCCTCCACTCTCGGCTTCTCCCTCCTTCCCTCCCACCGACCGTGGCCGTCCCGGTGCTGTCTGGCAGGCGCAAGCCCCGGCTGTCATCGGCAGATCAGACGGGGCTGAAATTTGACAGGCCTGTGGAAAAACATGGGGTGACATCCCGCAGAGACACCAGCCCACTGATTAATCTCCAAGGTCAGCGGCTGCTTTATTTATAACGAGGCAGGAGTTTGAGGTGGGTTTTTACGGGACCGGAGCGGTTTGGGTGCCTGTCCCACATCCCTGGAGCAGCCACCTTCCCGCGCCTGCAGGGACACCCCCATCTCCTGCTAGATACTGCTGGAGTGCCTGAAACAGGGCTGGGGCTTGAGACTACCAAAACCAAGCCTAAACCAGCATGAGAGCACTGGAACCCAGCTGGAGGGACTGGTGCTGCTGTGGCACTGATGCGCCAGGTCCAGGTTTCCAGCTGTTTTCTTTGCTCCTAGAGTTTTTCCTCACCCTCCCCAGCAGGGACAGCTCAGCTCCCCCCAAAACGCAGCACATCAAACTAGAAATGTTTTGTGAAACTCTGTCGAGCTTTGGGGAAAAGGGAAGGTGGTCCCCAGGGCACAAAAATGTTCTGTTTCTTCGTTTTCAAAACAACCTTTTCCACTTCCAATGACTTTTTGTTCTGTGGCTGTTAACATTTTCATTCTGCTTTACAATGCAAAACAAATTTACAGTTAAAATAATATATTCAGGGTTTATCAGCCGAAGCATTTCAAGCCATCCGTTTCTCTGGGTTTACTTGTGCTGATAACGTGGAAAGCTTTGGGGTAGGTGATTCTCAGTTGGAACAGAAACCGGTTTCAAAATGTTTTGCAAAGGCAGAACTTCATCTCTGTTGCCAAATGGTAAGTGGCCAAGGGGAAAAAAAAACCCCCACCACCTATCAGGTATATCTCCAGTCATTGTTTCTAAATGGAGAATTTTTCCTGTGATTAATAAAAGTGAGGAAATGGGGCCAAATCCTGCGCATACTTCGACCGCAAAGCTTATACAAACACACCAGTTTGGCTTGGGCTGGAATGGCCAGGTTTAATTAGTTCCCTCCTATCTGGGGATGTGGGTTGTCATTGTCAGCACGAGGAAGGATTTATGTTTCCTTTTCCTCAGGAATATGATCGCTGTCTGAGTATTAAGAATAATCATTTCACTCATGTCAGGCAAATTTCTTATCCTCTGCAGCTGAGAGCCTGGGGGTTGCTGCCGAGCCGCGGATGCCGGTCAGCGGAGCACTGGCACTGATGGTGATTTACTGCTGGGGATGGACCCGTGCCCAGCGCTTGCCCGCTCCTGGGGTTCTTCAACCTGGAGTTCACATTCACCTGGGTGGAGGTGAGGAACCCACCGGTTGAGTGGCCCAGAGCTGTGAGCCTGACTCGGCGTGCTGGACCAGATCCCTGGTTACACCGTGGCCGGTTCCCTCGGTGCATTGGCAGCTCTGAGCTGCCTTTTCTGTTACGTTCTGCTGCCAGCCTGGCTGCAGCCCCGTGGGGTTCAGCTGCCCCGGAGCCTTCTGCCAGGTCCCGGGGTGAGCAGAGGAGATGCTCATGGGCCGGCGGTGGCATCACAGCCACTTTCATGATCAAAGTTCCCACATTTTTTTGTTCTGCCCTTTGACGCGGGTAATGCAGAGACCTCCCTGAGCCTGTGGTGAAGAGCACAGAGCTGAGTTTTCCCTGCTGCCTGCTCCTTGGTGCAGCCCTGGTGTAGTTGCTGAGTCTGGATCAATCTGCTCACAGTTTTGCAGCTTGGTGTGGTGGGGGATATGGAAGCAGAAAATGAAGGTGGAAAAAACAAAGGTGGAATTGCGGAAAGCCTGAGCATAGCTCCAAACTAGGGCAGGAAATGCACCACGCATAGCTCCAACCTTATCATCGAGGATGGATTTGAAGTGCTTCTTCTGTGACTCATAGTCCCTGAATGGGCTTGAAGAACTGTCCACCTAAGAGGGAAGGCCAGAGACCTCCAGGTCAGATAACAGGTTATTACAAAGCCCGAGCGAGGCATCTGCCGGGACAGTGGCTGGGGCTGCTCATCCCTGCAAGGATGTGCAGGATCAAATCCAGTTTCTCCAGTGTGGTTCCAGATGGGCAGGGGTTGGTGGGGGCTCAGCTGGAGGAGGACAGGCATCATCCCTGCCTGCTCCTGGCAGCGTGTGCTGGGAGGTTCCAGGCCCTCCTGAGAGCTGTACCCGGGTGAGGGCTGGGATGGAGCAGAGCTCCTGTGTGTGCCTGTGCCTGTGGCAGGTCCAGGCTTTCTGTGCCTGAGCCCCAGGGGGCTCAGCAGGACACAGGCATCCGTGGTTCTCACCACCATCTGAAGTGAGGTGTGAGGCTTCTTGGTTCCCTTGTACCCTGGCTCCTGGTGTCAGGTGAGGATGAGGGCAAAGAGAGACAGGCTGAAATACATGTTACTGATCTAAAGTCTCTGTAAAAAGCCTTCTCTGTATTGTGCCTCACATGAAAGATGCTGGTATGGTTCAGAGGTTAACTTTTATCTTAAGCTCAGCTAGAAGCTGAAGAGTTTTAGCATTAAAAAAAAAAATCAGAAAAGTATATAAAAAAGGGGACAAATTCTCCTCTCTGCTACAGTGCTGTTAATGGAGAGAAATTTAATGGAAATCTGTAGAAGCATCTTGTGTGAGATTGGATAGAAATAGCCCAAAGAATCTCATTGCTGCTGCCTGGATTCATCTGCTCAGCAGAGAGCTATTAATGCTCTGTTTTCTTGCCTTTGGTCAATACATCTTGCGAGGCAGGAGGAAGCTGGATTATGTCTGCAAGTGTCCCAGTGTCATGCTATGTCAGATAATGAACTGTAGCTAAATTGGATCAGCTTTTCAGTCGCCAGCCTCTCCGAGATCCAACAAGGAGTCAGGGCAGCAAGCTGTGCTTTCAGCCCCTGTGTGCCAGGAGCAGAGCGTTTGCTCTGAAACCCGTGTGCTGCCGTGCTGGGAAAGGGCATCAGGCAGCGAGAGCTATTGTGGAGATGTCAGGCTGGAGAAGATGAAAGTCCTTGTTAGCCTCGAAATGATACAGCTCTGTTTTACTTGGTGCTTCCCTGTGCCTTAAAAACCTCTGGTCTGGTGCAAATCCGCTGCTGAAGGAAATAGAGATGTAACAAGAGCCACATCTCACTGAGCTGCATTCAGGATTCGCGTTTGACCTGATTATTTGGTTAATCCTGGTGGGTGAGGAGTGTGGCCTGGGAGGCATCCAGGCTCTCTGGAGGAATGTGGAGAAGACCCTTATGTTGGAGACCTGAAGGTTTGTGTTTCCATGGAAATTGAGGGTAAGATCCAGAGTTACTAGGGAATATTGAAAGATTCCCCTTGATAGCAGGGGTGTCAAATCAAACCTGGAATTGGGGAAGACTCACCAGCTCCTCTCCTGCTGTCTGGTTGTGGTGTCTGTTTGACAGGACACCCCTTTCCCCTTCCCTGCCCAGTGTGTGTGCTGTGAGGAACGGCCCCTGTGCTCCTGGTGAGCTCCAACCAGCTTCTGGCAACGCTGGGACAGGATCCCAGCTCCAAGGGCACTGCTGTCCCTTCTGTAATCTGTGGGCCATGGCTCACCAAGGTTTCAGCAAGAGTCTCAGCGTTGTGGCTAAGCTGATGGCAGTGGGTGCTGCTGGGATGGCACAGGGATCAGCTCCAGACATGCCAACAGCCAGAGCACGGCAGCCTCCTGGTCCTGCCTGGTGAGATGCTCTGAGGGCAGCTAGAAAGCTGGGGTCAGCCTGGACCTCAGGGGAGCACACATGCCCTGTGGTGGTGGAAAGCTGAGCCCATTCCCCGTGCATGCGTGAGGAGTTCAGCCTGACCTTGTACTGTGATATTGCAAACAAAACAGGAAAACAGGAGCGTATCTCACACCGTGGGCACCCACGGGGACACTCGGTGAGTGGGGAGGGGGGGGGGGGGGGGGCTGGGGGGGGGCGGGGGCAGCCGCACTGCAGGCAGGGTGTCTGTATTTTCATTGGCATTCCCGGGAGCGTAATCCTGTTAAGGGCTGAGTGTCTGATTCAGCTGTCCTGCTATATGGCTA
This sequence comes from Todiramphus chloris collaris, assembly GCA_025345505.1. Lineage (NCBI taxonomy): Eukaryota > Metazoa > Chordata > Aves > Coraciiformes > Alcedinidae > Todiramphus > Todiramphus chloris. The sequence continues at coordinate 1,958,102 of JANVCC010000045.1, forward strand.
ATCCTGCCAGCAGGAGCGAGCATTATCCCATTGCTGGGGGAGGATCTGTGGCCCCTCCAGGCGCTGGGGGTCACTGGGGGGGTCTCTGGCCCCTTCACCCTCCCTGCGGGCAGCCCAGGAACCCCCATCACCAGCCCTGCTCCCCTGCCTTTGGGAAGCGAGGCCCCAGAAAGCCTGGGAATTGTGTACGGCCCCGGGAGCTGTGCAAGGCTGTGTGGGTTCCTTTGAACCTTTCTGAGCAGCTTATGGCCCTGGGCACTATGGGGGCACCAGCCCAGCACCCAGCGGGCGCTCCATTGAGGCTGGTGGGAGCAGGGGGGAAATCCCAGCTTTGATCCCATTGTCCGCTCTGGAGGCTGCAGCCTTCAATAGTTTCCCAGACAGGGAGTTAATTTTACTCATTACCTATACATTTGCCAGGCTTTCAGTGCTGGTTTTGCTCCTGTCCCCCCTCACCTCTGTGCTTCTTCTCGTCCTGGAGCCACTGCCAGCTTCTCACGGGCAGGGTGCGGGCTGGAGGGGCAGTTTCACTGGGGGCTGCCTTGGTTTCCTGGAGGATTGCTCTTTAAAAATAAGAGTTCTACAAAATGGGCCATTGTAGTTGCAAACCTCTTTGGGTAAAATGTGGTTTTGCCCACCTCTGCCCTGGAAGAAGAGAAAATCCAGTGCTGATGAAGGAACACGTTGACGGAGCCAGTCGTAAAGTGAGCAGGTGCTTCCAGCAGCTCTGAAGTTCCACATCCTAGAGGAGGTGAGGGGGTCCGTGGGAAGCCCATGGCATCAGAAGATTTTGGTGCACAGCAGCCCTTGGTTTGGGTTCATTTTGGCCATTTGGTTATTTACATTTTAGCCACCACCTGTCCCCTGAGCAGATGCCAGCATTGGGCCCCAGGAATACCCAGTTCATCACTCTCTGCTATAACCTGAGACAGTGAATCTGGGGTTAAAAGCCTGAAGGAAAGCTGATAAATGTGTATAATATAAACTATAGACGAGTAAAAAATTCTCAAAACACTGGAGAAAGTAAATACAATAAATTTGGGGTGACATTTCTCTCCCTAACTCAGGTTTTCCAGCAGCAGCTGCCCAGCTCAGAACTCCCTATCACCTCCAAAATGTAATGGAGAGAGAGCCTCTTGAGAAACATTTTTTTTTCTTGAACTGAGCATGAGCAACCTTGGCTCTTTTTTCACCTGGGGTCTCCCGTGGGGTCTGGCAGTGCCGCTGATGAGGGACAGATGCACTGAGCTCTGTGGGTTCCTCCCCAGGAGCTCCCGGTATCGCCCGGATCTGCCCCTCCGCCGTGGGCTGGGTGCGTGCCCCGGGACCCCCCGCTCACCACCCTGTGTTTATTTCTTCTTGTCTCTTCCAGTTTGGCTCGGAGAGAACTTCACAACCCACATCCCCGTGCCCCAGTCCCGGCTCCTCGGCCAGGAGGGTTGAGTTTCCACATGGAGAGGTGGGAATGGTGGGAATGGCTCCGTCTTGGCTCTGCTGGCTTCCCCAGCCACTGCACGACGGGACTGCGAGCGAGCGGTTGTGGTCTCTCTCTTAATAGTATTTTTTTTCCTGTTGCTCAAACACAAGATGTGAGGGCACCCGTGGTCTGCGTACGGCCGGGCTGTAGCTTGAACTGGGAGAGTCGATGAAAAATGAGAGAGCAAGATATGAAAGAGGTGATCAAGCATATGGGTAGTGTTCAGCATATGGGTAGTGTTCCTAATCCTGTTGCCCACCCTCAGCTGGCATCCTTGGGAAGGTGCTGGTGGGAATAGGATGTCCTGAGACACCCTTGCAAAACCTCAGTTTTGGGGGGTGACCCACGAAAGCACAAGGCATTTTTTCTTTCATCTGTGTGGGCTGAGACCCGTTACTGGTTCAGAAAGTGCACCAGCAGTTCTGCTGGGCAGGTGATGGTGGGCACTGGGCTCTGGGTCCTCTCTGGCAACGAGTCACTTGCAGGGCACGATGCTGCGATGCCTAAAGAGCCTCTGCCAAGTCTCTGTACGGGTTTGGCACAGTCCTGTTTATCCAGCAGCGCCAGGGCACTTAAGCCCCTTATCGAGGCAAGAGCTGTGCCACGTCTACTGGCTGGCACGTGATGCTGTCTGCAGGGGTGGCACTTGCCTGGATGCCTTTGGTGCCCGGGACGAGCTCCCCAGGGCCATGGGGTGAACGTGGACCACTCGAGTGACCCAGGAGAGCACGGCCCCGGTCAGGATCCAGCCCTTGGCTCCCCACCAACGACACCTCCTACTAATTTTGCCTCGATGCTTTGCGAATCAGCCAGCAACCAATTTATCCCCGAAGCATTTGGGAGATGTCACTCCGGGAATGTTAATGGCGCAGGGTCCTGCGTGCTGCCGGGCAGCGGGCTCGTGCTGGAGGGATGCTGGGGCAGCACGCAGGGGGTCGGTCACGGACTAACTCTGGGTCACCTCGGCTTTTAGACCCTGCTTCCCTCCAGCGCAGCACGGCAAGCTGGGGGAGAGACTGAGCCATTTAGCTGGCGAGGATATCCTGCTTAAAACTTGTTATTTTTGGATCAAGTTTCGGAGCCCCCTCTCCCCCCCCTCCCCACGGCATTGAACACAGTTGTTTATTGGAGCTGACAGTAGAAACACAAGCAGTTGTCGGTCGCTTCTGCAAGAGTGGTGTCTACCAGCAGTGGAATGAACATGACGGAGCTGATGAGTAATACAGCTTTGAATTTTATATGCTCCCAGCTAACGGGTCCCATATGTTCCACCACTGCAGCCCGAGCAGCGAGCGGTTGGGTCGGTGGGTGCCGGGCCCCAGGGCAGGGAGCATAGCTGGCTCCGGGACCTGCTCCGAGGAGTTGGCTGCAGAGCCCAGGGCTGTGCTGATGCCCAGCTTGGCCCCTGCCAGGACGGGGGCGGTGAAGGAGCTCCTGGTCCATGGCTGACTTGGGGCTCACACCTGAGCACGTGTCCTCCCTGCTCAGCAACCAGAGCCACGCTGCAAATGGGCTGATCCAGCCCTGGGGGTTATCAGGAGCTTGCAGCTCTGGGGCTGGTGCCACTGCCAAGCTTTGTGGGCAGCACTGAGCCAGATCTATGAAGAGATCAGAGTCTCCAATCCACCCTGGCTAACCTGGATCTTTGGGTCTGCAGGACACCATTGTGATCAGATCCCTACCCCTGGCTTGCAGCTCTGTTGGGAGGACTGAGCGGGAGGGGAAGTGGTGTTTCCTCGGCAAGCTGCTGTGTCATTAAAACAACCCATCAGCTCCCACAAATCATGCTTAGGAAAAACGTGTGCAGCTTTATTGCAAGAGATATTATGAGAACCCAGGGAGCAGTAAAAAGCTGAGTCAAGCACGTGTAGACCACGTCCTCCCTGGGCACTCGGGCTCCTGGCTGGACATCCTGGGGATGCTGCCAGCCCATGTGCCCAGCTCCTGCTGCTGGAGCAGCTCAGCAGTTCTCCAGAGGAGCAGGGGCACTGGGAGGCCATCACACAGCTCAAACAGGACCTACAACACCAAGAGCTCATTCCGGAGCCATTTCCCACAGGCTGTGCTTACTGCTACCAGTCCTATGCCAGAGATGAACTGGGGGAAGGCTTTTCTGTCCCATTGCTTTTGTTTGCACAGCACTGGCTGGGCTGCAGCCACCTTCCCATTTGCTCGTTGCTGCTAAGGGTGTGTTTTGGCTCGTCGCAGTTATTCAAAGATCAGAACCCATCTTGTTCCCCTCCAAATGAAGAAGGAAGTGATGAGAAGGCCATTGCCTCCTGCAAACAGCCATCTGTGGTCAGCAAAGCGTTTGTCACACTCTCCTCTGTGGTCTCACCTCCTGGCTCATCTGATCTCTTGTGCCCTGGGCTCCTCGGGGCAGCACCTGGGCATGCTGGGCACACAGGCAGGGCTGTGGGCTGATGCTGCTTAAACAAGCACGTGGCACGTTCCTGAGCAGCTGACTCTGGGAATAATTCCCCAGTCTGGGAGAAGTTTGCCATCCCAACCACTGGGAAATAAAATGCAGCCGTGGTGGTGGCTGGCATCTGGCTCCCCACTGATTGATGTGCCAGAGCCTCGCTGCCGTGCCTGGGCCCGTCATCTGCTCCCTGTGGAATTTTGACCTTCTGTGGTTTTAAGCTCCAAGTGCAACCTGAGTCCAGAGCTGGCAAAACCAGCGGGTGGTCAAGGTGAGGGCACTTGGCACCCGCTGCCACGTGTGCCCTGCCTCTGCCAGCAGGAGCACAAGACCCTTCCTTCAGTGATGCCCTCGATACCTGTCATTTCTCCAATGCCACAGGGCTGGAAGCACTGGGCCAGCATGTGCCAGGGGACACAAGCTGCTGTCCCAGCTCCTCTTCCCTGGCTCTTGGAGGAGAGTTTGCCCCTGGGTGCTGTTTTGCTCCAGTTCAAGGCTGCAGCACCAGTCCCTGTTCAAACTCCTTGCTGCTTCTGTGCAGAGGTGTCCCTGGCGGTGGCATTTCCCAGGGGATGAGCTGCCAATCTGTCCTGAAATTAAATTCCCATTACAGTGTCTCCAGCTAGCTCCCATTTGTTACTTCACTCAATTAACGTGTCAAAGAAATTCCTGGTATAAACACAGCATTATCCGAATTTTACTCCGGACTTGGCCCCTGGATTCCCTGCCAGCTTTTGCTGGTATTGCACTTTTGCTACAGCAACTCTTTGGTGAAAGCAAACTGCCTGCAGGAAGTTACAGCAGCCATGCAGTGGGCTGGGGAAGAGGCTGGGGTGCCTCGGGGCAGCCCCCAGGAAGGGCTGCGTGTGCCATCCTACCAGGATGGGCTGTTGGCATCGCAGACAGGAGACAACACCGAGTGTCAGGGCCACGGGGATGTTTTGGTGTTCTGGAGCGTGCCGGGAAAAGGCCCTGTTGCAAACATGACTGTATTGCCCTTCCCTGTCCATGCAGCTCCCCTGCCAGCAGCACTCCTGGTTTGAACTGATGCCACCATCCCAGGCAGGAGGGACAAGCTGGCTTCCTGCTGCAGGAGCTGGAGCTGCTGGAGAAGACAACTTCAGCAGGAGAGTGAGTTCATACCCACGTGTGCACGTGGGCAGGTTGATGCTGTGCTAGGGATGTGCTGCCAGCCTGTCCCACTGCCCCAGACACAGATTGCGTCCTGCTGCCCCAAGCCAGAGATCTCCATGTGTCCAGGCAGGACTCAGCATGGGTTAGCAGGCAGGTCTGAAACTGCCTCTGGGTCGTGACCACATTCCCATTAACAGCTGGTCCAGGAGACGCTCACCAGCAAGGAGCTGCATTTAATCCCAGAATCCCAGCACGGTGGGGTTTAGAAGGGACTTCTGGAGATCACCTCATTCAACCCCCCTGATCCAACAAGGTCACCCAGAGCAGAGGGCCCAGGATTTCAGTGTCCAGGCAGGTTTGGAATCTCTTCAGAGGAGACTCCGCAGCCTCTCTGAGCAGCCTGTTCACACTCTGTTAGCACAAGGGCAGAGGCTCATCCTTCTAAGGCTGAAGGTCACTGGATTGATCTCAGTCTCTCTGGCCATAGGACAGCCCAGGCCATGCTGGAGTCACAAATGGGATTGAAATGCCCAGTTCCCAGTTCAGCAATACTTGTTCTCCCAGGGCAACATTGGGAAATTTAGCCTTAAAGTTAAGGCTTAGAGGATGGTGCTGCCCAGCACCAGGGTCTCTAATGCAGTTGCAGGGGTCAGAGCTGGTCTGCAGCTCGGTGCCAGCCTGTGTAAGGGGTGAGCTGCATAGCCTGTCCCAGTATGAGGCTTGGTTTTCTCTCACCCCTGCTCCTTTCCTTTGGAACTCCTGACAAATCAAGTCCATTCATTAAAAGGAGGAATCTGATCCTGCAGCTGAGGAAAGATTGTGTCTGAGCTATTCTTAGCTTGCTAAGGAGATGGGTAAGAGGCAGATTTTGTTTTCACAACCCACCTGGCACCTGAGAGGGCTCTTGTCAGAGGCTCTGCTCCTGCCCCGTGCTTCGGGTCCAGGCACGCGGCGGGGAGTTTGCAGGGAGCCGTCTCCTGCATCCCTGGAATCGTTCCTGTTATCAGACAGGAAGAACCGAGCAGTGAGAAAGGAAGGGTTTGCCTTGTGCCACTGATAACGCTGTTATTAATTACTGTGATAACAGCGGGATGGCTTGCCATAGAGAAAAGGCTGGGTAGTGCTCACAGAGGCTGACCCTTTCCTTGCAGTTCTGCACTTAACACGGGCAGCAGCCAATGTCCAGTGTTTTTTGAGATCCCCAGGTTAAGAGAGACCAGCAGCTACTGGAGAAAGTCCAGCAGAGACTATGAAGATGCTTAGGGGGCTGGAGCATCTGGGTGCCCAAGAAAGGCTGAGAGCCCTGGGGCTGGAGAAGAGCAGCCTGAGAGGGGATCTGGCTAAAGGGCCCCGGGGGGCAAGAGGATGGGTCCAAACAAGACAAGGGGCAATGGGCACCAGCTGAAACCCAGGAGGTTCCATCTGAACAGGAGGAGAAACTTCTCTGTTTTGAGGTAGCAGAGCCTGGCCCAGGCTGCCCAGAAAGGCTGTGGAGTCTCCTTCTCTGGAGAGATTCCAAACCTGCCTGGACACAGCAATCCTGGTGACCCTGTTGGATCAGGGGGATTGGATGAGATGATCTCCAGAAGTCCCTTTCCAAACCCCACCGTGCTGGGATTCTGCGAGGTCCTGTCACCCTGTTTGGCAGCTGCCGAGAGAAGGCTGTGCTGGAAAAGCCCCGCAGTTCACTGCCACTCGTGGACGTGGTCCCTGCGCGGGGGCTGGAGCCGCCTTCTCCTGCCCGGGGGATGCCCGGGGAGGATGGAAACGAAGCCCACGGGTGCCGGAGCCGGGGCGTTGGCGGAGTCCGGGACGGAGCCGCAGCGCGACCTGCTGGTCCCGGCCCGCAGGACCACCCAGTTCCCCCGGGGGCTGCGGGCTCGCAGCCAGCATCAGCACTTCTGCCCCACGGCGTCTTCACAGAACCACCGAATGGTCTGGGTTGGAATGGACCGTAAAGATCATCTCGTTCCAAACCCCCTGCCGTGGGCAGGGAGATCTCCCACTAGAGCAAGGTGCTCAGAGCCCCGTCCAAACTGGTCCTGAACACTTCCAGGGATGGGGCATCCACAACATCTCTGGGCAATCTGTTCCAGTGCCTCACTTCCCTCACAGTGAAGAATCTCTTCCTTATATCTAAACTAAATTCTGAGACTCTGGCTTAGCGTGACTTGGTGAGGGACATTGAGTGGGTGGGTGAGCCCCCCCTAATGCTGCTTTACTGTCAAAATCATTGCCTTTTGGGGCAAGTGGCTTTTGAGAAGACTAGAGCTGCTGGCAAGAGCCAGTGATATACTGGCTGATAAAACAAGGTGTCAGGATGAGTGGCAGCTGGGTTATCCACCAGCCCCAGGGAAGGTGGGTTATGGTTTGCCCTGTGCTAGCTGCCCAGCATTAGTGATGCCCACAGATGTGCACAGTTGTGTGTGAAGGAGCTACTTGTGCCTACCGTGATACCTGCTGATGGCAGTACCCTGAAGGGTCCCGGTGTCTTATTTCCATAAGCATCTCCTGACCCCTTCAAAAGGAGGGACCAAACTACTGCAGCTTGCCCCGCTGCAGGCTCCGTGGTGAGTGTGCTGGCTTTGGTCCCTGTCTGGGATGAGGATGCTCCAGGGATGGATCAAGTCTCTGTGCAAGGTATTTTTCAAAACAGCTTTTTTTTTTTTTTTTTCTCTCTATGCAAGAGCAGCTGTGTGACATTTCAATGTATAAAATATTTTTTTCCAGCTCTTTTGGCAAAGAGAGGTCTTTAATATAGATCCCCTTCAAAACACCGAAGAGCTTTTCCCTTTCTGTGGAAGCAAAAGTCACTTCCCACTCTCATGCTCAGTTCTCTGAGCACCGTTCCAGCTGGGATGGCTCTCCCACACCCAACCCCATCCCGCTGTCAGAGCACTGTCCTCTGCTTGATCTTCTCGGAGCCTTTCAGAGCCATAATCTGTGTTTATTCAGCAGTGCACCGTTAACCGTTCCTCACTGGTAGGCTAATGTCTGTAAGAGATAAAAACCTGCCTGTGCACAGTGAGGGCACGTGTGGGTGCACAGGCATCTGGCCAGGTCTCTGTCCCCATTATCTCCAGGATTTAGTTTGGGTCTTTCTCTCCCCACTCTTGCCCTTCTGGGAGGACAGGATGGGTTCACAAGTGGATGCCCAGGACCTGGTGCTGTGCCCAGGACATGTGCCCTCCTCCAGCCTCATCCCTGCTTCTCCCTCCCTTCCTGCCCACCGTGGGAGATGGTCACCAGTGAGGAGGGTCTGGAGGAGGTGGCTCCAGGGGTCCTGCTCTTGCATGCTGGCAGTGGGCAGACGTAGGCATGGGCCAGGATCCCACCACTGCTTCCGGAGAAAGGGGGCCAGCAGCAGCAGAGCAGTCCGCAGCCATCACTAGCGAGCACGAGCTCTGTATTTGTTTTTGTAATCCCCCTTTTTTTTTTAATTGTGATTTTAGCGGTGGTGAAAGGTGCTGGATTGACAAGCTGTGGAGACGGAAGGGCCTCTGGACTCCACTGAAGTTTACATTTACAAAGGACACAGAGAATAAATAGAAGACAGTGTTTAGAGTCCTCTGTAGACACTTCAGACTTGCTTATAATTCTGCAGCAATTCCATCACCTCCAAGGTGATTGATGCTCTCTATAAAGTCTTGCCTTAAAACATTTTCCTATGTGTCACGGGAAGACGTTTATTACACTTTACTGAAAGGGCAGGATTTGTACTGTGCTGAAGGCTGAGTCCTTCCCAGCCCCATCCTCAGGAGAAAAAATAATCAGAGTGCTGGAAAAAAAAGAGACTGACCTAAAGCAGGCATGTGGTTTGTGGTTAGCCAGGTCTGGTGCTGGGTGTTGAGACAGAGCTCTTCATGGGTGCTAAAACGGGGCAGGTTTAACAGGTTTTCAGCAAACAGGGTTTTTTCCTAAAAGCTTATATTTTCATTCAGTGGCAACACAAACTCTATCTGCTTCCAACGAAGATTTCTCATTAAATCACTAAATATATTGTAAAGAGACTGCTTCGGGACAGAGCTGCTTGTCTTCTGATCAAAATACAATGGATCACAGGCTTTAGGTCTGAATTTTTCTGAAGAAGTTGGTCGGGGTTTTTTTACTATGGAAAATTCAGGGCAAGGTTTTGCTTTTTCTCCCTGGGCTGCTCTACTGGGAGCTCGGCTGCCCCGAGGCACTTGCAGCAGGTCAGGGCAGGTGAGTTTGGGAGCTTGGCTGTTTTTGCAGATGTAGATTCCCCAGAGCCTTTGTTGGAAACCAGGCTTCCCCTCCTTGCCCGGCTCTGCCGTCCCGGTGCCACTGAGGAGCTGGGTGCTGCGGGGCGGCTGCGGCCGATGCTGGAAGCTCCCTGCTTTAAAACACCAGGAAAAACTATGTAAGGAGTCACTTGGTGAGGAAATCAGACACAGCGCAGTCACCAGTTTCACCTCTGCAAACGGTGGAGTCCTTTGGGGATGTTAATTTTCTAAACCATCTGAAAGCAGCTCACACCTTACCCACCTCCCCCCCACCGACGCAGGCTCTCAGCCGACCCCAGTTTGCCCAGTGTGGCAGGAGACTCATCAAGAGCAATGAAGAAAAACAGCAGAACCCGTCAGAAGAAATAAATCCCCTCTGCTGCATCCCGGGCTGGGGTTTGCTTTGGGAGAAAGGTGCTGACAAATGCAGACTGAGACCACGGGCATCACCCCCCAGTCCCACCTGAGAGGGGATGCGACCCTGGGGAGCACAAGGGCTGTGCAGGAGCAGCCTCGTCCCCAAATGCAGCCAGAGCTGCCTCCCTGGTGCTGGCAGGGTGGGCAGGGTGGGCAGGGCACAGGGCTCCCAGCCTCTCCCTGCCTTCTGGAGGGGAACTTGTGACTAATCCAACTTTGCTTATTAGGCTCAGAAGATGCTTGGGAAGGGCAAACACTGTGTTTGAGGCAGATCAGGTTGCCGTAAGCACTGGGCACCTTTTTTTTTCCCTCCCCACCAAGCAGTTTCTCCATAAGGGACGTGCCCTCCTCCAAAGCCAGAACCTAAATCCACCCCGGCTTGCCCTACCAGTGCACTCTGTGTGTATCTTCTCAGTAAACATTTCCAGTCAAGCACGCTCCTCATGTGCCTCCGCCCAGCCGGGTCGCTGGCTTTGCTGGCTCCTCATGGCTGTTGAGAAGCAGGTTTTTTTTTTTTTTGTTTAAAGTGGGGAGAAACAGTGGGAAGGTTTCCTGGGTCTAGTCCGGGCTCCAGAAAAGGGGTGGCCTCAGTGCACAGGCTGCTGAAGGGGCTTCATGGGCTCTAACAGTGGGTGCTGGGTGGCTCTTGGTGCACACACAGCCCCAGGTGAAGCTCCGAACCCAGCTGATATGAGGGTCAGAAAGGGATGTGGTCACAGGCAGTGACTTGCCCATGTGGGCAGCCCTGCTGGGTCCCCCCGTGGTTCACAAAGCTCAGGCTTCCAGCAGTTTGTTTGTCTTTAATACAGTAGTTGATAAAATACCCCATTTCTTTAAAGATTTGTTGAGCAAAGTCAAACCGAAGCAGATGCTCTGCTGAGGCATTGTTTCCTGAATCACAGCTTGCCTGCCTGGAACAAGCACTCGGTGGCTTTTGGTGGCTGCACTGATGTCCATCCTCTGCCTGTCTCATTGCTCTGCTGGCTCTTTGTGTCACATTTGTTCCTTGGTCTTAGAAAGCAAACTGGGAGGTGCTGGCGTGAGGCTGATGGTGCTGGTGGGAGCTGGGGTCTCTCCCATCCCTCTCCTATCCTCTGACATCACTGGGGACCAGGGCTGTTCATGTTTCCCTGCCGCCTTCTGCCAGGCAGCCACAGGCACAGATTTATCACCAGAGCCACTGGCAGGGAATTAGCTGCATCTGCCTACATTTTATCTCCATTTTAATGTTTTGGGGAGAGCCTGATGTTAGTCCAGCTAACTGTCTACTAAAGACTCTGCTCCTTCCCTGCTAGATTCACCTTTCCTTTCCTTTCCTTTCCTTTCCTTTCCTTTCCTTTCCTTTCC
>JANVCC010000045.1:1969152-2007163 GCA_025345505.1 Todiramphus chloris collaris
TTCCCTTCCCTTCCCTTCCCTTCCCTTCCCTTCCCTTCCCTTCCCTTTCCTGCCATCAGGTAAAAGAGAAATATAAAAAATGACCCCAGCCAGTTAATTTGAAGCAGAGGGGCTAGTAACAGCCTGGGTGTAGAGCTGGATCCATTCTTTTCTCTGCGAAGGAGCCCCCTCCTCCAAGGACGTCTGTCGAATGGCGCGAGCAGCATCTGAAGCAAATTGAGGGGGGATCTCCCCGCAGGGTTTGCCGGGTCCCAGGGACATCTGCGAGCCGCATGTTGGATCTTGGCAGCTGCCGAGCCCGTTGCCGGCCAGTTCCAGTGCATTAGCTGGTAAGGGATGGAACCACGTCTGCCAAGACGGCCCCTGCACGTGGAGCCACGTGTGTCCGGGAGCATCCCCCAGCCCTGCCCAGGGCAGCGGGCACAGGATGGTGCTCAGAGTCTTTTCAGGTCCGTTTCAATGGTCCTTTTGTCCACCCCAAGCTGCAGGACTCGGTGTTGTGTCACCAGCTGAACTCCTGGGCTGAGCAGGGTGTGCAGGTGCCTGGGCAGCCATCAGAACCTGACACAGGGAGGAGCTGGGGAAGCAATTAGAGTCTCACCCTGCCTGCTAATTCAAAGGGGTTTGATTTTTTTTTTATGTCCAACAACACGGAAAAATGTGAACGATGCAGATCAAAAAGAGGAACCGGGAAGCTTAACCTCTGGCTCACAAGCTCTTGGACCAGCAGCTCGGGGATGAAGAGCCAAATGTCAGACACATGATGCCTGTACTGCACTTTGGGTTTTAGGGGGTTGTTCATTAGTTTTTTCCAAGGTTTGAGGTGTTTGTGTATCAGTCATGACTGGGTCACTGTGGAGAGCTCCCTCTTACACCCAGCCTGCAGTCTGGGGAGTGAGGGCAGACTGTTCCTCATCCTCCTCTGTGTCCTTCCTGGCCATCCCCTTCCCTTCAGTTCTCCAGCTCATTTTCTGATTTATGATCAAATTCATACAGTGACCGAGGAGTGCAATCAGGACACTTTATAAAACATTTAATTGCATTTCATAACCTCTTTCCATAAACCATCCACGGCATGTTTATAAACTTCCCATCTCTTGTTTCCTGGCTCTCACAGCGAACGCCCGCAGAACTGCGGCTGTGGGGCCGTGGCTGCGGTACCTGGGGCAGCCCCGACCGTGGCTGCAGCCATGGCAAAGCCTGGGCTGCTCTGCTGAGCTCAGGACCTTGGATGACAAGGTAGCAAGATCTTCTAAGTCTAAATTCCTGTTTTCCAAAGATACAGAGCAAGATGAACCAAGCCCTGTGTGCTGCAGAGGCATCAGCATCATTGCAGCCGAGCAGTGCTGCCGGGAGTGTTTTAAGACCATTGGCCTGTCTGTCTCCCATGAGCTCTGGGCTGTGACTGTTCTCTCTGTGCCTCAACTGCTGGAGGGACAGATCAGTGCAACAGCATCCCCATTCCTGACCAGAAGAAACAACTGGATCCACTGACACCTGAAGGGATGGGTGTGCTGGAGGGGTGCCTGCCAGTCAGCCCAGCAGCCTCACAGAAGCTGTGCTGAGGCCCTGGTAAATCCTCACTCCTTTTTTTAGCTCAGCAGATTGCTTCAGCTCTCCAGTGCCCTTCAGGGTTGGTTTGTTTGTTTTTAGCACAATATAAGCAAACTGGAGATTGCAGCATCCTCAGCAAAGCGCCTGACTCGTATGGAGGAGCTTTTCCACACAAAAAGTAATGACAAAGTAATGGTTTCATTCCCCAGTATGTGAAATGTGCACAGATCAGTTTTATCCAGAAGGTCAACAACTTTTAACTTTCAGCCATTCAAATCCAAGTCACTTTCCCAGCAAGTTCAGCGGCGGGCGGCTCAGGAGGCTGAAGATTCTTTGGCCAAGGAGCTGCAAGAGGATGCTCCCAGCTCCATCCTCCGTGCTCCATGCTCCATCCTCCGTGCTCCATGCTCCATCCTCCATGCCATGCCCCACTGCCTCGTGCTCTCTACCCCACATCCTGCTGCTCCATCGCTCCCAGCCCCACTGCTGGCTGCAGGATTGGTGCAGCCAGTGGTATTGCCATCCCCTGGGTGCTGCACCCGGTGCTGGTGCTGCTCTCTCCCTGCTCAGCAAATTTTTCCTGTGCTGCTGGGTCTCACGGGGCAGCCCTGACCCAGGACAGTGAGAATGGGCAAATGGGTGGCTGGTGGGGCAGCTGGAGAGAGGGCAGTGAGAGCCTCAGCTCCAAGGTTTCGGCTGCCCGTGGTGGGTGCTGGCAGGGTGCTGGTCAGCCTGGTTCATGCCAAGCACAGTGCTGTGCTCACAGTGCTGCCACAAAGCTGTAACATTATCAGCAGCAAATGGCCCTCAGTGTGTCGCTTATAGGAAGCAGAAAAACAAACAAACCCTGAATAATAGCCAAAACATCTTTTGTGGACTTGCAGCTTTCTAACTTTATTTAAAAAAAAAAGAAGGCAAAAAGTAAATTTCCCCTGTCAGAGAATTGCTATCATCACGCAATGGCACTTAGGAATATTATAAACACTGGTGTCAGTTTATAGGGCTGCAGCCGTTTTTCCCGTGGCTCGCACAGCTCCTCCTCCTCCCCGCTCCTCTCTGGTGGCTGGGCTGAGCCTTCACCCCACAGCCTGGGAAATACAGGATCAGTGTGGGGGGGGAGTTGTGAAGTCCTCAGGGCTTCTCATTGGTGCCTCAATTCCCCTCCAGAGCTCCTCTTGCCACCGCTCTCTTCCCCCTCCTTGCCCATGGGCATCACTCGGTGCACTCGGTGGGATGGCTCCTTGACAGGCCTGGGGTCCCCCCCCCCCCAGCTCTGAAACCTCCCTGGGAAACCCCTCCACCTCTCCCCAGCCTGGTCCTCGTTTTCTCCCAGCTCAGCACTTCCCCTGCCTGTAGCTCTGTCGGACATCAGGTTGTAAACCCGAGCCCAGGCCTTTGTGGATGGGCTTCATCAGCTGAGGAAGGCAGTGTTTTGGAGGGGTGGGGGGGAAATTATCTCAGCAGCAAAAGAAAGCACCCCAGTGCGTGCTGCTCCTGTTGGCCCAGCTCTCTGCACGCTGTGTTGCAGGTCCTGACACGGGCACGAAGGGGTTTTCCCTGCAGCGGAGCATCGCTGCTCCAGGCTCTGCCAGCTCAGAGCTTCACGTGCTACGCCTGAAGACGGATGTGCCGGAGCTGCCTGCGAGGGCATCCGTCCTTGTCTTCTCTTGTGATCAGGGGGGAATGGGTCTGCTCCACAATGTGGAAAAAAAAAAGAAAATTAATCTGCTTTATTCTGCATGTCCAGGGCTGCAAAACACGTGCTGTAGCTAGAGTGCTGGCGCTTGCTTTCACCCCCGCGGTCCCTTACCTGGCAGATGGAGTGTGTAAGACACACCCTGCGATGCTCTCACATCACGCTGCGCGAGATTTATAAGCTCAGGACGTGACTGACAGATGAGGGACTCCCACAGAGCAAAGATGAGAGCAGGGGAATGAGAGAGCTCTATGCTTGGACTGGAGTCAAGGAATGTGCAGCCCCTCTTGTTCGGGCAGGTTCTAAGAGAAAATTTGCCAAATCTACCTAACGCCATAAAAACGTTTCTCGAGGAAGGGTTGGGGCAGAGGTGGGTTTATAAAAAAGCAAAAAGCCCCGTGTCCCACCCTGGTATTTATGAGATGCACACAGAGGGTGTTGAGAGCAGAGACATTTTTGTAAGTCAATAAAACGGGAAAAAAAAAGAGAAGAGATTCCACTTGGTTCAGAGGGGTGGTGGCTTTGAGCACATTGAGGGCAACGCAGATCATTCCATTGTTTTAAGATTTCCATAACTCACTGTGCTTAAGCGCATAAAAATGTAGACATTTTGGCAAGAAAGTTTGGGTAATTTTTGAGCCTGAATCAAAAATCTCTCCCTCGCGCTCCTCTCCCCCTGCTGCCTTTTGTTGTTGCTGCGGGCAGCTGCCCCCCCCCCAGCTCCACCCCATGGCCTCGCCAACGGAAAAATGTCTTCAGCAGAAACCTCCCAGCTTTTCATTCTCTAATCTGCAGCATCTGTGCCCGGCCCCGGCGCTCCTGTGGCTCCCGTGGCCTGGCTTTCTGCGGGAGCTCACGCACGCGGGCACGTGCGGCTCGAGCTGCTTTTGCCGGGCAGCTCGGCTGGCAAAGGTGGCACCGGCACCGGTACCGGGCAGCCTCACTGCACTCCTGCTGCCACGGTGCTGCCCATCAGGTCCGTGGCTCCCACTGCCATGTGCCACTGCTGGGCGAGGGCTTTGGCGGGTGGCCGGAGGCGAGGGGATGGTCACGCAGGCTGAAAGCAGCGCGGGGCATCCGGGCACCAGGGCTGCCCATCGCTACCCAGGCGCCGGGTCCTTAACCTCCTGTTGAATTCCTGCCAGAGAGCTCAGGTTTGGGTTATTTATCTTTTCTCACTTTGCAGTGCAAGATACGGAGCAGGAGGAGCTCAGCACCTAAGGGTGATGTGGGGTGTCCTGGCTGCAGGCAGCGGGGAGCGTGGTGGCAGCGGCAGAACCACCGGGGCTGGGTTCCTGCTCCCACAGAGTCCCCTCCTCCAAGGGAAGGGTGCAGGTGGCAGCGAGCCCCAGGGAGATGGTGGGTGCAGGTCCCTCAGACCCGGGGAGCTGGCAGCGAGCCCCGTCCCAGTGCTGAGGTCAGCAGCTCATCACACCCCGACAGCCGCTTCACCACTGCCCACTGCCTTGACTTGCCAGCTGGAGACTCTTTCAGCAGGAAACTGGATAAACAGGGTGGTTTTTATCCTGCCCCATGTGGGGGACATGACACGGGACCTCTCCCACCAGTGCTGGCAGCTCCTGAGTTGTCTCTTTCCTTCCCGCTGTTTATGTGAAGGGCTCAATATTGAGTCCAAATATTTTCAATGAAGAGCAAACTTGTTTGGGTGATAAAATAACCCCATTGTTTCATCAACATTCAACTTCCCCTGGGAAACCAGTTTCCTGGGCACGTGGGTCTGGCCAGTGCTCCAAGTCCTATCAATACCTTATCTCTATCCCACCTCTCTGCCTCCCAGTGCCACCTGAAAACGCTGGTGTGCGTTTGTAAGTGCTGATCACAGCTGACCTTAGGAGAACCAGATGATGGCAGTGCCAGGAATGTGCTTGCCCATCAGTCACTGCAGTTAAATGGAGTCATCTGCTTCAGCACCATGAGATGAATGGAGGCATCTGCTTCAGCTTCTGCGATGAGCCCGTGCGGCAGCACAAGCCCGAGGGGCAGCACACACGCTCCTGGCAGGAGAACTGTGGGAGCTGGGGCTGGATGCAGGGCAGGAGATGGAAGGGGTGGCACATGCACCCTGTGTCACCGTGAGTTTGTGTGGCACTGGGGCTTTCCGCCCGCTCCAGGGGCCAAAAAGCCACGGAGGCTCCAGCTGCACTGCAGGGCAGCAGTGGCAGAGCTTTCATGCCCGGTGCTGGGCACGTGGAGCTGACAGCACAGAGCAGGAGTTCTCGTGATGCTCCCCATCCGAATCCCCCCACTCCTGCCCGGCTCCCATCGGGACCTCGCACTGCACCACTGGGGCTTTTTTTCTTTTTTTTCTTTCCCTTATTTTTTTTTTTTTTTCAGCGAACAACTTTATTTCCCACTTTGACATATTCCAGACCCACCTGGGAGCCTGCCTGCCAGAAGGAGAAATGGCACAAGAGGAAATACATCTTCACAGCCTCGGGAGAGGAGAGGGCTGGAATCCGAGGCCGTAAACAGCGTTGCCGCGCAGTGAGCAAAGGCAGAGCAGGTTGTGCTCTGGAGAGTGTAACCCCACCTCCGCCGCACCTCTGCCGAGCTACGGAATAAATGAGAGAAGGGGAGCCCGTTTGCTTGGCCCTCTCAACTGGGTGCTGATGGCTCGGGGATGCTGTGAGGGGAGCAAGAGCATCAGCTCCGAAAGCTGGGGAGGGAGGAACCCCCTTTCACAAACTGCGGGGAGTTTTTATCTTGGGAAGCCCCCCAGGGATCACGGTCACATGCTGGCAGCACTGAAGGGCTGGCCTCTTGCAGCCGCAGCCGCAGGACATCTGCAGCAGGTTGGGTTACTGGTTGCCCAGCCAAATCCAGTTCCTGCCTCTGGCCGCATCAGCCCGGAGCGCGGTGATGCCGTGTGCCCAGCCGAGCCCCAGCACAGCACTGGGGGGCACGTGGGGCTCTGCTGAGGAGCCTTGAGCTTGGTTTCTGCCCCAAACCACCAGCCCGACTCCTTCTGCCACCCTGAGCGTGGCCACCAGTGCAAGACCCACGTGGCCCAGCCGCCATGGGCTGCAGTCACCGCTGATACCCAGGACTGGCACCGTGCTGCCCTCTCTGCTGCCCACAGCAGGAGGTTTGGCTCACCCGGAGCAGAGCTGCAGCGGGAGGGTTGCCTTTGGTTTGAACAGGTTGTCTCTGGCTTTGAAGAAGGCTGGTTAGAGCGGCAGTTACCAGCTGATGGCAGGGAGGTGGCAAGGAGCTGCTTCCCTCAGTGCATTTGTTTTCCCCTCTGATCTCCCTCTGTTCACCTTCCCCAGCCTGGCTGGGTCACTCGCTTTTTCATCAGAAGTGAACTCACAGAGCTGGAAAAAAACCACTTGAAGACAGGCCTGGGGACAAAGTGTGACTCCCCAGCCCCGCGTGGCAGGGACGGTGGGGATGCTCTGCACCCGACCTCAGGGTGCCATCCCTGTGCCATGCGGGCAGGGTGGGTCGTGCTGCCGTGTCCCCCGGGATCCTCCAGCCCTCAGGGATGTCCGTGCACCTCGGGGAGCCTGAGCACAGCTCTGCCTTTGTCACATTCCCTGCCAGGATGATGGCCCAGAAAATGTGAAGAATCATCTGCAGACACATGGGTGTTTTATTCTGTAACGGTCAAAGCCAGAGCTTGGCCAGAGCCCCTTCCCAGCACTGCTGGTGCCCATACCCAGTAACCACGGGCTGTCCCTGCCGGTGGATTGCACACGAACGGAGCATCATTTTCTCTCCTCACATCTCCACCTGCCAGAGCACAACAGCGTTTTCTGGGTCTGTCCCTGCCAGGATAACCTGGGTGTTTGTCACCGAAATGATGAATGTGGCATGACCTGGAGGTGGGGGGGGAAGGGAAATGCTGCCCAGGCTCTGCATGGCCGGACCCGCAGCCTCTGCTGTCCTGCCCCATCACAACTTTTATCCCTTCACCTTTTTTTTCCGACTCACTGAGCAACAACTGTCATGTTTATACTCTTCCCCCCCCCCAGTCCTGCTCTACCTCAAGGATTAAGCTTTCATCCTTCATTATGAGCTTCTCCCCCAGGCAACATTTTCCACGAAGAAAAAGGAATTTCTGGGATTTTGCTTTTAAGAGATTATGTTACTAAGCATGTGTGTGTTTGTGCCATGGCAAGGAGCTTTCCCACACACGTGGGTGATTTGTCACATCCCGGGGCAGCACAGCAAGTAGGGTGGCTCTGCTGGAGGAGTAGTTTGGGGAGACAGGTCCCCAGGCAGCCCATGGCCCTTCCTCCCCTTGCAACCTGCATCCTCTTCTCCCCCATAGGGCAGTGCTGGTGGCAAGACATCTAGGGTGGCCCCGTGTCAGTGGGAGGATCTGGTGGCAAGACATCTAGACTAGGGGGGTCCCAGCACGGCTGTGGTGTGAGGACACCCCTCTGGGATGGGGGATACAGAGCGGGCATTGCTGTGGGTGGGGGAAAGTATCAGCTTCATTCACTGATTTGGGGGTCACTGCCGTGGCCCCACCATTTGAGCCAGAATCACCAAATATCAGTGCTCCCAGCTGAGGCTGAGCTGCTGCATCTGCATGGCCCATCACGATGCTCCTGGGGTGCTCATGCCCCGGCAGAGCCAGGAGCCACCTCCTGCTCCCGTGGGGCAAGTGCTGACCTCGCTGAGCTCTCGCCCGTACTTACACGAAACTTCAGCTACTTACAAGGAGCTTATACCACGCCTGGAGGCTTGGCCTTAAAAATATTTGGCTGTACAGTAACTGTTGAACAAGGTTGTGCTTTCATTGGCAACAGCTCTTGTTATTAAATCCTTTTCGGGAGCTCATCTAAGCCCAACAAATTAACATAAGGGAAACATGACAGCTAATGTCAACCTACCAAAATAATCCAAATCTGTCGTTACAACAGGGAAGACATAAACACAGCCTAGGGAGGATGTATGATGCATGTTTAGCTTCAGCATCTGGGCTGCTGCTGCTTAGAAAGCAGCCCAGCTTTGCTAGGAAATGACGAGTGGAAGGTCAGGTGCAGCCTGTGAAAACGGCCAGCCCCTGCCAAACCCTCGCCCGCCCAGGGATGCTGGCACGGGACCACTCTGGGGGACATCTCAGGACAAGGGCATGGGGGGGGAGGAGAGGCAGAACCCCCCCCAAGAACCATGGCATCCCCACCCTGTTCACATCCCAGGCAGCCCAGTGGTGCTCATCCCTGGATAGGGGGGGTTGTGTGAGGCAGAACCCGCTCCGGCCGCCCGCGCTCCCCACCCAGAGCCGCAGAGCCTGGACCGGCCGGCGAGCAGCAGCTTCCCCGGGTGAGTCAGGGAGCTGAGTCAGAGCCTGCTCACCCGCCGAGCACTACGTGCCGCTTCTTCTCTCTCTTCTGGGGGACACCACCAAGGTACGTTCCTAGAGAGGTAAGGAGCTTTTCCTTTCCGCCGCTTCAACTGTCGCCGTTCGGTGCGATAATTAAGCTGCGGTCATTGGCGGATGCTCGCTGTGGATGCTCGCTGTGGATGCTCGCTGTGGATGCTCGAGCGTGCCCAGCGTGCTGCCCTGCTGCCAGAGCAGAGCCCTCACCCCGCTGCTGGGAAATTAAACAACTACCAGCTTGCCACTGCTTTTTGACGAGTTGCTTTCAACTTTGCCTCGGAAGATGGTAAGTAAAAAGAGTAGAATCAACCACGAACGGGAAAGTACATTGAGGAAAGGCTCCTGAAGACACCGGCAGCCCGAGCACCCGCAGCCTCCAGCCCCAACCACCCCCAACCAGGCTGTATCACACATGCAGACACACGCTATTGTGGGTATTAAAGAGGCTAAATCTGATTAAAGCCTTTCTCTCCCCACCAGTGGTCAATTCCAGAAACCAGCTCACCCAGGAGGCTGAATTCATTTCATCCTCAAAGTCTAATTAAAGCCATTAGTGTATTCCTTGTCTTTCTGATAAGATCAAAGCATTCCAAGAGCCAGTCATTACCTTATTTTGAAGACAATTATACAACGTATAGCATCGATTTATTCTGCCTCCAGCTGTATGCATTTATCTCTGTCTATCACCGAGTAATCGGTACCATCAGATGAGCCCAGCCCGGGCTCTCGGCTGACACTGGCCCATCCTCACCACCCGTGGTTTCTTTCCACCCTTGGCTGCAAATTTAACACCAGAGGCAGAGCTGGGTGTCCAGACCCCAACACCCACAGCCACGGTGGGACATGAGGCACTTCCAGGGTGCCCAGGCAGCCAGCAATGACCTGCTCCAACAGCACACATGGGGGCTGTGGAGAAGTTGGAATGACCCCCCCCTCCCAAAAACACTGCCCCAGGTCCCCTTGTCTCTGCACAGTCACAGCAAATGGACATGGTTCTGCAGAGCTGCGATGGCTGTCCCTGCAATGGGGACCCGGTACTGACCCAAGATGCTTTGTCCAGCCCCACACTGCCTGGGCTCACTGGGACCAGGGGCTCACTGGGACCAGGGGCTCAGCACCAGCCAGGGCCGGGCAGTGTGCACAGGGGTGCTTTCCCCTCACATAAACACATCTCCAGCAGCTCATGGCTCCTGCAAGAGCAGAGCTGTGAATTTTCATCTCTCAGCTAATCAACTCGCCTGCTAGTCCAAACTTGTCAGGAGCTTTATCCCTGCCCTGCCAGCCTCCTCCCGGCCCACGAGTGACAGAAGACGTTCCCATCCCTCCCCGAGACACATCCAGCTGCTACAAAAACAAACATCCTCCCCGACGGCGATTCCTCCTCGTCAAACAGCCCTGACCCTGGTCCCCCGCGGGCAGCCCCTCCAACAACATCTGCGCTGCGCCCGTGCCCGGCACTCGGCACATCCCGTGTTTATGGCGGGGACGGCAGAGCCCTGTTCCTGCCTAAGCTGGGGGTTTATTAATCGCTGGTTCTCCCTATTCCTCCGTGACAAAACATTAATCACCCGGCCGAGCCCGTGAGGCTCCTGCGGACGAGAGGCAGCTGTGGCAGAGCTGGGCTCCTGCGTTGGTCGAGCTGCTGGTCCTGGGGACAAGGCTGCCCACAGGCTGTGCTTTCAGGAGGCTTGGTTCTTGTCTCAGTCCATTAAATACCCTGAGCTCCTGTTTGGTCCAAATCATGGCTGTGGGGAGCTGTGGCTCCATGACACCCCGAAGGCCCTGCTCTCTGTCCTCAAAGTCACCAGAATTTCTTTGGGGTTTGCAGCCCTGGCAGCCCCTTTGCATTGGATAACATTTCACCATCCCTGGCACCGTCTGTAGGTGCTGGCGGCAGTAGATTTACCCCAGGGATGAGGTGGGGGGCACTGCTGGCAGTGCAGAGCTTCTGAGAGCTCTCTGCCTGTGGTGCACAAGGTGAGCTTCTGCCCAGGCCCAGTGAACGTGCTGCTCCTCCAGCTCCTCACCAGCAGCACATGGAGCTGCTTCATTAACATGGAAACAGCTCTTGGACTCCACAGAAAACAAACTCCCCTTCTCCTTCAGAAAAGGATGAAATCCATCAGAATCAGCTGCTCAGCTGATTCCCTCTTCTGCAAGGCTCTCCAGAGCCCTTCACCCGGTGGGACAGCAGTGCAGGGAAGCGGAGTCTGCGGCAGGATGCTCTGCAGCCCCCTGCGCGGGGATGAGCCCCGTGTGGCCCAAGACCCACCTGGCCTGGGAGCAAGCTGGGACCAGAGCAGCCAGCCCACATCCAGCACTGGCTTCAGCTTCTGAAGCATCACCCAGGCATGTCCAGCCCTGGCTCTCCACAGGGCTCAGCCACCCACTCAAACCACCGTGCCGGCTCGCTCGGCGTAGAGCTGGCCCCTTGCCACCCCTCGCAGCCACGGGGCTTTCAGCCAGAGCCCAGAGCAGACCTGAGGCATGCAGTTCATGGGAACAGTAGCCCCGTGGCGCTGAAATCATGCGGCCGTGGGGAATGTGTTTTCAGCTGGACATCCACTGATACTTAATTAGCTGACCCGAATTTGGCCTGTGTCACTAGTACCTCTCTGCAGCCACGCACACTGATTTTGCAAAGGCAGCTTGCAACACTGTGGGTCCAGGGCAGGAGCTGCCTGTGACCTCTGAGCAAATAGAGACCCACAGGGCACTGCACAGGGCAGCACTGGGGCACACACCCCAGCAGGATGCACAAACTGGAAGCAGAGGACCGAGAAACCCAGGCACGTGGCATTTCAACCTCTGAATCTAGCTCTGTGTTTGGTGCTTTCTTTGTCCTCGTCCCAAAAGAGCTGATTGCCCCCCCCCAAAGTGATTTTCCTGGACCCTTTAACCTGCTGCTCTGATGGCCGTGGTGGGTTCCCACCCGCAGCTGGCAGCTGACGGGTGATGGGACCGTGGCGGTGACTGCGGCGCCTGGATGGCGCCCAGGGGTTATCAGCAGCCGTGGCCGAGGCTGAAATAGCAGGGCAGGAAAGTGGGGTAAGCAGACCTCAGCTTCTTGGCATGTTTGCTTGTGCTAAACCTGTAGCATGAAAACTTTTCACAACAACACTCAGCGCCTGAAGCCTTCCTTGGCCGCGCGCGGCCCGGCCGAGGGTGAGAGCCAGGTCTGGCTGGCGGCTGGGTTGTGCAAACAAACCGTGTCCGCAGGCACCACGGCCGGGGCAGCCCCAAGCCAGTGCTAGGGGGCGAGTGCACACCAGTCCAAAAGCTCTTTCTACTGGCACAATGGCAGGTTACGGCATCTGGGCTCAGCTGCGCTTCCCATGGGCTGCTCCCGGGAGCTTCAGCTACATGATGTACTCGTCCCGGCCCTGTTCTCACCATGGCTGGACAGCTTTGCCAGCACCCTGTGTCCCCCAGCACGCCCACCATGGCTCCTGGATGCTGTGTGGTTCATTGCTCCCTCCATCGCTGCTGGGTTTTGCTCACCACTGGGCATTTCTTGCCCGTAAGATGCTCTGGAGCAGCGTGAACGGGCACCATGCACGCGTGGCACGGGGGCACTGACTGACCCTGCAGCACCAGCTCCTAGCCTGGGTCCCCAGCAGTCAGGCACTGTGCTCGGACTCTGCCCTGTGCTTTTTCTTGCAGGAGCTGACAGCCGGGGACAGAAGGGTGGGAGCTGGGACACGATAGCAGCTGGGTGCTGGAGTCCTCCACCCGCGCTGAGCTCCTGCTGGGGATGGAGCAGGGAGCCAGCTATTGCCGAGAGAGCTGGGAATACTGGGAAAAGCTAC
The DNA here is from genome assembly GCA_025345505.1 of Todiramphus chloris collaris. Taxonomy (NCBI): domain Eukaryota; kingdom Metazoa; phylum Chordata; class Aves; order Coraciiformes; family Alcedinidae; genus Todiramphus; species Todiramphus chloris. The sequence goes on from JANVCC010000045.1 coordinate 1,981,565, forward strand.
CGTGTCATGACAGCACAGTAAATCCGTGGCTGATCTAGTGAGATGGGCTGTGACGGGACGCAGCCTGTGACAGGGATGCCCTGCGATGGGGGATGCCCTGTGATGGGGGATGCTCTGCAATGGGGGGGTACCCTGTGATGGGGAATGCCCTGCGATGGGGGATGCTCTGCGATGGGGGGTACCCTGTGATGGGGATGCCCTGCGATTGAGGGTACCCTGCGATGGGGATGCTCTGCGATGGGGGATGCTCTGCGGCGGGACAGGCACAGCCCGTTTCCCGTCCCCGGGGTCGGCGTTGGCTCTGCCGAGGGCGGACTCGGGACGAAGAGACCGCACGCAGCCGGGCAGCGGGGACCGGGGCTCCGCAGCCTCCCGGCGCCTCCCGGCCCGTCCCCGGTCGCAGGTTTCCCCCTAGCGGCCCCGCTCCGCCGCGCACCGGGGATGCTCCGCCCGCTCTCCCGGAACCCCGGGGAGAGAGGGTCGAGGGCTACCCTGCACCCGCCCGTCCAAGCCCGCAATCCCCGCACAGACCTAGCCGCTCGGCCCTTGCCAACAACGCAGCGTTTGACTTCGAACCGGGAAAACGAGGGTTGGGGCGGGGAGGGCAGGGGGGTGGTTAGTCCCCGGAGTGAAGCCTCAGGTGGTTGTGGGTCAGGAGATGGCATCACAGCCCTTTAGATCGCTTTGCACATCCCAGCAGGGCAGCAGCTCTTCCCTGTCTGGAGAGACAGGAGAACCCCTCCAGCCCCTCTTCACACCCCCTGCCCCGCACGGAGCGGAGAGGAGCTGGGGTGGGCATGGTTCGGGGGGATGAATGGAGGCCTTGTCTTTCAGGAGCTGACTCACCCTCTCCTGTGCAGAAAACGGGGCTCATCACACTACAAATGGGTTTAAGCCTCACCCACAGCCGGGATTAACACCCTTACTCATCGTACACAGCGCGGCCGGGGCAGCCACGCAGTCTGGTGGTGTTTACAAAGGTTTGTAGGCATTCCCGGCTTGGGCAAGGACCTTCCTTCCACCTCTGCTGCTATAAAAAGCAGGCAGGGTGTGGCTGAGGCACACACTGGTTCCCATTCCTGCCTGGGCAGAGCTCCTCACCTTCGGCCTCAGCAGAGAAGATGGTGACAGAGGAAGCGGTGCTTTGGGCTGCACTGGAGCAGGTACCATCACCAAGGAGATGAACAATGAGCTTCTTCCCGGGTTGCTGCAGAACCTGTTCAGCTGAACTCATGTAAAGATAAGAAAACCAGGTCACCCTTGAGGTGTGTTATTAGGGAGACAAAGCAGCTCGTGTACTCTTCCCCAGGTCATCGGGAGCAGTCCCCAACTCTCCAGGGAAGTGTTCTGCTTCCCTGCATGGTCACCCTGCATCCCAGGCAGAAGGGACTTTTCCAGAGCCTGTAGGGGCTGGGGCACTCTCAGCTGTATCCCATGACATGCCTGAGCCACCCTCCTCTGTATGCCCACACTGCTGCAAGAACCTTCAGGAGAAACCTCGTGTCCTGCTTGAAAAGATCAGCAGGACCCTGGCATGCACACCCACTGCCCCCCCAGACCGAGGTATTACCAGTGTGGCAAAGAGCTACTCGAGGAGAACAGGTCTTACTGAAAAAAGCCTAAAAACCACCACCTAGAGCTTCCTGTGCCATGTCATAGAATCACAGAATCATCAGGGTTGGAAGGGACCTTAAAGATCATCTCATTCCAACCCCCCTGCCATGGGCAGGGACCCCTCCCACTAGAGCAGGGTGCTCAGAGCCCCATCCAGCCTGGGCTTGAACACTTCAAAGGATGGGGCTTCCACCACCTCTCTGGGCAGCCTGGTCCAGTGTCTCACCACCCTCCTGGGGAAGAAATTCTTCCCAATGTCTAACCTGAATCGACCTGTCTCTAGTTTTAATCCATCCCTCTCGTCCTGTCACCTGAAGGTGACACTGCTGCCCCTGAGAACCCCCCAGAACAGCATCACCCATTTCAGACGGGGCAGATGGACCAGCCCCAACCCCCCTTAGCTGTCACACTCCGGGGAGAGCTGGTTTCTTCAGCCCTGTCAGAGCCAAGATTAAAGCTGCAGTTTCCCCCTGCCCACGGCCACAGGAACATCGCCTCCTGGACTCTTTCCTGCCAGGCAGCCTTGGTCCACACCCAGTCCGGACTCCAAACATTTTTTCTTAAGCAATTTGCACATCTTAAAAATAAAATCCTTTATTGATAATATGAACGTTTAACATGTTTAATGCCATCAGCTATAAAAATGATTAAAGACTTCAGCTCGATACATTTGGCTTTACAAATTTACAAGAGTTAATACTAGTGTATACGTTTTGCACTTCATTATACTCCATTAGCCAGTGACAAACTCTGCAACGACGTCTGCTTCAAACAGATGCGAGTTAGAGAAGAAATATTTAGTTGCTTCCACACAGAATCTACATCAACGGTTAAATACTAGCTCTAAATGCCTTGCTGAATTAGTTGGATCTGGTTTAGTATCTTGTGCTTAAGTTTCTCTCAGAAGATGGGCTACTAGCAAAAATACATTCTTTTGCATCCCCCCCCTCCCACGTTATACTCGAGAAGAATCAGTACTCAGTGCATTTCCTACAGACTTCATCGTAGTATCTCTCTCTACAGAGCTACTGGTAAAGAAAGGGGATAATACCATTTAGATTAATGTAAAAGCAAAGAAACACGTTAAAGCAATGTATACAAAAGCCTCACTTTTGAATCGGGAGGGAGATGTGGGCCCAAAAATCCACCTGCCCATTGGTTTTGACGACTGCTCTCATCAAGAGGAAAAAAAATCTGCTGTGGACACTTAAAAAAACCCCCCAAAAATAAGCAATAAACGTGCTTCCAAAAGACTCGCTGCCCGTTGATCTCTCGGCTGCCTCTGTCTCCACACGCAGCCTGTGCTGCTGGATTAGCAGCAGCACATAACAGCACAATTGAAAAGGCTACTAAAGGGCTGTCAGAGCCTCTGGTTGTGGGGGAAATACCTGCCCGGGGCACGCTGGGGAGGCCAGCGGGGCCACTTCAGACAGCAGCCACTTCACGGCAGCACGTGAGCCGCCGGCATCCCACGGAGACCCGAAGCCAGAAGGAACCTCCCAGGCCACGTGCAGCAGCACATCCTCCTCACTGCCCCAGGGACCTGTCCTAAGCAAAGGTGGATGCATTTTGTCCACTTCAGTACTGAAAAATGACCCGGGAGAGATTGTCTCTGACAGCGGGGAACTGTAAACGCGACGCTGCTGCGGAGGGAAGTGCCGCACACCAACTGGCACGGAGCAGCCAGCCCAGATTCTGTATTTAGGGTTAGCTTGCAAACACCACCCGAGATAAGGAACCCAGGGCCGTGCTCCCAGCCTCTGCCACTGCTCTGTGGTCTGTCCGTCTCATCCTCACTGCAGCGACTCAGGAAACCCTCCGTGCTGTGCTGTGGAATGGCACGGGCGGCACCTCTGCGGACAGGACAAGCTCTTCCAAGCAGGAATCAGCTGCTTCTCCCCTCTTGGCCTCTATAATATTTCCCACGCATCACTTGCCTCAAACTTTGGCAATTCCTCACTTGTTGACTTTTAATTTCAATGAATTCCTGCACTTTCTTTGGGAGGAACAGCAAGAATAGATCAAGATTTTCCCAATGCACGGTGTATTTGGTATGTAGGTGTGCGAAACTACTCACAGTCTGTACGTATTCAATCACACGACAGCAATGATTTGGTTCCACAATTGCAGCCAAGGAACGCCAGCAAGATCCCATAGCTAACTCGTGGGTAAAATCCAGGTCAGTTGGACATGACTGATAGAGATGAGGAACAAAATTATTGCTTTTGTTTATAGTAGAAGATCCCGTGTTGCAAAAAAATCTTGTATCGTACGGACTAGTGATTTTTTTCAAGTAATAGTGAGATCTTTGTCAAGTAACAGCAAGATCCTTTCCTCAGAAGTTCTACACACAACAGTAGAATGCTTGAAGAGCTTGAAAATTTGAGGTGACACCAGAACCCAGAGTTGAGCCACTTACAGCACACAAGAATCTTTGCAGTGTGTTACAGGAAAGCAAAGAGAACCACACAGAAAATGAATGCTAAGAGAAAAGTAATCTGGATACTATTACAGCTCAATTTTACCCCAAGAAACGTAGGTGTGCTTCCTCAAAGAGCCAGGAGCTACATCCAAGGCCAAGGAGTGGCTGGCTGCATCAGGCTGGTGATCACCCTACAGAATTTGTAGTGTATTTGCTAACGTATTTTAGCAAATGGAAAGGATTAGAAAAGAAAACCAGTGTTGGTTTCGACATTCAGGACTCGCAGAAGAATTTGTTTCTGCGGCGAGACGGTCCCTCCCTCCTCACCTTGCTCAGAGAATCACATTCATATTGCAGGCTTAGTTCAGGCACTTTTTAGAAAATGTTCATCTGGAGTAAAAAGTCTGCAAAAGTTATTTCTGCATAATTTAAAAGTAGCAGCTCAGTCCCATTAGAGCTTGATCTTTAGGTCCCACCACATGATTATGGTTCTTGTTATCTCTAATGATTTGACTGTTGCCACACGACATTTCTGAGGCTACTGTATAATAGCTGTAGTTAAGGTTTCTTCATAAACAAAAATATTTTCCTACCTATTAAAAAAAAAAAAAGAAAAAAAATACACTAAATGCTTTATACAGACAGAATCTGCTACTATGGAAATAAATAACATGGAGTGGAAAAACCAGTGTCTTAGCTCTAGGGTGCTAAGCCGTGGAATGTCAGTGTCACGTTCTCTGGAGACTAGCTGCTGGTTGGCAGGAGGATCTCCAGGTCTTTGCCGTTTGACACTACAGCAGTGGTAGAGCAGCTGCTTGCCACGTCCATGGGGGCACCCAGAGTGGAGCCCTGGGAAGAGGTTTTGGGGAGCGGAGCAGGAGCAGCAGGTGACTGAGCCAGGCCAGGTTTCTTTGGAGGAATGGGTGGCGGGTTCCCTCTTTCTGCTCGAGGAATGGTTGGTGACTTAATTCCAGGAGACAACGGGCTTAGCGGACTGGAAACCTTGCCAGCACTTGGAGAGTGACCAGACTCGTTTTTGGGGCTCACAGCGTTTGCCAGATTTCGATAGTCCGTGCCAAAAGGTGAGCTGTTAGGGGAGACAGGTTTAATAGGTCCCTGCTGGCTGGTGAATCTGGAGAGGACCTGAGTGACTGTATTGCGGGCCAGCTGCTTGGCAGCAGAGTTATCTGCTAGAGTAGGAGACAAATCCCGCGAGGGCGGGCTCTGCAGACCACTGGACTGATGGTCCTGTTCAGCTTGAGACTGAAACTTGTGCCGAGCCGCGTGGAAGCGCTGATTGATCCCCACCTGGTAGGATGACTGGTAACCAGGGCTGCTCGCTGAAGCTCCCACTAAGCGTTTAGTCAGAACTGGTGAGGAGCAGGGAGAAGGTGTCAGAGAGGAGGCAGCCGTGCTGCTGGGAGACAGGGAGACCCCTCCGGAAGGGAGCTGGGACATCAGATGCACCGGCGACTCTGTTCTTACAGGAGAACTTCCATTCTCAATGGTGTTTTCTGAGGCTGCCCCAGCAGGTCTCTCCTTCTGCACCTGGCTCTCCGCTGGGCTCACCTGCGGCAGCTCCCCGCCCGTCTGCGCGTCCGTGTCGCAGTGCCCGTTGGATTTTGCGTAGGGGTGGGTTGGTGTGGTGGGGCTGGGAACCACGCTGGGCATGGCTTTGCTCGTGCCAGCAAGATCTGCTCGCTCTGCCTGAGGACACTCTGTCTGGCAGGACACTGACTTCACTGCGGGACCGTCGGTCGCAACACCTCTGGACGTCACCGAAGGGCTTGGCTGCGAAGGCTCGGTAGGACCGTGCTCCTGGCAAGAAGCTTCCAGCTCTTTCAGGGCCTTCTTCAGACATTCCACCTCTTCTTTGAGTGCTTTTGTACGATTTTCTTCTCGGTTCAGCTTGGCTTTGAGCTGTTCTCGTTCAATGTCAAACTCCGAGAGCTGCTTTTCTACTTGTGCTTCCATCTGTAAACCCCGCTTCCTCTTGGAGGCCAGCTCCTCTTCCAGTTTACTCACCTTACTCTTCTCTTTTTCCAATTTCAAGCTCAATTCTGCTGTCTTCTGCCCCTCTTCAGCTGCTTTGGCAGTGGCTTTCTTGCACTCCACTACAAGCATAGAAGACAGCTGCTTGTGGCGGGCCCTCTCCTCCTCCAGTTGGCTTGACAGCTTCTTCTGTTCTTTTTCAAACTTCTTCACTTGGGATTTTTCAAACTCCAGCTGGAAAACAAGAACAAGAAACAGCTGTAAGGGAAGCACAGACCCCCCCTGAGAACCCACAGAGCATAATGCCCCAAAAGGGACTGGGGTAACTGATAGATCTTGGAGAAACTCCCTGGTAAAAGATGACAATGGCCAAGAGAGGTTCTTGCCTCGGGTATCTGCCAGACAATCTTGCGTGACTCAGGCTGCATTTATTATCACTTGCTAGGAGTTTTGTCGTGTATGAAATTCAATTGACCTTTAGTGAGACACACACCCAGCCTGCCCCGTGCTGATCCAACAAGCGATCTGCACCGAAGCTTCCTTCCGCCTCATTTACTGCTTTGTCCACTTGCCTTTTCAAGGCATTTAGACTTTAAAATGCTGATGTGTTATGTAAGTTTAATAAAGTCTACAGAGCTTGAGTAACAGGATACAGTAGCTTAAATATTTATCATCTCTGAATAAAACCCCCAGGAGAGCTTTCATGACTTGCTCTGAATTCTGAGTACTAGTGAGCCCTATCATTTGTAAGAGCGGCCCTGTTCTTCAGAACTCCTCAGATTTTGGGCTGAAGTAGGATTTCAAAGCATTTAATTGCCTATTAATAGCTTTTAGCACTGCTCAGCTACCAAAACACCCTGAAAAAACGAAGGTTGTTTTTCATATCAAAATGATAAAGAGCTGGGAGTGTCTTACAGAGGAGGGAGGTCCCAGCTACTCTTTCAACATGAAAGTGCAATTAGACATCACTACTGAGTTCACCACCCAGGGTTTCTGTGGGCTGGGTAATTACCAGCTCCCAAAGTCCTACCTGCTGGGTGAGCCGCTCCCGCTCCTTCTCCAGCATGTAGGTGACATCATCCCCCTCCGCCGTGTCCTGGGCGTGCCGCTGCCTCTCTTCCTCCAGGTCCAGAATCACCTGCCAAACAAACATCCGTCGCTTTGATGCCGCGAAACACTTGGAAGCAGCAAGAGATCAGCGCCTTCGCACGTGGGCCAAAGCCAAGTGACACGGGAGAGCAAGCCCTGCAGCCTCAGACATCCAAACTGAACTCGGAAAAGTCACATGAAAGCAGCTTTTGGACAAGTTATCTGTTGTTATTTGGTGTAATCGAGTCAGTTTGTGAAAGAAGCTGGGAAAACCTCACCCTGGACGTATCTGCATTTGATCGCTAGCTTGCTAACTCGCACGCTTGTCCCGCAGACTGGTCGTGAGCAGTTGGCATCACCAGTCCTTGGCTGGACAGGGCCCTCATCAGAATTTCCTGGCAGGACCACGAGCAGAAGGCCCAGCAGGAGCAGAGGTGCTGCCCCAGAGACCACGCAGCCGGACACGGGGACACATAATCACAAGGAAACGATCCTCATGCTGGTTCTGGTGGTACCTTGCACGCAGACTTCTCCCCAGTTCCTTACTGAGGATTTGAGGACAACAGTGCAAAGTTTATTTTAAAGAATGTTAATTTGTTCTTCCACTTAAGAACAAGATGAGCTCTTGAAGTGAAACTGCTTGCCACAAGGACCCAGTGAAGGAGCTCCTTCAGCTTTACTGCTGAATTACATGAATAATTGAAATTCTATTAAGAAAAAAAAGCCAGAACACAAACTTCTCAAGAGGCTCTGCCATATCTCACCACCACAACTCTAGGCTCTCCCATCACATGCTCACCAGGAATTTAGCAGCTCCTCAGTCTTCCTGAAATTCAAGCTTCCAAACAATGCTGAAATATCTTTAAGTACACAAGGAACCTTTTTAGAGAAGAAGGCAGGAAGGGTAGAATGAGAAGGGAAAACTGGGTGATTTAGAGAGATACTTGGCTGAGAAATGAACCACACAGCCTTGCTGCTACTGCCAGTGACTTAAGAGGATGAACTGCAAGCTGAAGATAACTCCAGCTGCCCTCCCTAAGCATAGTGTCTGTGATGTAAAAGTCAAGCTGGCTGCCTACTTATGTCACAGCAAGGTTTCTGCAACAGAAACACTGCAGATTATTCAGCCTGAAAGGAACTTACTCTTTCTTATCCCCATCAAAACAGATTACAGGAAAATAAACTTTAACCTACATGCTGATGGGCAACGAAACAGAGGATTCAACTTTGAACCTTTGGAATGGAAACAGAATCTTGAGATCTCTGTACATGATTTAGTGAGTTTTAATCAAAGCAAGAGTGACATGCCTGAAACAATACAGGATGGCACTGGCCCAGGCACTAGCCAAATGTACACCTGGACCTGGTGTTGTAAAAGACAGCTTCTAGACACCAGTGAACAGCTTGCCAGCTGCATCGTAGTGAGTGAGAAGTTTTAAACAGAGATGCAAAGTCCTTTTGGTGACCAACATTTAAGTGCTTTTGCTGACATTAACGTATTATCAGAACGCAACTACAAACTTCACACCTTATTTGAAGCAAAACCCACCTTCCTGTGTCTGCTCTCCGCAGCAGCCAGTTGGGACAACATTCTTTCCTGCATATTCTTGCAGTGTTTCATCACCACTTTCAAAATAGATAAGGGATTGGAGCATACTGGTTGCTTTTCACCGTGATTTCCCTCTTTCAGGGTCTCAAAATCTCTCTGCAAAGCCATCAATGGATCACTGATGTTGTACTTCCCATAGCGTTCTTCAATGAACGTGTCTCTGTGCTGGGCCTGCAACATAAAAACAAATTTGCATTTCAATGTACTTAAAATAGAGGGAAAAAAAAGAGAAAAAAAAAGAATTAAGGAAAAAAAACAAAGGAAGAAACAGAAGAGAGTAATTGGTCTTAATATCCCTCTTCTCCACTTTTCCACTTTGAGATAAGGAGATCTTAACACGGTCCCATTCATACCCTGTTACCTGCTATAAGAATAAGAGTATTCAGACAGGAAAAACATCCACGTGTGTCCAGTCAAAGGTCTCTGGTTAACAGGCAAGAGAAAGAATAATTCCCAAGACGAACTGGTCGAGTGATGTACCAACAGCAGCGCAGATGTGCGACCCCCAACACCCAGCTGGACCTCCCACTTCTGACCAGGCCACTAACAGTGGGACAAACACCGTGTTTTTCACACACTATTCCTCTGCTGGCAGCCTCTGATCAAGTAAATGAAGGATATGAGAAGTTGGGTGTATGGGAAGGACAATAATCCTTCTGCCATCAGAAGGGATTTTTACACTGTCAGCGTTTAAGGTTTCAGGTCGGCTCCAAGCTAATAAAACAGATCATTAATCCCTTTAAAATGGGCTGAAAAGACAATATAATCTAGATGGATCAAACACACGCTGGCTGAATTGGCACTGCCCAGCTGGGTGGATGTCCCCACGCTTCAAAAAGCTCCTCGAGCCACTTGCTTGCCAGGCGAGATCCTCCAGTCTTGACAAAAACTGCCAAACCCACTTGCATTTCCACAGCTCAGCGCAAGCGAGTCCACGCCGTTCACAGGCAGTCGGAAAGAACCATGTGGGGAGGTTAAATGAAGCATGTGCTCCATTCATTTCTGGCTGTCCCTCCAGTTGAACAACGACTTTTAACCCAGCGGCCCCAAACGAACGAGAAACAAAAGAAAGCCTTGCTGAAAATCAGAGTATCTCCACGGCATCCTCAGTCTGCCAACATCCTCATACCGCAGCTACCTGCTCCCTACGTCCGCGCCTCGCGATCCACCGCTGTGTGAAAGGAAAGAAGGTAAATATCAAAGCCTGCTCAATTAATCATTTACTGCTCTTTCGGTGGAAGAACAGTTCTAGGGTTGTCTTGACTATGTCACCATCAAAGAATTTCATGTTGAGCAATTAAAGAGTTTTATTCTTTCGAGAGCCCATAAATCTGTAAATTGTTAATAAAATCCTTAATGTCCTCATCCAGACTAAACAAAGAAGCAAGATAGGAGTGGTTAGGTTTCCTTTGGTGACATGTGAGGATTATAAGGAGGCTCACTGTACTAGACTTCACGTTTACAGGGTTTAGAATCAGCCATTCCAGCTGGAAATCTGTTTGTTAAGATACCAGAAGCCTTATCCTACTGAATGACTACTGTGAAGTTCTCAAAAACAACCCCAGATTTCATAAACACACAGATATTAAATCATCATCTGCATGTTTACCACCATGATAAGTAACCACATGAAAACAAATATCCATGCAATGAAAGATATTAGAGGGAAAACAGACCTAGATTCAAACGAGCCCTGGGAGCTGATCTAGCCAAGAAATCTAATCAAATTTCAACTGCCACGGGCACGGGCTAAACGCTGTGCCCCGCTGGAAACCTGTGCCAGCACATCTCACCCAGGGCACGATCCCGTGCACGGCAGAGCTGAGGCATCCTGCTGAGAAAGGACCTGCACATCTGAGGGTTAAATCTGATTCTTCCTGATTCACTGTAGTCATGGCAACTGGTCCTTAATTCACACCTTTGCTGTTCTAGAGCCTACAAACGATTTTGTGCTGTTCTGCGTGAGCACGTTCCTCATTCCTCAGAGGCCGTAAAGAGGTGGGTTCTCCTCTGCCCCAGTCACCTCTACCACCCTACCCTGAGCTGCAGGAGCCCAGTACCTTTAACCACCTCCCCCTCCCCAGCGTGCTAGGGGTTGGAAGGGACCTTGAAAGATCATCCAGACCAAAGCCCTTGCCAGAGCAGCATCACCCAGATTAGGTCACCCAGCAACACATCCAGGTGGGTTTGGAATGTCTCCAGAGAAGGAGGCTCCACAACCTCCAGGCTCTGTCTCCCTCACCGTGAAAAAGTTTCTCCTTATGGTTACATGGAACCTCCCATGTTCCAGCTTGCACCCCTTGCCCCTTGTCATTGGAGGTCACTGAGCAGAACCTGGCTCCATCCTCCTGACACTCACCCTTTACGTATTTATAAACATTAATGAGGTCACCCCTGTCTCCTCCAGGCTCAAGAGCCCCAGCTCCCTCAGCCTTTCTTCAGCAGGGAGATGCTCCACTCCATCATCTTTGTGGCTCTGCACTGGACTCTCTCAAGCAGTTTCCTGTCCTTCTTGAACTGAGAGTCCCAGAAACGGACACAAAAATATTCCAGATGCAGCCTCACCAGGGCAGAGTAAAAGGGGAGGATAACCTCTCTTGACCTCCTAACCCACCCCAGGATGCCATTGGCCTTCCTGGCCATGAGGGCACATTGCTGGCTCACAGTCAGCCTGCTGTCCAGCAGCACCCCCAGGTCCCTTTCCCCCACGCTGCTTTCCAACAGGTCAGTCCCCAACTTACACTGGTACCTGGGGTTGTTCTGTCCCAGACTCAAGACTCTCCACTTGCCCTTGTATTTCTCCCTGCCCAACTCTCCAGCCACTCCTCCCAGTTGTGTTGTCAGCAAACTCACTGACAGTGCCCTCTGTGCCCTCATCCAGGTCACTGATGAATGTATTGAATAGTACTGGTCCCAGTACCTACCCTTGAGGGACTCCAAACAAAAAACCATAGAGAGATTGCTCCAAACAAGTGCTGCCCACCTGACACCAGGCGAGCTGCGGCTTTCTGCGCTCGCATCTGGGCATCCTCGGGAGCAGGAACAGAACTAAGCCAATCCAAGCTAAACACAGCAGCTTTCCAGAGCTGGTGAAGGCTCTTAGCCCAAGCTCCACAAAGCCCCAGCTCTGCTGACGCCGTGAACATTCAGCTGTGGCAGGCTGGAAAACAAGGTCCTGCTCCGAACAGCGCGTGGGGCCGTGCCAGCCTCGCCACCAAAGGCCAGCGGCCAACCATCGATGGCAAACTGTCACCCCTTCCTTAAGGGACAGCTCGAGGAAATCTCATAGATGGGAAAGACCGAGTCTGACTGCAAGGAAAAGAAGCTGATTTATGGGAACGGCTGTTTTCTGATGTCCCAGGCAGTGGGACTGGAAATGCAAACCCAGCAGCTCTGGACATCACCCCGTGCACCAGTGGGTACAGGTGCACTGAAACGGGAAAGCAAACTGCTCTAACTGGGATGTACAGGTCAGAGGACAGACAGACAACAAAGCTTTGCTTTTACTCGAAGAGCTGATGGGATTTGCTCATTCTCAGATGCAGCCACATGATTAGCACACAAAAAAACCTCTGGTAAAAGTCAATCTCTGCTCCCAAAGGGAGAGGAGTCTGCAGTACCTTGACAAGAGGCATAAAAAACCCCAAACAAAACACTTCTCCTTCCACACCTCCTCCACGACCAAACCAGACTAGGGACACTTGTCCTACAAGACTGGTTTGGAGTTGTATTTTAACCCTTGCAGTAAAGCAACACACGGCTCACATGCAGGAGCAGCTCTCCCTCTTTATCAGTGCCATCCACCAGGAACCATGGATGCTTTCGATCAGAGCGTAAGATATTGTTTTAACTTACAAAAATAAATTAAAAAAAAAAAAAAAAAAAAAAGAGGAAGGAAAAGATCAGCCCTGGAAGTGGGAGGGTGGCCTTGGATAATGAGCTGCCCCTGGTTTCATGAATCACAGGAAAAACCACAGGCTTTTTTTTTTTTCTCTCTTGAGGGGCAGGAAATCTTCAGTTATTCTGAAGAATTTATAAAAATGACTCAACCAAAGCTCACTACAAGCGTGTCAGGAATCTGTACGTGACTCAGGCATTAAAAAAGTCTGTAAGTACAAACTGGGAGATTCATCCAGCTGGCCTAACTGCTCTGAGAGATGAGCTGCTCTTCCCTTCAGCCCAGTCCATGCCAGTCACTCCACAGCCACAAACACGGGGGGATCCCTGGGGAGGGGCACCAGCACTTGACCACTGGGCACAACTGGGGTGGCATCACAAAGATTCACTTCTGGGCAAGTTCTTTCTAATAAAAGCTTAGAGAACTGGGATTAAGGTTGCTCCCACTACCTAGAGCCTCTGATTTTTTACAGCACTGAAGGTGTGACAAAAGCTGTGTTTTTCTTCTGCCCTCCCTGAGCTCTGTTGAGTTTAGTGGCAGGAGTTATTTCCTGTCTGGGAAAGAACAAGAAGTTCTTCTTTGCTACTATGAGCAATTAAGTGTTTTCCCCGAACCAGCATGACAAACAGATGAGACTATCATAACATTAATAGCTTTCTGAAGTCCAGCTACTCTTCTTCAGTAGCCAGCACAGCGTAAACATTTAATTAAAAGCTGTCTAGACCAGGAAAAGTCTTAAGCAGGTCACCCCACGCCGACCACATCTGGTTCCCAAAACCCAATGCTCTGGCAGCCGGGCCACCGTGCACCTGAGAAGGCAAATCTGGATTTTTTCAGGCTGCTGCTGGTGACACCTCAGTGCTTTGGGTCCTGCCCCGTCACCAAAACAGCAACAGCTCTGCTAAAATTAATCCACGCAGGTTGTTTTATAGAGGTATTGGACTGTCACATACACAAGTGGCTTCTCCCAGGGCTTATGCTCCTCACTAGGGCAACTCTTCGGCGTAATTTCCACTGTCACCGGAGGTCACACACACAGATACCTCCAATGGTTTGGATTTTGTCCTGTCTGAGCTGGAATTCAGTCTTGAATACAATTTTCGTTCAACTTTCAAAACAGAAGCAGCTTGGCGATGGAAGAGAAATATTCTATTAGTGAGCTCAAGCTGGAAAAGTCAACTTCGACCTCAGTCCTACTAACAACCTACTGAAACACAGAAATCCACAGGAAATTAAGCTTTAATAATAAGGAAATAAGGTTACAAAAAGCACTGTCAGTCCAGGAGCGGAAAATTTCACCTGGAAAAACCAGAGCTGACACACACACTTCCAACATCAACCTCCCTCTGAAAGAAGATGGGATCTTCTGCAATTAGATGTTCTAATTTAGTACCTCCACCTGTATCCGCAATGGGCAGACAGGAATTTCCTCTCAGAGCATTCGAGGTCCAAAAGCACAGAAATGGACTGCTTGTCAATTTTGAGATTATTAAATCGTCCTGCCCCATAGGGGAAAAAAAAAAAAAAGATAAGATTGAAGCTTGGGCTGCTCTTAAAATAAAAGGAAGCAGCCACGCAGGTTAACTACTCTTAAAAGCCCTCCCCTGAGGACAGCAGAGAGAGGGGCCACTGCAGCCTGGCTGGCTTTTAGCTCCAGTGAGGGCAATTGACCACGGCTAGCCCGTTTGAAAAGGGCCAATTCTGATTTTATGGAGCAGAAGCAATATCTGACACAACTGAAGAGATGTTTCCTGTGCAGGCAGGCAAAGCAAAGGCTTCACTTTTGTTACGGAAAAGCTCCTGCTTCCTCTTGGGATTTCTGAGCCGTTTGGGGGATGAATGTTTTCCATAACCTATTTGTGTAATTGTATTTCTTTATTTCATTTTTAAATAAAATAGTTCCTTTTACTGAAACGTTGTTTATGTGACCGCGTTTTCTCTCTGCCTCCAATAATCTTTACAACTTGCTCTACTGGAACATCAAACAGGGAATTTCCAAGCCTCGTTTCAAGTGGTTTTTTGGACACAAAGTAGAGTATTACTCTTGCCTGTAATTTTAGAGTTCAGGTTTTAACCCTCGGCACAACACAAACACACTGTTAATTAACTGCAGCTACTGTGCATGCAGCTCTCCAGTCATAATTGCACAGGAGTTCCTCCTTTATGTTGCAGACAGTGGTAAAATCTTTAAATAGCTTCTTACTGCCTTGAACTTCCTTATTTGCTTCTCTCCCCAGAGACAAATATCGGGAATAAAGACAAGCTGAGGTCACAGCAATCGCTGACAGACAGAAGGGAAATGGGGGTGGGGAATCACTTGCTCCACACAAAAATAAATGTCAAAAGGCTGGAGTGGAATCCTGAGTCTCACTTCAGCTCCAGCTCCGAAGCAAAGCCTAGCAGAGAGCCACGCAGCAGAAATTAAATCGCTCACATACAGTACCTGTCTTAATTGCCATCATTACACCAAGCGAGCAAACCAGCTCAACGAGAGCTACCCAGATTTGCCCACAGAAGATCTGTTACCAGCTTTGGAAAAGCTAAGAAACTTTCTTAGGAAGCATCAAGCAGCACAAAAGTGCAACTTCTTTCCCTGGCAACTTCTGCTCCGTAGTGCAGATGATCCAAATCCCACTATGGGCTTGGCCATGCTCAGCTCCCAGCACACTCCTGACGGTGGCCCTGGGACTCACCACTTTGGCCACCATTAGCATCCTGATGGCTGGAATTCAGAGCTGGAGCCATTCCAGTATGGAAACCGCTCCCACACCTCTCTGCTCCTCCTTTGGCACCCACCTGGCTACTGGGAAAGCGCAAGAGAATCAGGCTTTCGAAAGATCCTGGCAAGCAGAGCAAGAAAGAAATAAACACATCCCCGAAGTTGCAAGAAAAGGTGTAAGAGAAGCCTGAGTTCCAGCAGGACAGCACCCAGGGGAGCACAGCTCAACGGGAGCTGCTTCACCAGTGATGCAAAAGCCCATTCTGCCCCATCTGCGAGAGATTTCCAAGCACGTGCAGCAAGTTTTTATACTACCCAACTTCTTTTCCTTTAAACAAGAGGCAGATTTTGTTTTTGAAACTGCACTGTAAACTCAATTTCTAAACCCACTGCCAAATGAACACTTAAATTTTGCACTGCATTGATGCTGCTTTAGGGAGGGAATCACTGAAAGCAGCAGCATGGCAATGAACAGCAGCCCTAACAGTTTCTATTTCAGTGTCGATTGCTTAAGGGCTGAGTAACCTCAAAGTAACATAAAAGAATAAGCCAGAAACCTGTCCCCTGTTTTCTAAAAGTAAACAGAACTTGATTTCTAATATATGGAAAGTTTTCATGTAAAGGGCAGGGAACAAAGTGCTCTAACACAGCACTAGATGCCCATGTAACTAGAGAGCTGTTTCCAGGCACGGTGCACTATTTTGGAAGACAAAGATGTAGTTCCCACATGCAATCCTTTCTCCGTGCCAGTAAGGACTGAGAATCCAGCCCTTAGCATTATGCAACCCTCTGACAGCATCTGGGTTTTTTGATGATTTAAATACGATTACAGCTACAGGAAAAGGAGCACAATAAGAAGGGAGACTTAAGGTCTGTTCCGAGGAGAACATTGAGATTTATGTAGTGGACAGGAAGCTACTTTCAGGGGGAAAAAAAAAAACCAAACCAACCCAGTTTTTTCTTCCTCAAAGAGGTTTTAAAATAGAGGAAGCAAACTGAATTGCTGGGAAAGAATATTTTGAATACAGTGAATTTGTCTGTTCAGCCCTTTATACTAGTACCTTGTGTTTGAATTGAGGTAACGTTGGCATTTGAAATGGACATCAAAAGTCCAGGCTGGGTGCACTGCAAGCACACAGGGAGAGAGGATGGTCCCCATCACAAACACCTACTACACAGTTCAAAACAAAGCACAAGGAAAAAAAGAACTAAACCGCTGGGAAAAAAAAAGCAACAGTGCAGGACAGAAGTCAGCAAGGTCAAGTGACAACATTCTGGAGGCATCCATCCATCAGAGGTGAGCCAACAATCCGAGCTCCAGCCAGCCCAGAGCTCAGGAGCTCATCCCAGCAGCAGAGCTTGGCTGGTGCCCCCAGGCAGGGTGCAAAGAGACACCCAAGGAGAAGCAACAATGGAAAGGGGAAGATTTGGGGCAGGAGAGGTGGAGAGGGGAGGAAAGCGAAGGAGCAAATTAAGCAAGTGATCTCTGCAGAGCCAGGCTCAGCAGCTTGATTTTGACACGGGGCCAGTGCCAGGCAACAAGTGCCTGATACCATGAGGGAGAAGAAAACTATTTTAGGCTTTGTCTCCCGCACACATGGATTCTCTCTGAGAGATGCCAGATGCTAAATGTTTTCCTCTAAGCACGCAGGGCCGTCAATTATTGCAGGCTGCACTATTATCAGATCACAAGTTTACAAATTAAGATTTTCTTTCTCTGCAAGCGCTTGTTCTTTCCTAGAACTTACCAAAGGATCTGCCCAAAAGATCCTGAGAGTTCAGAAGCCTTTACATCTGAATTAGAAGTCAAATTAGCCCATGAGGGGAAGTGCATTTTTCTTACTAAATAGGAAGTAACCAGGCAGATAAATCTCTGATTTTTAACCACTGACATCCACGTGCCTCATGTAACTGCTGGAGACCAACACCAGCATTGTTTCAGATCAATCCTCTAGCAAAGCTCAGGTTCCACTCCACCACTGGAAACTCTAACTCGTCTGGATTAAATCTGACTGCAGAGTCAGGAGCTGCTGTTCCTACCACCCAGGGAACAGAGCCAGCCCACGAGTCCTCTGTGCACAGACTCTGCCACCAGCTCTGGAGCTGTCGACCCTTCCTGGTGCACCTTACAGCTCCATCTGTCCAATGCACTAAATGTTCTCAGAGTTTCAATCTTTAATTACACTTTTCTTCTCCAGGGCAGCATTTTTATATGTATCAAAACATGAGTAAATAGATTAGCAAGGTGGGTTTTCCTTGAGTTACAGTCACACACAGTAGGACCACTCCAGCCAGTGAATCACTGTGAAGCTGTTATCACAGTTACTATCAGTAAACAAAAAAGAAAAGCACAGAAAGGCCAGAATTTCTCTAATTCTATATTCCAAATAAATGGATAAAGCAAACTGGGAGTTTTCTGCTTCTAAAACTCTGCCTGGCCATCAAATAAAGTAGTTCCATGATTTTTTTTTCCTTCCCCACATCAAAAGGGCAAGAGAGTTGCCTGCCAGCAGGAAGCTGGATGGAAGCTGCAGTGTTCCTGGGCAAAGCCTTTGGATCCAAGACACAGCCCAGCTGGAGACCTGCAGCATCTCACCACGGGCTGTGGGCATGGAGAGGTTTCATTTTCCCCAGGAGGTCATGCTGAGGAGGCTGGGCTGGGCACAGCCAGAGCCAGCCTGGATTTGAAGCTTTTACTGCCCTTTTCAACTACTGCCCTTTTCAACTACTGCCCTTTCCTCGCAGTCTTAAAATCACAGAATGGTAGGAGTTGGAAGGGACCTCTGGAGATCATCGAGTCCAACCCCCTGACAGAGAAGGATTCACCCAGGGCATGTCACTCAGGAACGCAGCCAGATGGGTTCTGAAAGTCTCCAGAGAAGGAGACTCCACGACCTCTCTGGGCAGCCTGTTCCAGGCTCCATCACTCTCACAGTAAAGAAGTTCCTCCTCATGTTGAGGTGGAACCTTCTATGCTAAAGTTTACACCCATTGTTCCTTGTCCTATTGCTGGGCACTACAGAAAAGAGATGGGCTCCTTCCATCTGGCACCCACCCTTCAGATATTGATAGACATTAATAAGGTCCCCTCTGAGTCTTCTCCAGACAAAACAGCCCCAGTTCCCTCAAGTCTTTCTTCATAGGGAAGATGCTCAAGTCAAAATGAAGCACTACAGTGTGTCCCTCACAAGAGAAGGGGAAAACGGCACTAACCTTTGATTAGCTTGGTAATTTATATGACATAATTACCAAGTATAGGTTACAATTTCATTTTATTTCTTCTCCGTTATGAGTACTTGACAAATTATGTCAAAGGGTATTCTAACTATATTAATCTCCTCCTGCAAGAGAGAACTGCAGGTCACGTTTCGACAGCAAAGATAATTGCTTTATGCATCTGGAAAGCACACAATAAAAAGCCATTGGAACAGAGCTGCTGCATTCCTGCCCCCTGGTCTCTCTGTGCTCCATTTCACGCTGCAGCATTAAAGCGATGCTTGTTTTGCTAACACATTTGGACCACACAGAGTGAGAGGAATGATCTCAGGACAGAGGAGGCATTGGCAAATCTGTTCCAAAAGGAGCCAACTCCTCCACCCGATCAATAGCTTTGAGAAGATAGGGCTATTTCTTCAACATAAACACACAAGCATCCCAGCTGGTTTGGAGGAGGATCTCCCAATACCTCCCCCCACAAGAGGTGTTTGTAATTGGAATGAAGCTACAGCAACTTTTGCTGGAAAAACCCAAGTCCCTGCAGCTCTCAGGCCTGCAAGCTGCCATTCCACTTCTGAAACAGCCAAAAGTTTAAACATTATGAGCAGTGACAGGTCAGCTTGAGAAAGCCTTCAATATTCAACCCTGTCACAACTCATTTCTTCAAAAATTGACCTCTTCCATCATTTATTTCTTTTCCACCTTACTGAGGCAAAGTGACAGCCAGGCATCCTTCAAAAAGCAGTACTGCACACGGACTTGCAGGTTCTTTAAGCACTCTCTAGGCTGAACATTAACACGGCCAACAGCCCATGCTACCTGAAGGAGGGAAGCAGAAGCACAGAGCCAACACCACCTAAGCCAACACCACCAAGCCACGCATCCTGCAGCACAAGCTACCCCTGCGAGAGGAGGTCCCACCACCACCCTCTGCCCTCTCCCACCTCAAGTGCTCTCACATCCATCAGGTCAGCTGCACCAGCATGGGTTCAAGCTAACTTTTTGGATGGGTATGATTTAGCTGCTATCTTCCTCACAGAGAGGTTGTGCTCGTGCTTGTGCCAGCAAAGGGAGGGACCATGGAGAGGAGCATCCAGGTCTGCTGCTCTCAGCAGCAACAAGGGCTTATACTGGCTCAGCACAATACAAGAGCACGGATGCTTTTTTCTCAGTGTGACACTATTCTCATTAAAAGAGTAATCGGTGATGCCTCCTGGTGAGAAGAGGTTCTGCCACAAGAAGCTCTCCTTACTAAAGGAGAACAAACCCAAAGGAGGAAGCCTGCTGGACCTTGTACATTTCTCACGCTAGCAGGAGCACTTGGTTCTTTATCAGAAAGGATGAAAGGACACGAGTCCTTCAACACTGAAATGCTGCTTGCAGCCAGCTGCCAATCATGAATTCCAAGAGGTAGAATGATACACACCATGTATTATCTAATATTGCTGATATTCAGATGGGATTCTGAACCAGTAATAAACCCTCACCTCTGAGCTTCACCTCAGATACAAGTGCTGTGCAGAACCTACAGCAGTACAATTGTCTTTTTTTTTGTTTCTGAGCGTGGTAGTTGCAACATACCTTTAAGGCTTCTATGACAAGATCTCTTGCTTCTAATTCTCCCTCAAGAATGCTAAACAGCGTCAGTAGTTCTGGTTTGCTGAGTTTTTCCAGATTCATCCTGAAAACCTGAAAAAAAAAGGGAGCATGGTTGACTAGGTGATTTCTTTGCACATTACCACCAGTATTCTGAGCTATGACACATCATCTCCAGTTAACTTCAGCTTCCAGTTCTTCGGGCCGCCAATTGCCCTGAGGAGACAGAGGACAATGCACAAGGCAAACATTTCCTCTTCAACCTCCAAGACCAGTTGTAGAAGATGCATTTTTCACCTTTTCCCAAGGGCTCACCAACATATGTGCACCCAGATGGTGCAGGCAGAACGCACGGGCTGACACGGCAGCATCACGCTCACCCAGCAGTAGCCAAAGTTAACGGGAGAGAGGGAAAACCACGGGTGTTGAAAAGCCATCCTACTGTGAGTTGCACATCTGGATCACACAGCTGCAAACCTGGCTGAAACGAGCCCGAGGAGCTGGGATGAACACAGTCCAAACTGGGCCACCTACACCAACCTGCACGCTCCCTGCCGCGATACGCTTCCCAGGAATGCCATTGTGCGTTGCTAATGGACTGGGCCCAAACCACTTTACAGAAATCAATGCCACAAAAACACACACAATTAATTGCCCTTCTTTCAAACTCTTTAAATATCACCATCGTTTATTAAATATAATTTTACTGCCCGCAGAAGAACAAAGATCCATCATTTAAACTGCACACACCAAAAGCTTTTTCTTCCCCTGCATCTTTGCCGATACACTTAATGTTGCCTGGTAATAAGCCTTTCTGTTACATTATTTTGTTAACAAGGGAAATAACTTCACAGACTAAATCCTTGTCTCTGATGCAAATATACCCGTTGATACGGTCTCGTGCTTTGTGTGACAGTCAAATAGACCTCTCTGTGTCCAAGTCACAACTCTTTGTATCAATTGGAAAATGTTACAGAGCAAAGAAGCCACCCAGAGATATCAAACTCCACGGGCAAGTGAAAAAGGGTTAACTTCACCTTTCCTGGAGAAATCTATCCAGCTACGTTCAGATGAACTCTATTTTTTCTGAAGTCACTGCTACTTTACAACTGATTTGCATAACTGTGCCTTGGAGAATTACGCACAAATGCAAGTTCTGTCTTGTTTGTGCCAAAGCAGTTTTCCAGTTGCTTGGAACAGAAAGTTCTGCTCGCAGAGAGGAGCCGGTAGCCTTCGTACAGCGAGAGA
Source organism: Todiramphus chloris collaris (assembly GCA_025345505.1). NCBI lineage: Eukaryota > Metazoa > Chordata > Aves > Coraciiformes > Alcedinidae > Todiramphus > Todiramphus chloris. The sequence continues at coordinate 2,002,968 of JANVCC010000045.1, forward strand.
AATCAGAAATCTGCTCTGTGCCCCCTCTGCCAAGCAGGCAAGTTTCTCATCGGGCAGCCACATTCTTGCTTCCTGCAGCATTTTATGGGAAATTCCATAAAGCAGCAGTGATTCTTACAGACTTTTCAGGCTCACCCCACCATTGGTGTGGGCTGCTCAAGGGAACATCAGTAGAAGTGGCCACGACCATCTGGGGTATCGTGGCTGTTCCAAAACCAGCTTCACTGGGCACCACAGATCTGTCAGCGCTGCACTTGCATTCCCTATTGCAGATGCACTAACACGTGTCAAAGAGGAAAGCACACGAGTGGAGTGTTTGGCAAATCCATTCCTACCCGTCAGAATGTCAAAAAAACCCAAACCTATCAAGAATTGACACAAAAGCGTAATTTAGGAAACTCCCCAACTGACTCGAATCACACCTAAAAAGGGACAGAGTGCAACAGAAGCAGCAAATTAATGCTAAAACACAAATAAGCAACCATACAGGGCCAGAAAAGGGGGGAGGGCTTTTAACATCTACCATGCTTATGTTGCTGTTTAAGTCTGAGTCGCATCACTTCCCTAGGCAGGTTTTAAACCTGGAACACCTGAATGGTCCAGATGCTCAGGAGATGCAGAGCTCAACTGCAAACCATCTCAGTCCTTGCTCAGGCTGAACTCACAGGTGCTAAGACTGAGCCAGTACTGAAGGGAAACAGCACAGCTCTTTTTGGCAGGTACTCGTGAAGTTCTGTTACTCTTGTGGCATTATAAGCCAGCACTAAGAAAGAGAAGTTTTCCTTGAGATCTTAAAGCAAACCGTATCATCTAACTCCGTTACTCCAGGATGGTAAATGTTGACCGTGGAGTTTCAGTGTGCTTTTCTCTTACAAAGAGAAGACATGGAAATGTGCAGCTGTGCCTTTCCACAAGCTGCTGAACCACATACTCTTAAAGCCAGGATAGCTACCAGCTGCAGTTTGATATTTTAAAGCTATTAGTCCTGGCACTAATTGTTTCTATTCTATATTCTAAATACTCCCATTGTGACTGGTACTTCACAGTGTTACAGAAATAAGCCACACTATTCTTAACGTGCCTCTATGGTCTTTAATCAGCTTAATAACACAAACAAGCCCTGTCCTAAAATACACAGGTAAAAATACTTACAGGAGTAAGTCTGCACAGTAATCATTTATACAACGGGTAGCGTTAAAGATCTATACGTGGCACAGGCTCAGCTGCCCTGTGTGCAGCCTGCTGCTCTAGAAGCCTTTTAATGGCCCTGTTTCCTCAGTCACTGGTGACAGGTCGAGGTGAGAGGCTGGGAGCAGATGCTGCAGCAGAGTCGCTGCCTTAAAACCCCCGCTGAACAGCACCTGCATTCTGTGCTGGTTTACAGGGTGTTTTTTACCATGGTAGCGCCCACTGATTGTCTGAAACAATCCCAAACGCTGCCTTTTAGGGCCACTCGATACTGGGGAGCTGAAAAAAAAAAAGGGGGGGAAAAAAAATAATCTATTCATGTTATTATTTTACCAGAACAAGAAGCATCTCTGGATCAAAGAGCTAATAAGTATGTATCTGAGCTTCTCCCTCCCTGTCCAAATCCAGATCCCTTCCCAGCCCTCCAGCACCACAGGCTCCTGAGCTGACCTCTCCAAGCCCACCTCCCAGTTACACATCCCAGTGCCTTTCCTCGTCCCCCACTTTCAATACAAGATCACACCAGCCCTGCTCAGTTACCCAGCAAACAGTCCAGTTCTGCCAAACAGCTCTGTCCTCACCACTGGGGAACCTGACCCATCCTTGCAAACCTTTTAACCAAGGGGCAGAGTTTCAGTGTTAGAAACAAGATCCAGAGCAATCCAGGACAGATCACCCCTTTCCATTCAGTGAAATACCCCCAGAGTCCAATCGCACAGCTCACAAACCACAAGGACCTCATTATTTAGTCTGATGGTATAAATATTTTCCCCAAGTCTGAGATATGCCACCATTTTTGGACAATAAGCAAGAGTTTGGAGCATAAACAGAGAGAATGACTTGCCTAAAGGTAAACTTCCTTTTAGCTACGCTACGGACCATTCACGAGTCTCCTCGGCAGACACACACCTACCCTTGAAAAGGCAAAACTCCTACTTTAGAAAGTTATTTCCCAGTATTTAACTGAAAATAAATATCCAGAGCAGTTTAAGCACACACAGAACCACGGTTAAGTTATCTTTGGCATGTCCCACTCCAGGAACAACAGATAAGCTTCTAGATGGTGGCAGCTCCTCTGCACATTGAATCACGCTACGGCGATAACGAAACCATCAGAGGTCACATTTCGCTCGGGCTCACGCACATCAAGGCACGAAGCAAGGCAAGCAGCGCTGCCAACGCGCGAGAACTTCGCCCACCGGCTTCAGCGAAGGTTTGAGTCACTACGCGGCGGGCACGAACCCAGAGCCCGAGGCGCGGACAGAGCAGTTTGTCAAGGGGAAGCTCCAAGACCCTCTGCTTCTACTTGGCTTCAACTCTTCTACTATTTTTAACAAATATCATGAAGAATGTTGCTCGTCCTTCTTCTTTTTTTTTCCTCTGAAGGAGGGTATTTCCTTTCACAAGCCAGTTACAGCTGCACCAATGTCTCTATAACCCTGAATCAGCTTCATTTTTTTTTTGTTTTCCTGTCCCTGTGGAGGAACTGACATTTTCCAGGAGCCTGCACGGGCAGTCCGGTAATTGCATGCACATGAGAACCTAAATGACTGGCTTGAAAACTCCTGATAGACAAGTTTTTAAAAGCGCTGCCGCATCTCCAGTGCGATGCTTGAGTTGTTAAAGTAATTACATGATATGTTTATATAATAAAGCAGCCAGCACACACTTTATAATCGTGCATCCACATTGCTACCTGGCATTGCATCAGACCTCTACAGAACTAGGTTAAAACGAGCAGCGTTTGAACGCCTCACCTCTATGCTACAAGGAGAAAGGACATCTACCCCAGAAAATCCTCCTCACCCCCGTTATTTCTTGAGGTACTACTCTGAACGAAGCAAATACACATTCAAGACACTGCCGAAATCCTTTAACAACCATCGTGCCCTGACTGTAGCTCCTCGAAAGAAAATGAAACCAATCCCCCAGTGCCTCCAACCTCCAGACCCCCACCACACCCCCGGGAAGGCGGCCAGGGTGCGGGAGCCCAGCCCGACCGGGGACACGCACAAACCGCCACCGAGCCAGGCCCCCTCCCGCCCCCAGCCCAGCCCTCGAGAACGGTCAGGGAGCAAACCCCTCGGGTCACCCCGGGTCACGGAGCTCCCTCAGCCTCCCCGGCTCTGCCCACGGTCACCTGCACCGGCCGTCCCGGGAGGAGGGCGGTCAGGAGCCGGGCTCGGGCTGCGCTCGGTAGGTTCCTTCCGAGCTACCAGGGGCCGGTTACAACCGCGGGCAACAAAGGGAAGCACCGCACCGGAGCCCGCGCCGGCCGCAGTCCGGGGAAGCTGCCGGGCCCCCGACCTCCTTCGGCGGAGGCGAGACCGCGGGTGCCGGGTCAGGCTCGGGGGGCAGTAGCCGACTCCCGACGTTTCGCTCCCTCTCGCCCCGAGGTAGCGCCCACCCGCCAGGCCCGGCCCCGGGCAGAGACGGCTGTGGCGATGCCGAGCTGCCGGTAACGCCCCCCAACCTCCGCGGCTCCCGGTAACGCCCCCACCGGCTTCCAGCGACCCGATCGAGGCCGCCCCCGGCCGCAGCAGGGCTCGGCCCGGCCCGGCCCCGCCACCGCCCCTCTCAGACACAGCCGGCCGCTAGCCGGGCCGCCCCGCACCTGCCGCGGCCCACCCCACCGGGGCAGCGGCGGGCCGGGCTGAGCCTGACGGCACTGAACCGGGCCCTGCCACCGCCGGAGCGGGAACCGCACCCCCAGCCGCTCCCCGAACCGACCTGGCTGCGCCGCCGCCGCCGCCGCCGCCACTACCGCGCCGCTCCGCTCCCCATCCAGCCGCCCCGCCCCTTCGCGCCCGCCTGCTGAGGGACGGCGCGGCCGCCAATCAGAATCGCCGCCGGGCGCGCCCGCGGCCCAATCCGCCGCGGAGGAGGCGGGGCGGGGGCGGGGCCCGGCCGGCGGCGGCGGCGGCAGCGAATCAGGCGGCGGAACCGGGGCAGGGAGGGCGGGGCGGCGGCTGAAAATCCCTTTTGTTCGCGGCGGCGGCGGCGGCGCG
>JANVCC010000045.1:2012163-2066760 GCA_025345505.1 Todiramphus chloris collaris
GCCGCGGGCGGGCGGGGCGGGGGCGCGGCCGCGGCGGAGCGTGGGCGACCCGTCCGCGTGGGCCGGGCCCGGTGCCGCCGCCCGAGCCCCCGCCCCGGGCGAAGCCACTGAACGCCTCCAGCGAGCGGGACCCCCGGGGCTGGGAGAGGGGCGGGGCGGGGCCGGGCTGAAGCGGGGAGCCTGGGCCCGGGACAGGCCTGCGTCCCTCGCAGTACCCGGGGCTGTCGCCGCCTCCTGGGCCTACTTCCCTCACGACGCCTTGGCCTGAACTCGGCCTCCCTCTCGAGGCCGGTGTTTGGCCTGAGGTTGTTTGACAGTTTCCGTTCGGTTTGCCCGGGCAGGCGCGGGGGGCACAGCACCGGCCGCCCGTCGAAGCTTCTCCGATGAGGATGTTTCCCCAGAGCCGAGCAACGCTGCGAGCAGGAGCTGCGCGGGGGCAGCATCTTCAGCTTTATTCACCTGCTCTGAGCTGAGGAAGGAGCCCCGGGATTGCTGGAGAGGGAGCACCGGGCTGGCTGGAGACCGGTGCTCGGAGGGAACGTCATCTGGGGTGCCTCAGACACAGTGGGGCCATGCCGGCGTGGCTGACACTGTTGAGGGCAGCAGTTTTTTTCGCTGTCGGAGCTGCTTACCCAGCAGTCTGCTAAGCCAGCGTGGCAGTCGAAACGAGAACTGACCCTTTCTGTGGAGAACGTGGCAATGTCGCTCCAGCTCTGGCCTCCCTACAGGGTGTGCTCAGCATTGCTAACGTGCGCCTTTCTGAGGAGCTGAAAACAATTTTTAACAGCCTTGCTCACCATTCGGAGTCCGGTTGCAGGGGAGCACAGGGTTTACACAGAGCCTGTGCTGTCGGGTGGGGACACGTGCTATGAAACCAGCAGTTTCTGAAGTGCTGCAAAAAATAGCGTCACATAGTGGCAGGACCTTACGCAGTGATAGTGCCAGCAATAAACCTCACCTCTAACCGTGGCAGTCTCCTGTCTAGTGTGTTCAGGGGATGGTTTTGTCTAGACAGGGCTGTCTGAGTGTTATTTCCCAGCCTTGATAAATATGGGAACTTTTGCAGTGCCTCTGGTCTAAGCAATCTCAGAGCCCAAGGGAAAACAGCTTGTAGGTTACCTCTCCTGGGCTGTGTTGGGGAGAAGAGCCCCCATGGCACTGCCAAGGGTACGTTGAGACCTGTAATTGTGTGTCCCTTTCTCTTACTCCGCACTTCGCCTGGCTCTCTGTTTTTCACCTCCCATCTCTTATCCCTGGAATACAGTTTTGGGGCAGACATCCTTTCATCATGTACATGAAAATTGGTAGCAGCTTGTATCAAGGTTCCTGCTCACAGGCTTTTCTTTACTTCCTATGCACCGTTTTCCACCCCCACTAGACAGTGACGGTGCTGGGTGAAGCCCTTGGAAGAGCAACGATGGGGTGGAGAGGGTGCAAGAGGAGCGGGATGCTCTGGGAAGGCCCTGGGAGAAGAGGGGGCTGCTGGCAGAGCGGGGCCTGCCATCTGCAGCAGGGTCACTCGCTGTCTGCGGCTGGAGAAAAGGGGAAGGGGACCAGCAGAGTGCCACGAATGAAGGGAGTCGGACAAAACGAAAGCTGCCTTAACTCCCGGCATCCAGGCCACCCCGCAGCCGAGGCGGAGCCGGATGGTAGCGGGCTGGAGACCCCGCTCCGGGCTGAGGTTGGGAGCCGGGTCCCCGTTGGCGTGGCTGCAGCTCCCCCGCGTGTCCGCAGCGCTCGCTGCACGCCGGGAGAGGCTGCGGCTCCGAACGCCGCGGAAGGGAACTAACCCGGCTTTTCTCCTTTCATCCGAACCGGGCAAGGAACGGGCTGTACCTCCAGGTCGGCACAGAGTCTCGGCTCGGTAACATCTGCCAGCTGGTCGCGTCTTCGCTGCTGCTGCTGCTCCCAACATTCCTGCTGCTGCCCAAACCCGCTCCCGGACACGGGAGAAAGGAGATCTTTGTGTGGGAAGAGCTTTGCATGAGGCTGGTGACTGACTGGCGATGAATCGAGCATGGAAAGGTCACAGATGCACGAGTTACATCACGGAACATCTGGCACCAAAAGCTTCTCTGTTCTGAGGCTTGGTGAGGACAGTTGATGGACCCAGCACAGCTGAAGAGCAAATATCTGAGGGGACGGAGAGTCCTAAACATCCAGGGTGGTCTCAGGGAGGGCAAAATGAACAACTGTAGCCTTGAAACCCATCAAACTCGTACAGATGAGAGAAAAAGTGTTTCTTAGCAGAGCCCATATGCTCATGAAGAAAAAAAATGTATTCTGTTGCCCACTGGTCTGCACTGGGGGAAATAAATCAGCTGCGCAGGAGGCAGCGGCTTTCCAGGTCTGGAGGCATCGCTCTCCAGGCTGCTTGGCCACCTTCTTTTTGTGTATTATTTTTAGCACACAGCCGATCGCTGGGTGTGACAGATCTGGGCAGAAAAACACAGTACCTGCTCAAGCGTGTGAGCAGAGCAGGTTTGGTGATGTGAGGGAACAGCGGAGATGTGCCAGGGGAGGGCAGGTACAAATCCCCCAGCACCTGCCTGAATGTCAGGATAGCACAGTAGGTGCAGGAAGTTCTGCTTTGCTGGCATCTGTTCTTAGCACGTGACACGAGTCAAAGATAAGAGCAAACGGCTCACAAGAGTTGTGCTGGGGGGGTCCTGTGGGTCTAAGGGGTACCAGCAGCCTCAGCCCCCATGGTGCAGGCTCCCATCACACTGGAGAACATCAACAGAACATCAACAAAGCTTCAAACGCCAATGAGGAGAGAACACGATGGCAGAAGAGATAAACCACAACTACAAACAATTACAAAGAAGCGCATCTGTCATGTTTGTGATGCTGTCGGTACAAGAATCCATCTGGGAAAAGAGCCAGCCCTGCCTCCCTGGGAGTTAGGTTCTTGTTAAATATTGTACGACATCCATCTCCGTATCTGTGCGGTGGTTCTGCTGGTGTGTGGGGGGGTGTATTTCTGAAGGCTCCCCCTATTAGCAGAAGATCTATAGCCTCATTCTAGAAATTTTGCTGCTATAAAAGTATATTCTGTTTTTGACTGAGTGTTTTTCTCTTCTCTCCTGAAACTCTAGAGCCGTGTAAAATAGCTACATAAAACTTGTTGGGCTTTTAAAAGTAGAAGTTACTGCCTTGCCTTGCTTTTAAAAATGCACCCTTGATTTTAAATGTCGGGGTAGTGTTTGCTTTTAAACAAGCAAATGCTGAAGAGATGCTATAAACACCTTTTTTTTTTTTGTTGTTGTTGCTTATTGAGAAAAATCCAATTATACCTAAGGGAAATGGGACTGAAGCATTTCATAAAAATATATGGTATATAAGGAAACAAAGCCTCAGTCTTTCAGAGTAAGTGTGAAAAAGACAGAAAATGCTTTTTTGGCATCGTCCCTCGAGTAAATACCTTCTCTTGGGAACACTGCGGTACCCAGATCACCAACACAACCCTGCCCTTGGCACCAGAAAGTCCTTTAACCAGCATCGGCTCAATCAGGGAGGAGTGACTGGCTGTGGGAACCCTGGATCCAGCCCCTGGTTGTGTGAGCAGCTTCTCACAGAGGAGGTCTCAGCCCAAATGCTGCCAGCCTGGCATCCCCACAGCGGGGACCGGCTATGCCCAGCATCAGGCCAGGGCTGTGGGGACATGGGGAGCTCTGCACCAGGCTCAGCTGGGCTACAGGAGCTGCGGCTGCAGGCTCCTGTCCTTGGCACAAACGTCATTATAAACCCCATGTGGAAAATCTCGGTGCTGCTCCCAGCCTCTGTTAGGACCTTGTGAGAAAAAGACGCTCAGCTCAGCAGGAGAGGGACTCTTGGCCAAGGTTTCCCTGCCTGCAAAGCCAGGCTCGCGCTGCTCGTGCCTCTCGAGTCTCCTGCCTTTCAAGGAAGGATGCAAAGTGCTGGAGGGAGCGCATTAGAGCAGCCAAGAAGAATCTCCAGTTCAAAGGATGTTTGGAAAACCCTTCTTCCAATCAGGCAATTTGCTATTTCAATTGCTAAGTGTTCCCCTTTCATTCTTGGCACTCTAGCTCCCTCTGAATTGGCTTTCTCAGCACTTCAGAGAGGCTCGTGTTACATTATGCAAGATTTAACAGCCATCGCTTCTCCAAAGGTAATAGAGAAATGTCTTTTTTATGACACAACAGGGAGATTTCTCATTTGGGAAGCTGATTCTTTGTTGTTACCAAATGACTGCTTTGCTGCATCCTTCACGCAGCTTTGATCTAATAACTCTTTTCTTCTATGAAAATAAAATAAATTTTGCTGATATTTCTGACAAATGGAAGTACCTGCTGAAAGGAAATAAAATGTTCTTCTTTATCTTTATACATATATATCATACGTAGTCATACCTGGGGCAGCGCGGGGCCCGGCCGTTCACCCCGCATCCTTTGCTTCTGAGCGTGTGGCAGTGAGAAGAAATTTCACTTAGGTCTCCTGAACCTCTTCAGCAATTCCTCAGGAAAAAGGCACTCCAGGAGCTGCTGGTGTGGTGGGAGACTTTCTGGAAAGCGATTGAATACTTCGATAAGAAGCAGAAGTTTGTTTGCCACCTCATTTACCACAGTAGGCTCTTTCAAAGCACATAATACTGCTCTTACCAGACCAGGGCATAAAACACAGAAAACAGAAATAGACTTGGAGATGACCCTCACCTAACGACACAGCCCATGGTCTCACTTTCTTTGAACTACCCTATGCACTGTTTGTTGGGAAATTGCTTTCTCTGATGGATGGTTGCTTGCCAGAGCTGTGGAACCCTGATTGATTTCTGCACCTCTGCAGTGGGGAGAGCAGAGCAGGGAGGAGGGAAGTGTGAAAGCCAGCACCAGAAAGGGGAAGGGCAAATTCAGCCTGATCTGACCAAGCAGTGGGCTGGCTGGCTGATGTTTTCTAACCATCCATCTATGTGGAAAGAAAGGGGAAGACTTCATGGGCAACAGCAGGGCAACTTAGTCCTCACCAAGGGACAACGCAAGAAAAAATATTATTATTATTAATAATAATAACAATAATAATCACCTTTTAACCAGAACAGGCTTGTTGGCCAGCAGTGACAGTAGACTTACACAGAAGCTTGCCAGAGGTGACAGGAGCAGGTTGTCCTAGCAAAGGGAATCCAGCTGTTCTGCACAGTGACAGAGCTGGGAAGAAAGAATTCCTCAGCAGCCCTTCAGTCTCCTTTCAGTTGATGTGAAAGGCATCAAATTATTCCAAAAGACAAAACAAGCTTATGAGCATCAGCTCCTCGGCCAGTCCAAACTTCCAGGAAGTTTCTTCCTGTCGTAATTAAAGTACTTTGTATTTGAATTCAGCAGGGTTAGGGGGGCCACACCAAACTGATTTTCTGGAGAAGTTTTCTGAATTTGTGAATATTGAAGCTTCTTGCACAGTGCTATTGTATCTCCCTTGCCCGGCAGGTCCTTTGCAAGCTGAATAGTCATAATCGAGTTAGGACCTCTTCATACAGAAGTCTTTCCATACATCTTATCTCTATTTTTGCCCTTCTCTGCCTCTTTTCTAATTCAACCCATAGTATTTCTCTGAGAAGCCGTGACTGATACCACACAGTATGTGAAGTGCAAGTCCTACAGCTCACAGACAAACCCCATGGCTTATGTGGAGCACAGTTAGAGGCACAAACTAATTGCTAATGATAAAGCATTTGCAGAGGGGTTCTGCATCCTATTTTCTGGCCAAAACAATACAGGATAAGCTCCAATTTTTCCAAATGGCACTGGGTAAAAAAAAAATATAAAAAGATACTGCTTTAACTCTGTCCTGGTTTCTTGACTAGATGGAGGCAAATAACATGTTTTTCCTCCAGTCTATTATTACAGCTCCAACTCCTCGCAGTTTCTTGAATAGATGTGTTTTGCTCACAGAAGATAAACTTCCTTCTCTGGAGAGATAACAGCATGATTGGGTCCAACATAGCAATTTCTAAGCCATTTCTCCAAAAAGAACACTTTTCAGACCAGTGGTACAAGGCACACGCTCACGGCCAGCAAAGCCGAAGTAGAGGGCAAGAGCATCTCCTGCTGTTCTACTGTTCTCTCCTTCTAGGCAGATCCAGTGTTTATGGGTTACTTAATTCTGTATTTACAGGTTATTCAACTCTGTATTTTGTTTATTTTACCGAGTAAACTGGGGGAAAAAAAGGTGTTTCTCCCTCTGTTTTGTAGACTGTTGTCTTGCTGACCGAGGCCCGTTAGTGACTTCGGATACTGAACGTGGTCTCTTCTCTTTTTCAGCTTTTTTGGTTTTGATTTGAGTATTTAAACTTAGTTTTTGAGCAATAGATCTCTGCATGGCACCTGTTCTTGACATTGCTCCCGGGCTGTATTTCTCCCGTGTCCCAAGAGCCTGTCCTCACTGTGTGTCAGGGATGAAACACCTCAAATCTATTTATTATAGATTTTAAATCACTGTAAACTGTGCTTAGTATGAAGGAGGCTTTGGAACTATTTAACACCATCTTCTAGTTCCGGTAGCTGGTTAGTGACAGTTTGAGTGTGCTTGAGTACATTTGCTCAAGTACTGCCAAGGAAACACGTTCATATTTTCCAGTGATATCTCTAAAAGTAATTTGATACATCAACAGCTTCTCCAGTTAAACACCAGAGCTCTCAGATTATACAGTCTTAGTGAGGAGCAGAGCTGAGCTTAATGAATAAACAGACTCGGTCACATGAAGGTTTCTGGTGTTCACCAATTGCTTTTTTCCAGAGCACACCCGGGTTGGCTTTTGAGTAACAGGCTTAATGATCACGGGGCACGGGGACACTGCAGGGTTGAGGACACTGGGAATGCTCTGCTAAAGCACTGAACAGGAGTTAACCAGCCCCCGGGCCCCCACACCCCAAGGAGGAGCCTGCAAAAAGCATCTCCCAACAGACCTGGGAACAGTAGAACGTTTCCAGAGTGCGTCAGCATTTGCTGAGATGCTTTTATCTCTTCACCAAAGCAGGAAGAGCTGCTGTACATCCTGAAAACCTCTTACGGCATTTTAATTAAAGCCTCTGAGCAAAACCTTTTTCCTTCCTCCGTCAGCGTCCCTGCCCCCAGCACCCTGCTTTCCATTTTTATTGGAGTGATTTCCAGGCTGACCGTATTTGGCAATTGGACCTTGCAATCACGGTGATTTTTTCCTCCTCTTTAATTCAGAGGCTTATGATGAGAAAATAACCTCAGCATGTGCTGGGGGTCCACAATCTTTACACGAGGGTCCTGCAAACCCCCCCCCTGGGACTGGTGCAGTGCTGATGTGCACTCTCTAGCCACGATGAGCACTTGTTAACATTCTTCCTTCTAAATATTCTATCCAAAGGTGTTTGTCAGCAATTAACAGCCGAGGTAACCCTTCAGGGCTTTGCACCATCCATCCTCTGCAGATGGGTGCTCCCTGAGGTAAAGGCCCCAGCCTGGGTTTACATCTGGGGTGCATCTGGAAGCTCAGCCGGTGGTACAGCCCCGCACCCCACGTTCAGCCCGCCAAGGAGCACCTTGCACCCCACGACACTGCCTGAGCCCCGGGAAGGGGGATGACCTGCACCACGGCTGCTGTGCTCTGCCTGTGACCTGCTAGGGTTGGTTGATTTCTCCCGCATGGAAACTCATTTATTATTTTACATTACTGCCTGAAGCCTCGGAGCATCTCTTCCTGCATTTAAAGTAGGAGAAACCCTCCCGTTGAGACGTGCACGTGCACGGTTGGCTCTCCCAGGCTCACTGCATCACTCGAAGGTCGGGGATGGGGAGCTTTGGTCAAAACCATTGTGAGGAGCAAAGAGCTCTCGATTTAAAGAGCAGTTAATAAAAGGGGACTATATGAGGGCTGTATACATCCTGACACCCGAGTAGTCATCGTCCCACCGGTACCCCTATCACTGAAGAAAAAGAAACATGCTACTGCCAAGTCATGCTTTATGCAGAAACACCACCAGATGAAATAACACCCGGGGTAGAAGCTGCTCACCCTGCAGCCCCGTAGCGACGCAGATACAGCGGTGTGTCATCTTATCAGGCCAGGAGCCAGCACTTCCCATGCTTCACTGGGTTTTCGGATCAAATCGAGGGGCTGAACAGCTGGTGCCTACACTGGTAACCTTATGTTTCAGTGACACGCACGCCCGTTTATAGCAGGGCACTGCCAAGCACCATCCACACGGATGGCTAAGGAGCTCACAAGCCCACGTCCTCCAGCAGAGGAGCCAGCCCAGGGCAGCTGGCTCTGGTACCTCAGGGCCACGCACACCAGCAGCAGCAGGACAGCTACAGACATTGATGCTTTCAAACGCAGGGGATGGTAAATAGAGAAGCACTAAGAGAAGAAACTGTAAGGGCTGTCGCACAGGACATGCCAATGTTTGACTCGGGGCAGCTACTGAGGACCTGCCTCCGACTCGGTCGCGTTGCTCTCCTCTGGCTCAGTTTGTCTGCTTTCAGTTGATCTGGTTTGTGTGCTCTTGGAGCAGTGCACAGCATGTTTGTTCAGCCCCAGCACAACAGAACCCTGGTTTCATTTAGGGTTCCCTAGGCATTACTGTAATATAAATGTTAATTAATAATAAAGCCTCTTAAAATCCCACACCCTTAATGATATATGTGGCCTGACTTTAAATTTGTCTTTAAAAACCATCTCACTGCATCTCCCCAAGAAATAAATTCAGGATTCAGACTTCTCCTCTCAGCAGCAAGTGCTGTAATCACAGACTTGCCCTTGGAGATGGATATTTATATCTCTGTTGAAAATGTCACACTTGGGGCTTTACAAACCAAGCCCACAAGATGTAGACTTTCCTCCAGCTCCTTCTAGAAGTCAGTTTTCCCAAGCCTCTCCTACACGAGTCCTCAGGAAACCTCTGTCACAGGAGGGGAATAGTGCTGGGAAGAGGCTGGATCCAGCTTTCTAAGAGCACATGAGTGTGGGGTCTTTCTGCTCCTTCTCCACCGTGGTGGGTGCTGTGCAAGACCCAGGGCAGGATCTCGCTCAGCTCTAAATTCCTGCCACAGCTCAAGCAAAGCTGGGAATCCAGGCTTTCCAAAGCTGCTCCCGTGTGTGACTCAGATCCTGGTGTCCCATTATCCAGATTATCCACTTGCACTCTCACGGAGTGTCCTCTGCCCACAGAGATCTGGCCCTTGCTTCATCCTCATCCTCTGAGCTCTCCACACTAAGTCTGCCAGCAACAGCAAAATCCTCAAGCAGCTCCCTCTGACTCTGCATTTCTTGGCTTTTGTGGGTTGTTTGTGTGCCAGCTTTGCTGTTATGTTAATGTGCTGAGAAGGGTTTCTCTCGGCAGGCAGCACCGCACCAGGGGCTTTCCTAATGGGGATCAATGGGGCAGAAAGAAAACAGTGAGCCAGGGCTCTGCAGATCTCTCCTCTGGCATCCTCTCCTGACCCGCTGCTGGTCTGCGGAGCTGCTCCTCAACACCGGGCCAGGGACAGAGTGCTCCTGCTTCAGTTTATATACTGACTGACCAGCGACATTAACACAACAAATACATCCTGCAACATAATATAATATCCTGCAACAAATATAATACACAACAAATCTATCCTGCAACAGAGCAGACCTCGGACCGAGTCACGGAGTGGCTGCGGGCACCTCGGGGCTCAGGGAGCTCAGTGGCAGAGCAGGGACAGCTAAGATCCTGGCCAGAGAGGTTAAAGCAAACGTGGGGCATTTTTGAGCTGTTTAAAAGTGCCAGGCTCCCTCCCGTGCTCTTATCCCAAGAGCCTCAGAGAGATTCCTGTTTTTCTGAGGAAGGTGACGGACGTCAGCCAGCGCTAATGTGGCTCTGACAGAGGAGCAGAAGCCACCGAGAACATGGGTCCAGCTTTGATTGATTCTGAGCTGGCAAAGGGGAGATGGAATAAGAGAAGGAAGAAGATGTGAAGGGAACATTTTAAAGGCCATGGGCAATGAGGCAAGTCAGGAAGAATAATAAAAGCCCCAGCCTGTATTAGGACTTCACTTACAAATAACTTCCAGAAGGCAGCTATGAGATCAATGTGATTTCATACACGATTAAACCGCAGTGCACAGAGTCCTGGAGGCTGCTTATAAGCTCCATTTCTGCTCTGTGCCACTCAGACACAACGCTCCCATAGCATTTACTAATTATTTGTTTACTCTGTTCAAGTGCTTTCTCAGCATAACCAGGCTTGGAGCGACTGGTGGGCAGTGAGATAGGGGCACCCCTGTGCCCCAGTTCCTTCAAACCCCACCAGCATCCCATCTGGCATGGGAAGGAGCTGTGCACTGTCCCCAGCACCACACATGCTGCAGCATCAGCAAAGGTGAGAGCAGGCAAAGCAACATCGCTTGTGATGGTTCACCTGCAGCTAGAGAGGCTCTTTGGAGCCTCCTGCTCAGGGAGAAGAGGTTTGACCCCCACACGCACGCTCAGCATTTCAATAAGGCACAAAACAAGACGCAGATTTTCACGGGAAGTTTTTCTCCCCTTTTTTACAGAGCCCTCCAGCAGCTCTGGCTGTCACAGCACAGGCTCCCCAGACGAGAGGCAGTTGGGGGTTAGTTCAACACGAGCATGGGGAAGCGAGATCAGAGCTGCTCAGCTGACATTTCACCCCCTCCACCCCCCCCGTTTCCAGGGAAGGCCTAGAGCGGATGTGCCTCTGGTTATTGACTTCCAGACACCTTTGACATTCACAGCCTCTGCCTTGGCGGGGAAGGATTCCAGCGGCAGTTTATTCTGAAATTGCCAATAGAGATAATCTGCAGCCCTCGCTCCGTCTGACCTCGGAGCGATGCCCCGGGCCCAGGCAGCCACACGTTCCTGCTGCCAGCCGAGCCCCAGACCCGAACACCAGCAATAAATAATGACAGTAACAGCGACCACGAGCTGCACGGGGCAGGAAACATCACCCAATCTGCACCTGGGTCAGGAAACATCACCCGCTTCTGCATCTGGGACTGGAAACATCACCCGCTTCTGCATCTGGGACTGGAAACATCACCCACTTCTGCATCTGGGACTGGAAACATCACCCACTTCTGCATCTGGGTCTGGAAACATCACCCACTTCTGCATCTGGGACTGGAACCATCACCTGCTTCTGCATCTGGGACTGGAAACATCACCTGCTTCTGTATCTGGGTGCTAGGTGGGGGCTGCTGACAGCACACTGCAGTTAGAGAACCGCTCTTGACCTGCCCGTCCCTGCTCCTCCAGCCCCAGGCTGTACCAGCTCCTCATCCATCACCAGCAGGACCGGCTGATGCGTTCAACCACTTCCAGTTAGGAACTGGGACGCTGTGAGGGTGATGGGGGAAGGCAGTGGCACTACGAGGGGCTGGTAAGTGCTAGTGGGAGGGGAAGTGAGAACCCGTCCACGAAGAGATTAAAATGCAAGACAAACAGCAGAGTCAAACACTGGGAGCGTGTTTAGTTTTCCTCTCTCGGGCACTTGCTATTTTCACAATGGCAGCCAGAGGAAAATTAAAAAAAACAAAAGGGGGGGAAAAAGAAATATCTGAAAACAAACCAACACAAACAAGATGTGGGCAGCAGGAAAAGCCAAGGCTGGTGTTTCCTCCGTAGCATATTTAATAACACGAAGGCAAAGGAAGCAGCAGGACCAGACACTCAAGAATATTTCTTACTCTTCAGATTCCAATCCTAAAAAAATGAATACAATGACTGATGAAGATTGCTTTCTTTCTGCAGACAGAGGAGCAGAGGTGCAGCAGGACAGCTCCAGCAAGATGTCAGTGCAGGAGAAGGAACACAAGGGCAAGTCCTTGTTTAAATGCGAGCGCCGCAGGGAACAGGTTAACGCATTACACGGATGCGTGAGAAACCTGGGAAAGACACGGGGTGACAGCCTCAGTCTGGTAGCTGTGAGGTTTAAAACTGTCTCATTAAATGCATATCCTTTTCCCAGAAAGCATAAATTACCCTGCACTTCAGCGAAGTCACAGTAGCAATAAATCAGCACAAGAGGAGTCGGGCTCGAGCCCTCTTAGATGGGTCAGGAAATCGCTGGCTTGTGGGGAAGCAGCTACGGCATCAAACGCTGCCGTGCAACGGGGAGCTCGAGCTCCTCGTGGGTGAGATTGAGTCTCGGACACTGCTCCAGAACTTGATCAAGTTCTCATTTTATTGCATCTGCTGAGGGAATACGGCTGAGTTTTTCTCACCCTTTCTCTAGCGCATAGAATAATTAATTGAAAAAAGAAATAAAAATGACTCCTTCAGTTTGCTAACGAGAGGACACTTCTGTGGCCACCCCTAGGAACTCCAGGCCAGCCTGCCAGCATCTTGAGCCTTGGCTAATTCCACACTGAAGGTCCCCAGGCTCGCTCCCGCGTACGCAGGGCTGTGCTGAGAGAGATCCTCCTGAAAAACCATCGGCGCAAAAGGGAGCTCGGGGGACAAATCTCCATAAAGCAGAAGCGAGTAAATCAAAAGGTTTCTGTCGAGGCAGCCAATGGTCCCTGCAAACCAAGTGTGAGCTCTTCCCGACTGGTGCTGAACAGACCTCCCCTCCCAGGCAGCAAGCAGGGGCAGAGTTCAGGGAAATGTCCAAAAGGATGGATAATATATAATATATATTTAATATATAATATCATATTGGAGGGAATCGAGCAGTGCAAAGGCCACTCAATAAACCAGAGCAGCAGCTGCTGCTGCAGAAAGCCCACCACTGAGCAGGGAGAGAGGCCCAGAGCCTCCAGTTCAGAGGAGCAGGGGAACCAGCCCGATGTTATCACACGTGCCCCGCTTGCTCCCAGTCAGCAAATGACTTTAGGATTCGCATTCAGGCAACGTGAGTTGAAATACAAACTGCAAACTTTTTCAGTCTAATATATAAGGTGATTTGTATAATTTCCTATTTGCACGGGGCTCCAATTTAATTTTTTTTTTTTCCCCCTGCCTTGTACGATCAAATGTACCTGCTGCCAGATGAAATGCATTTCGAGTTCAGAGGATTAACCTGCCTGCAAGAAGTGACGATGCTGGCTGCTTGTTATCTACAAAATACAACTCCAGGATCCCTGCGAGCTGGAGAAATCTCAGCTCTCTCCATTCCTCATCACGGGAAACTGCGTCACCACCACTCCCAGGGGGTTGAGAAAGAAGTCTCACAAGACACCTGCCCAGGACCCCTTTTTCCCCCCCCTCTTTTGGTGACTTGGCCACATGTAGATGGGGATGCTGCAGCTCACAGAAAGCTCACGTACATCCACCCAGAGATCCCAGGTTTGGTGTCCGAGGCTCCCAGCTCCCACAGGGGTGCAGCATTGCACCTTCTGCCCAGGGGAACAGAGCTGATTTGTCTCTGAACATTTCAGCTCCTTCTCGCTCGGGCATAAATGGGATTCAAAGCTACATCTGAAGGAGAGCAGCTGTGGGGAAAAGGGCAGCTTTGTAGCTGCTCTGAAGGACACGGGTCTTTGGAGGAATGTGAGCTAAATGTCTGGGTTGGTAAGCAAGATAACGCCTGCTCTGTAAGGCATGGAAGAGATGTGTCATCCCTGCCTGCCTCAGTTTCCCCACATCAAGTACAAGGATGGTAGTACTGGCTGACAATGCAAGAACAAAGGTTAATTGCCAAGATCAATTAATATCAGCTTGCAAAATGCTTCGGACTTGAGGGAGTGGATTCACACCCAATGCTCTGCTCGAGCACAGGCCATCTCCACCCACACCTCACCTCATCCACAGACCCACCACCAGCGATGACTCAACAAACACCCCACTTGTTGCTCACTGGCAGAGGGGGAGCCCCTCAGAGACCTTAGTGCTGCCAGGCCAGTGACGTGGCCCCACCACCCTCCAGAGCCCACGTTGGTTTTCCATCTGTGCCACCTGAGTGACGGAGACGAGGTGGCTCTGTGTCTAACAGGAATTAATATTTAAGGCAGGCTTCTTCACACCTGCCAGGCTGGCCAGCCCGCCTCCTTCGCAGGCAGAAAAGCCTGCATTGATCCATGGCTATAAATAGGCTCCGAGGTTCAGAGGCAGCTCCACCAGCTCCCCCAGCGAGGCTGCGAAAGGTTTCTTGCATCTGTTGCCTGGCAGAGGCCCAAAGTATTTTTCTGGTACAAGGGGCTTTTTTTCATGCATCACCAAAGAACAGAGATGCTATTTTTAGCTCTAATAAGCATATTTAATTGCCTACTGCCTCATTTGGGCTGTTTTGTGCAGCTAGCATCGCTGAGTCTCCCTGGGGACCAGGGGAGGACCAGCCCCGTGCCGCTGCCCGGGCTGAGCTCGGCTCTTTGTAGCTGGTTTGTGTCCCTCGAGCATCTGAACTGAGGCTGCTCCTCTGGACACCACCAAACCCTGGGATTCAGTAAAGAACCACGTGCCAGGGTCACCCCGGCTGTAACCCTGAGGATGCCACCTCAGCGGGGACTGGAAGGTCCTCTGGGCAAGGACCCCCACATCCCTGAGCCTCTGGTACTACCTGGGGCAGCAAAACTCTCCCCTTGCACAGGTAATTAATCAACACAACATCAAAGGTTGCTCATTTGAAGGTATAAAATCCGGAGTAAGGCACTTTGGGGTCATTCCCAATTAAAAAAGAGCTGCGGGAAGAGCAGGAATGGCAGAGCCATTTCCCACTGAAAATACCAGGGTGCAGGGAGAGTGGAGCTGGCACTGCCCAGCCAGGGCTCAGCTCTGCACACTACTCAGTAGCTGGCCACTGGAAGGGTTTAACTGGGAGCACTGGGGCCCCTCTGTGCTGGATGGCCCTGACCAGGCAGCTGTCCCACAGCACGAAATGGAGCAACTGGTTCAACGCCAAAGCCCTGCTGTGGAATCGGGGCGCACGTTCTTCAGACAGGCTGAGCTGGACCATTTCAATTATGGAACCAATTCCAATTCTCTACTGATTGATTTCTATCCCAAAAGCAGCCCCAGAATCCCAAAGCAGGGACCTGTGCCTGCTCCCACCACAAACGTTCTCTCCTCTAACAGGCAGAGGTTGGCAGAACGGGCTGGTGAGGGACCTGCCTTGGGCAGATGGCTTCAGAAGCATCACAACTCTGGCCCTGCTGCTGCCCTTAGCTCAAGAGCATGCTGGGCTGTACCTCCCACCAGCATCTCCTCAGAGGCAGCATCCAGAGCAGGGTCCAGATCCTCTTGGCATCCGTTATTGATGTTGGTTACCAGGGAAGGGGATGCTCAGCGGGACTTTATGTCAGAACCACCGTATCAGCACGCGGCGGCCCCACGTAACTCACTGTCAAGTCCGGGCTGCAAATACAGATCTAACAACTAGACAAATAAAGAATATGGGCTGTTTATAGCTCGGTCCTTATCCTCCAGTAATCAATATGGCTCATTAGGTTTATGAGACAATCATGTCTTCTGCTACCCTGGCCCAGAACCTCTGAGTAATGGCTTGCTGATGCTAAGTAATTATAATGATGTCTTGCAAGTGAAGCAGAAGCAACCAAGTAAACTGATTTAAAGCAGTTTAATCAGGCTGAGTTTTCCTCAAGCTCTGCATCTTTCCACTGTTTTACCTCTGACTTTATCAGCCCAAACCTGCACTTTATTAGTTATTCTTGTGGGGACTTGGGGAGCATTCTGCTTCCAGATCCCGTGATGTATCAGTGGCACGTGTCTCTAGACGAGGACATGGACTCCTCTGGAAAAAGCCATTCCTCTGCCAGTGGCTTGGCAACTCAATGGCTGTTGAGTTGGGATGGGGGATGCTCACGGGACTCAGCATAATGATCAAAGTAATGGCAATTACAAGAGCCACGCTATTAACCAGGGGTAGAAGAATGATGTTGCGAGTGAGGAAAGCTCCTCTGGACAGCAAACTGCTCCTACAGAGCTGCTCCTCCAGCCTGTCCCCTCTGAGGGCTGCATCTGCACCCAGCACAGGGCAGCTACCCCAGGCTCTGCAGCAGGCAGGGGTGACACTGCCCGGCCACAGCAAAGCTTTCTGCTCCTCCTGTCATCTGGTGCTTGGTTTGCCTCAGGTCTGGTTTGGAATGTATTAGCCCAGCCTTTGCTGCAGAGATGGCTTTGAGATACCCCCCAGCTTGGGAAGGCAGCACATGTTCTCTCACGATGGCTGATTTGGGAGCAGCCACTGTACCTGAGATTTGCAGACTTCCAGAAACCAGACATTTCATTGGAAAGATGTTTTAAAGCCCTTTGCCCCTCTATTTCTTTTATGGAAGCAGCTACTCTGAGCCCTGCAGCATCTGCAAGAATCACATTCTCCCAGTTCCCCTAACTCCCTCCTACCACCTCCTCCCTACAGCTCCCTCCGTAGCGATGCTCCAGCTCTCACTCAGATGTTTGCCCGAGGAGTGGGGAAGTGTTTGATTTCATCATGAGCTGGATACTTGGCTTAATAGCCAAGGTTAACTCTTTTTCATCTCCTCAGAGCAAAGTGGCCAATCTATCCACTAAAAATGTTTGATCCGACCCTCTTTTCTCACACCATAAATTCTCACATCCATCCCCCCCCAGTCCCTCTTGGCTGCTGCTGCTGGGCTCAGCTCTCATCCCCCCCAGCACCTCTCCCACCACTCCAGAGACATCAGTTCCTGCAGGCTGAGAGCCACAAGTGTTCTCTGGATTACTGCCTTGGCAGGGCTTAAATGTTTGCTGCAGACATAAGCCCTGTCATGGTTGATTTTATTTATTGTTGTGGAAGTGTATTTCCAAACAAAACAGAAAGTGAACAAATAAACTGGGTGACAGAGCTATAAACTCCATGACTGCTCATTCACTTGAAGGAAAGCCTGCCTCAACTAATTAACCTGGGCAAGCCTTGTGCTGCTCATAAACAAGCCATGAATTAATATTGTATTTTTTTCAAACAGCCAACATACGCCACTAAATATTTATTGGGCAGCAAACCAGAAATCGTTCCCCTTTCTAGGTTAAGCACGACAACAACGGGAGGCCGAGTTCTTTAAATGAGAACGAAGCAGCAGAACAAGTTTGTTTCCCTGCCCGTGCTGAGCAGATCTGGACCACGCTGGAAGAGTCAAGTGTGTGCGTGCGGAAGGGGCTTGAGCTGCAGCCTCCCCAGCACCACGGGGATTACAGAAGCAAGTGCCACAGCACTGGTTTTCTGCACCACATCTCCTCACGTACCCAGCGTGAGGATGGATTGTGCCACTCAACGCTCTGGAAAGCTGAGGGTTTGCATCCCTCCTGCACCCGCAGAGATGAGCGCGTGAAACACGTAAGTCAGGCCAGTCACGAGACAGGCAAGTGGCCTCTTGGGGAAAAAAAACCAAGCCACAGGAAAAGCTGGGAGAGGATGGTGATGGGGACATGGGTCTGGGGCCCCACAAGCGTGTGCAGATGATGTCTGCAGGCTTTTGAGACCAGCCCCGTGCATTTCCTGGTCGCACGCACATAATGGGAGGCTTCAGGAAAATAGAGAGGGGCAGAAACACAAATCAAGGAGTAACATTTTTGAAGGAGAAATTACAAATTGCAATTTAATCACATAATCACTTTGACACTCTCAAGCAAGCTAATTTCTTCCCTTGCCTCATTTCACCCACTTGGCAAGATGAATCTTAATGAATAATGTCCTATGAATATTTAATTTTTTGATCAATCCGAGGGGTTTTTTTTTTCCCCCTCATATCCCTACCTGCTGGATGGATAAATTGGTTCTCTCCCCTTTTCCTCTCACAAACATACAGAGGACAACAGCTTCTCCTTTGGCTTCCATCCTCCCCTGGTTTTTTTTCTCTGTTTTCCTCCTGTTTTGGCCAAGCAGTGGTCATCAGTCACCCCTTGCTTGTCCTCTGGCAGCTCCCTGGGGCTCACTCAGCAGGCAAGGAGCCTCTCACCACCAACTTATTTCACCCCAGAAGCCACCCACCAGCTCCAGGGAACCTCCTTAAACCCAGAAAACTTTGCAGACAAGGAAATTGATCGCCGAGAATTGCAGATCATTAATGTGAATTGATTATCTCTAATGGTTTTAAAGCAATCTAAATGTAACTGGATTGTTTGGGCAAGAATTGGGTGTCTAAGGAGAGGGCAATAGCAATCCCCTGCTAATGAGCATTGACTGGTTCCTGATGGCTGCTCTTGGCTGCAGGGCCATCCAGCTCGAGCCATCACACCTCAGCCCATCACTAAACAGGGATGAGCTGGTGCTGGGGAGCTGTGGGGTCCCTGCCAGAGATGCCCTTTTAGGAATTAGCAGGACATGTCTGCTCAGGCTTGTCTCAGGGCAGGATAAACAACCCACCCTAATCCCTGCCTATTTTGTTCGCTGCGTTGCTTCGTCTCTCCAGACTGTTTAATCAATTCCTGCCTAAAATTACTGAATTAGAAAAATCTTTTCAGAGTTGTCACTGGTTGGGGTGTCTTCATGTCTGTGCCGAGGGTTGCTGGAATCTCCAGTCTGAAGGAAAAGCTGCATTTCTAGCTCAGCCTGACAGGGGAATTTTCTAAGCCTGCTAAGTGAATGTGGCACCCAAGGAAATGCTGGGAAAGTTATTACACTGGGATGGTGTAATTTTGCCTATAAACTGGTTCACACAAGAGAAGAATACTGAGCAGCCTGGGGTTCTAAGCCTGGTTTGGCAGTGGTGAAGATGTTCTGCAGCAGATGGGATGCTCCACTGGGTCTGTGCTGTGCATGGCAGGATGGGATGGAGCAAGAAACCACCTTCCCAGCACACCAGAAGAATGTGAGCTCAGGAGCCATCAAAAAAACCCTTCCCAAGCAAGCTGTGATGTGTGATACTTGGGGTGGGTTATTGGAGCCTCACCTGCTCTCCAGTGAACCAGAGACTCCCAGGAACACAGCACTGCAGGAGCATCACAGCTTATGTGCTTATGGGTTCGGTCACTTCTTTTATTGAGATCTCCAGGATAGTTAAAGGAATTCCAGGAGCTCTTGGCTGCCTCTCTCTGGCGTGTCAGGAGGGATAATGTGCCTTTGGCCAAAAATCCATATTTATAGCCCCCAGGAAGGCTCCCCCTGGCTCTGAAATGCAGCTTTTGTAGCCCCAGCCCTGGTTAAACTCTGTATCCCCTGTTCCTTACGCCATTCCCTAGCACAGAGGTGGTTACTGCTCAATGTAATTTGTGCTTTCTATAAATTATTCAAAAGAAATCTCAAATTACAATTTATGGATGTACTGCAAAAGATAAACATGAAATTCAAGGCCTGTTTTGATTGAAAAGTAAACAAGGTGCCAGCCTCATGAGGAGATGGCACAGTAAGTCCTGCATTAGTGTAGGTGAGATCTCACCCCATCCTGACCCACTTCTCTCAGGCCTCTCCCTCTTCATCTCTCTTTGCTGCTGGACTTGACCATCCATCTTGATTTCTCAGGGCTCCAGTTTACCACCTTTTAAATAGCTCAGGTCATGCAGAATGAGCCAGAGCTGGATGGGCTTCACCACCTTTGGGTGACATCCCAGAGCTATTTATACATAACCCTGATGCACTGGCTCCCTGCTGGCTTTAACTGTGAGCTTGAATCCCTTTCCCAGATACCAACTCTCACCCCAGAGAGGGGTGCACTGGTCTGTAACAGGAGGCTCAGCACTTCCCACAAATCAGTAAAACCAGTCCCAAGCTTTGTGGAGGACGGAGACCCATCACTAGGGGTCTCCTGCAGATTTGCATTACTAATTGCAACTGATGAGATGGAGGAATTGAGCTGCTCAGCCCTTCTGCAAAGAGCAAAGCATCCGAGAGCAGCAGCCAGGGCTGGAAGAGCCCTCAAATCCCCCGTTCCCTCTACCCTGCCCGTGCTCCAGCCCAGCTAGCTCACCAGGAGCTGTGCTCAGCCAGTCAGCAGGAACGCTTCGCTTACATTCATCGCCCAATATTCAAATCTGCCAACTGTCTGAGCAAGCAAGAGGCTTTCCGGGTGGTTGGCACGTGTCTGTTTGTTTAATCTGTTTGTTTAAACTGACAGTCGAATCGCTAGAAATACAGCTGAAATGCCTCCATGAATCGAGGGGAGGAGGAGAAAGCCTGAGCATCGCTCCCAAGGCTTTCCCAGCTCAGAAGCCTGAGCACTGGCACCGAGGCTTTCCCAGCTCTCAGCAGGTCTGCAAAGGGAGAATGTGGGACAGAGATGTCCCAGGAAGCTGCACAGACTCTGAAATGCTGGGACCTGTTCCTGTCTCTGCCCCACATTCCCTCTGGGCTTTGGGGAGTCGCTAGCCAGGCCAACCCCTTTCCCCTTCTATGCAACGTGATTTCTTAGAGCCCTGAAGATCATGCCGAGGAAATTGGCTCCATGCACACAGCAGCCTCGCAAGGAACTGCTGATCCAGCCCCAGCTTCCAGACTGTGCCCAACACCAGCAGCTAATGCTCGCAGCAGGCAGATGTTTCCACACTCCCAGTTATCTTTTTTTTTTGTTTCAGAAATAGGCATTCATTTACCAGGTCCTAATTCACCCCTGCATTAGAAGCAGCCAAACTCTTGGCTTCCCACATTCATCATCTCTCTGGTAGCACCTCCAGGCAGTTCATCAGAACTTCTCAAGAGAGAAGTGAGTGACAGTTAATAAACAGAGTTTTCAGTCCCTTTAAGATGGTCAAAGGGAGAGACAACAGCATTTCATCTCTCCCAGATGTACCTCAGCACAGTTTGCCTCCGATGAGGAGGATTCTAAAGCTGCCTGCTGGAGTGGGCACGGATTGCATGGAAAAGCCACTGTGAGCTGGGGAGATGGAAGCACGGGCTGTGCTGGGGGCAGTGACCGAGTCTTTGTGCTTTTAGGGATGGTTCTTGTGGTTTTGGGGTTGGTGCTGCAGCTGGGGGAGAAGCAGGCACTGCCTGGAAGAAGTGAGGTTGGCCAAGGTTCATCTCGGCTTCCAACTGCTGCTGTCAGTTCAGCGACCCCGTCCTGTCAGCACGTGAAAATGAACCCAAAGGAGAAGTGTCTTAAACAAGCTGTGACACGGCGCTTTCTAAGGCTGTTGTCATGTTTGATCACTCTGCATCGACTATGAACCAAGGTGACACAGTCCCTGGTGGCTCAGCCCGTCGGACAGCGGGTGCTGTCCTGAGCAGTCACAGAGAAGTGCCTGTCTGCAGACACTGCCCATCGTTGAGGAAAAGCAGCCTGCAGGCTCTGCTCATTTCCTGCATTTCACTTTTTCCAGGTGTAGAGGCAGCCAGAGCAAGTCTGAACTTTACGACAGGTCTTGTTTGCAATAAACCTGCCCTGAACTTTGAAAGGCCAGGAACACTCCTTCAGTGCCCAGACCTGAAACCCATCAGCCTATCAACTGGGTGGTGCCACTTTCTCCACACTAGAAACTGTAAATGTCACACACAGAAGCCTTTAGAAAATCACTGTGATGTACTGGAGAGCAGAAGAGCACAAATGGGCATTTCTGGTGGGCAGTCAAGAAAGAAGCACTTGGGCAGGGATGAGCAGAGCTCAGGAGTGAATGAGGACAAAGAAATGTAGGAACAGGAGTGAAGGAATGAAGACAAAGAGGGAAAGAGGCATCTGTGCAAGGAAGGGAGAGATTTAAATCACAATACAATCAGACAAACCATTCTTTCTGGAAATGAACACACCAACACAGCAGCTTGGGCACAATCTACAGCAAATTTGGCCAAAGGTACCTAAACTTGGCAACACAAGTCTTATTATAAATGATTCACTTCAAGCAACTCTAGTATTAAAGAGGAGAACACGAAGAGAGGCTGCCCCGGCATCATTTTCACTTCTCAGACACTTTGTAATAACCTGGAGCTGGTTTCTGTGCTCTTGCCCCAGGATGCCCCATTTCCCCCAGTGAGGTCCAGAACAGAGGCACTGCCCGTGGCTGCTGTAACCACACACACCCACCACCCCCCACTACTTGTTTTGGGCACAGAAATCCCCTTTTCTGATCAATAGGGTTCTGTGTCTGAGGCCACCTTGGAACCCCACTGCCAGCATCTGCTGAGCAGCCAGTGAAACCAGTCCCCTGCCCACAGCATCTCATGCCAGCCGGCTGTCGGCTTCCCCTCCTCCCCCCTCAATTATCCTCACAGTTCATATCTCCGAGCTCTTCCCCATGACCTCTGCCTCTCCACATCTATCTTTCTCCAAAGCTTCTGCTAACATCAAGTTCGTTTTGCACAGACTTTGGGGGCGAGCAATACTTGCCATCTATGAAAGTTTCAGCACAGATTTATCTCTGCGTTCTTTTAAAGCCTCATCAGCGTAGCTCCCGTGCCGCTGCTGCTGCACAGAATTGCCTCTCTCTAAAGCCACCTTAACTTCAGCACCTTTACTGTGTGTTACATCCCATCTGAAGCATTTTTCTTCATTTTCAGGAGGGTACCACATGCTGCCCCTCCCTGCAGTCACTTCATTTCGGGGAGGGCTCTTCTCTAAACCGCAGCTTCATGCTACGCAAAGACCTCAATCTCACCACAAGGATTTTAATTTGGGATTAACCGATCGGGAAATTAGATCACTCGTTACATCAATCATCCTGCACTCCCTGTTACTTCATGCTCCAAATAACTCTACTACAGTAGGAGGTCAAGAGCTGGCCAGGAGTCAGGATGCTACCGAGCGGGGCAGGGATGCCCGGCAGCAGATAACCTGAATCCTGAAGCCTTCTCCTCAGAGACCACCTGCAAACAGCCACTGCTCACCTCTAACACTACCCGTGTTTTTTTAAGTTATCTCAATGTCCAAGCCTTGCCTACAGCTTACACACAATTTCTCAGCTGCTCAGTCTTTGTGCTTTAAATAGGAACCACTGCCATTTGCTGAGACGTACCTGTTCTCTTCGGGATGAGCCTATCCCTTAGGATTGTATTTTCTTCTGCAAGAAAGTTTTACTCAGACGAGTGATTCCTTGAGACTCAGTGAAGATATCCACAAGTGCAACTGCTTGCAAATGATTCCCACTCATAAAGTAATTGCTCTTCCCAGGATTGCTCCTGCCAGCAAAGAGCTCACCAGTCCGCTCCCAGCACGGAGATCCAAAAGAGGTGAAACAATTTCCTAAGAGTTAAGAGTCACAGAAAAGTTCTTCATACTTTCAGAACAGATAAAGCTTCAAGGTAAATCTTTCTTTAAAAGCTTCTGATTCCAGAACTTCCTTTTGTGCAGTCCCATTCAGCTGGGAGTCCCAGAGCCCAGCCACTCCCCAGGGCTCCAACAACCAGGTGCTGCTGTGGGTGGCAGATTTATTGGCTCTCCCTCCTGCTTGGCAGCTGGTTTAAATCAAAACCCATTAACAGTGATGCTCAACATTCTGCCATTGTTTGGTGTGGGTATCTCACATTGTAGAGGCTGATTTACAGAGAGCCAGCCCGGCAGGCAGGTGTGGATGTTGTGTTACTTGGGGATGCTATGTTGTTTGTAAACAGGAATTTGTCTGGCCTGCAGCTACTTCCAAAAGAAATCCAAGTGAATTATTTGCAGGCCATAAGCAGTACATGGGAATCCCTTGTCCAAGGTCAAAAATCAATTAATCATAGTGTTAAAAAAAAATAAACTTGTCTGTATGTAAATATCTGTGTGCATGTCCCTGCATTTACAGGCACATGCACACACCCCCAGGCACAGACACCTCCCCCATCTCCTACATTCCTGCTTTTTGCTTTCATTTCTAGAGCAACACTTAACAGAAGATGCAACATCATAGAAGGACCAGCTGGGGAAGCCACGATAGAGCCAAGGTCCCAGAAAGCCAATTACACTGTAGGAGAGGGTGGCGATAACTAATGAGATTTGCGTGGAAATAACTGATCTCCTGACACAAAGGATCACACAGGCTGTGCTGGGGACAGTGCTGCAGGGAAAGGTAAAGGCAGAGGATCAGAATCCAGTCGACTTGGCTCTCCTAATAAGTGTTCCTTTGTTCCTTTGTTGGAGACGGGCATGCAGGAGGCTGAACTGGTGGGGATCTGGCTGCATTCTTGCAAAGGCCATTCATTGAAAATTAATGACAGCTTAAGTTTTCAATTAAATTTTAATTTAAAGTCTGTGACGGGTGCAAATCAGCATAGTTCCACTTGTGTCAGTGATTGATGTTAGCTGAGGGTTTGGCCCGACAGCGCGAGCGAAAGCCTTGCCAAAATAACGCTGCAAGAGAGATCCTCCGGCCAGATTCTGACACGGGCTTGAGCCCTGAAAGGTGCAGATGGGCATGAAGTCTATGCGAGCCAGGAATTTCTGAGAACTCCATTAGATGCCTGTCTCCATCTTCTGACCTTGCAAAAACTGGCCCCAAGTAATACTTGGCCATAAAGAAAACCATCTTGCAACTCCCAAATCCTCTTAAAGTTTCCAGGCAGGATGTGTTCACGATGCTGCTCAGGTTCCACATGAAGAACTCTGAAGTCTGAGGGTCTCTGCTTGAGCAGAGGTGGGAAGGTGGCATCATCAGCTGGGCAGAAATGCCTGCTCACCAGTCTACATAAAATACAAGCTGACCTGGTGCTTGACACAGCTACAGCTCCTGCAGCCAGCCCTGCCCGTGCCCACGCAGGGTTTGTGGCAGGATTGGGCCCGTGACGTTTCCCTTTGGCTGAGATCTCTTGGAGGTCAGAGGCAGGACAGGCAGATGGGGACTGCTGGTTTTCACCTCTCCGTGTCATTGCAAGAATCACCTTTCAGAGCGTGTCTAATTGACCGCTGACGTTTGATTCTGCAGAGTCTTCCAGCTACGTGGGGTTTCGCCAGCTTTGCTGCAGCCCCGCTCCCTGTTTTTTGCACGTTTGGACTATTTTGGCATTAGCCTTTTAAAATCCTAAAGGGAACCATGGGATACAATCAGGAGTCAGACTTTTTAATGTTCGAAAAATACTTCTCCCCCTTTGGACAGAGTATTAAATAATGAGCCGTTGAGAGACATTATATATAATTAATAAGCCGTTACTGATGTATTTTAGGTAAATAATGCATTTTAATTAACACATGAATAGTAATTGCAGAGGAGCTGAGTGACGGGGGTGCTGGGGGAGGGCAGCTCCTGCTCACCTTCCACACCTGGTGTGGGCTGCCTTTCACTCCAGCACCCAGTGCCACCCAGTGCCACCCAGTGCCACCCAACACATGGGTCCCTCCTCCTTAAAGAGCATCACTTTTCAGTGCTGGAGCACGGCTTCATTTGAGAAGAGGGGTTTGCTAGAAAGTCATGAGGACTCGGTGGCTCCTTTACATCCCATTTAATAAATCCGTGGCAGGAAATTTAATAAGTTAGGAAGTTTTACACTCTTTTTCTTTTTTATATTTAATGCAGTCATTTCTCAATCTGCCAGTCTCAAGAGGTTCTTTTTTTCCTCCTTGCTGTTGAAGTCTGGATGGACTGAATCATTATTCCTGATGTTCCACAAGTCTTGTTCTGAATATTTTCAGAAGAAAGAAAAGTGAGATTCCTTCTCGGAACTTATTTTTTGTTTATAAATTTCACATAAATTTCCAATAGAAAAGCAGCAAAAGGCATTTAGCCGAATCTTTTCAAGAGGAGGAACAGCTTGTGATGTACAGAGCAAAAAACCATTGGGTTTTACAGGCTGAGAGGTTGGGAGAGAATGAAGCAATTAAGGGGAAGGAGGGATGTGGAAATGAGGGTCACTTGCACTTTACAGAAGACCAGCAGAACATTGAGTTATCTCTTAAGCCATGAGGGCTTGGCCAGCCCAAGGACAGTGAGGCAAAGGCTCTCTTCACATGACTGCTTACATTATTTTTCTGGGAACAATATTGAGGGTAATGACAGGAAACACTTGTGACTACAGCTCTAGCCCTGGAAGTTCATGGTTTGCTGCAGCAAGCTGGAATAGCTGGTTACACCCAGTGGTGGTAACCGGGCTGTGCTAAACCTACAGAGGAAAGTTCAGGCGATGTGAATCACAGTCTTCCCAGTCCCCAGGATCAGCAGCGATGGGACAAATTTGACTCGCACCCACAGGCTTGATAGAATTAATTAAGCACCTTGAAACAAAACTCTGTGGCAAGTCACATTTTTCAGGCTCATTTACACTGTTTGGAGAAAACATCTTGTGAGTTCACTCCTAGTGACGCTCAGAAAAACTTCAGCCCGCGTGGCAGTGATGGATGGGTTCGCAGGATCGGAGCAGGCAGTGCCAGCTTCTTCCAGCCAAGATGGAAGAAATCAATTGGCCCTCTGTTTTATTGTGTTTTTCAGCTTTTTCTAAAGCTATTTTTTCTATTATTTTTTTCTATGAGCAAATCATCCGGTGGAGCAGGAAGGCTCCTCTTCCTCTCTGTCGTGCTCAGCCTCCTGGAAAGAAGATCCCTAAAGAAGGGTGAAATCAATCACAACGAAATTCACTGGCCCTTTATTAACAAGTGTATCAAATTTAAATAATTAGCATTTTTATGTCACATGCAGTACACAGGGACACCAAAGGGATCGCAGGCCCTGAGCAGAGCCATATGGTCCTCTGATTAAGAACGTCAAGCAGAAGCGGGCAGAGCATCCAAGGAAAAAAATATGCAGGTCACAACAGCAGTGAGCCCCTCTGTGCCTCGGGCAGCGCTCTCCCGGCGTCAGGGAGCTGCAGCCGTACGGTGGGGTGGGCTGCAGGACCTGCCAGAGCCCTGCAGGGATCCAGCATCTCCCCACGGGCAGCCTGTGTCCTCACTTGGTGCCTGGTCCTCGAAAAAAAAAGAGGAGCCTGCTCTGAGTTGCCTCTTGACTCGTGTCCGTGGAGCTCAGTAGTGAAGGTCACAGCTGGATCACTTCAGCTGAGGGCTGGAAATATCAGAGCCACATGGGTCAGGGGCTGTCCTGGGCAGAGGGACCCATGGTGGTGGCAGCCAGAACCTCCCCCCAACACCCAGATGGGGACCCACCTCTCGACTGAAGCCAGGTCAGATCTGAAAGGACGTGGTGAGATGGAGATTCATGCAGACAGAGCCACTGCCTCTTCTGTTTCGGAGTAAGGTCAGCAGCAATGTATCTTCAGACACGATGATGAAGCAAAGGGTGTGCGGGAGAGTGCACGTGTCCCTTTCCTGCTACGGGACAGAGACTCACATATGACTTATGCTCACAGTCTGCAAAACTCTTGGAAGGATGTTTTCTGGTTAGGGAGAAAGCTCTGTCCCTGCTCCACCTCGGTGCTGGGGACAGACACTGCTCTGAGGGCTGGGCTTGGACCCAGGTGGCACGGGCAGATTTACAAAGGTGGGTTTTCTAAGAAGGGGCTTTGCAGCTTTTATTGCTCCCACATCTCTGAACAGAGCAGATGAGAAAGAAAAGTC
Organism: Todiramphus chloris collaris; assembly: GCA_025345505.1. Lineage (NCBI taxonomy): Eukaryota > Metazoa > Chordata > Aves > Coraciiformes > Alcedinidae > Todiramphus > Todiramphus chloris. The sequence goes on from JANVCC010000045.1 coordinate 2,039,390, forward strand.
ATTTTCCATCTGTCTGCAGAGGACCGCTACGTTCTCAGTCATACGTAAAGCAGATCTAGCAGAGAATGTTACAGACTCAATGACAGCGCTCTGCAAATGGTTTTTAATTGGAAGAAATAATAGCTTACTGCTGAGTGCTTGGCAGGCCGTGCTCTGCAGCTACTTGATCCTACCTTTTTTCTAAGACAGAAGGGAAAAAATTGCAATTCTGCATTGCAGTCAGGATTTATTTTAAGTGATTGAGCAGCTCAGCTGGCACAGAGGGTAACCCTCCAGTTATCCTTGGGGTGGCAGAGCAGCCTCTTCTGCAGCACGGGTCCAGGAGAGCACCCAGAGCCTGCCCACACCCCATCCTTGCGAGGGGTCGGGACTCCTGAGCACTTCTTTAAGCACAGAACCAAGTCTGTGCTTTGGGCTGTTTGGGGCAAGCCCTGGGGCACATCCCAGGGCACATCCCAGGGCAGAGGATGCCCCGGGGCTGGGACCCTCTTTGGGTGGAAGCACTGGAGCTGCCTTGCAGAGCAGTGTCTGTGCCAAGCTGCAGCCATCATAGAGGGGTGAGCAACCCGAGAATGTTTTGGGTTGGAAGGGACCTTTAAAGGTCATCTAGTCCAACCCCGGGTGCTTTGAAAGCTGGTGCAAGTGCCCTGAAGCAGCTCGGTCCTTCTGGCTGAAGGACACAGCTCAGAGGTGGGAGTTTTGCTGCTGGGAGTTTTGCTGCACTGCTTCGCCTTGTGAAACAAGATGAGCAAATAAACTCAAACTCAGCCAAACAGAAATGATGAGCACTGATGGTGATGGCAGCAAACCGGTCCCCGCTCCATCGCCAAAGCCAGCCGGCGGGTCGGGCTGCGTGGCCGCGCTGGGGCTTGGTCCCTGGCCAGGTTCTGCTGAAGTTAATGAGGGTCTGCGAGCTCAAGGACATCAGGAAAATAATCTGAATTAGCTTTTAAATGGATTAGTCAAATCGCATTAAATACCTTTGTAAACACTTTTGCTTAGAGTTAAGGTGGACTAACTTGATTTCATTTTCTTCACTTTAATTCCAAGTACCACCACCTAAATGGAAACTTACAGCAATTTAACCAAACTCCCTGGAATTAGCCAAGTGAATTTCCCTGAGTATTCAGAGCAGAGTCTGGAGGACCCCTCCATTGCCCGTGTGGGGTGGGATGCCCCCTGCCACAGGGCTGGGGGATGTGTCAGTGCCACCTCGTCCTGGGAAACCTCGCAGGAAGGGACTGCTCTGACCAAGCCGCTGAACCTTGACCGCTGCCCAGGTCTGCCAGGATGGTTTGCACCCAAGCTGTCCCATCTGCATGGCCAGGAGTTCGCGAGGAGAAGAGCAGGGATGCCAGGTTCAGACAAATGGGCCAACAGCCCCCTTCTTTGGAAACTCTTCTGGTGCAGACGGGCGGCATCGTCGGTGGCAGAGGGGGGGATTTCGGCTGCTGCCCGCACGGCTCTTGGAGCCTCTCTGCCCACTTTAGTTTGCCTTTGTGCACGTGTCTCTGCCACTGCTGTCCTGCCAGCTCCCCGCTTGGCCAAGCTGGCCCCTGCCACACCGCAGGGATGTGGGCTCCCAGAGACATCTCCTGTGCATGATTATTCGCTTGAGCCACAGCAGAGCCTCTACCAGAGACAAGCCTTCAATCGCAGTGAATCAATCCTGCTCGATCTTCCTACTCCAGCCGCTCTTGTTTACATCGCCACTGGGTTTTCCCTCCTCATTTCCAGCTTTGGCAAATGTTTGGGGCACAGCCTTTGCTCCAGCTGAAGCCAGGAGAGTAAAAGGTGACTGCTGGGACTCCAGTGCAGCTTGGTGCTGAGCCTGCCAGGATGGAGGTTGAGAGAGCATCTGGCTTTCAGGAGCCCAACTCAAGAATTTAATTGCTTTCTTCATTTGCTTGGGGGAAACAGAGGCCAAAGGAGCAGGAGAAATGCCACCACAGGCTGCCAAGGCACGTGGGGTAATTAGGGTACTGGGGGAGCCTGTTGGCAAACTGCAGTTCATCTGTTTGCAGCCCGTCCCCCGGCATCACCGCTGTGCTTGGAAAGGCTCCGCGTCCTTCACGCCCGTGATGTGCAGAGCGAGGGATGGCAAAGGGCCGTGGAGACTCTCCTCCTAAAAAGGTGAAACGCTGAGAAGACGAGGCCAGCCCTGAGCAGCGCTCATCCTTGGAGAGTCCATCCTCATCCTCCCACGGCACGGGCCGTGCCCTGCAGCCACCCTGTCACCCGCCGGGAAGAGGGTCTCTGAGAATTCTGGTGTTGGCTGGGAATGATGTCAGCCGATGTGATTTTTCAAGGACAGAGGAAGATAATTCCTGCCCAGCTTCTGTGCAGAGCAGTAAGGACAACCGTGCAGCTCTCCCTCTTTTTTTTGGAAGAATTACAATGCAGCTGAAGTATTTTTAGTAAGACCTTAATTAAATAGTGAAAATATTCCAGGCTGATGTTCATCAGCAAGTAAATTCAGAATACGGGACAAGAAAAGCAGCTGTGCGTTATTTTTCTAAGTAATTGTATTTGAATCTCTGTGGTACAGAGAGTGGGAAAAAAAGGAAATTGTACAGAAAATGCATTCAAGAAGATTTTAACGTTATTACGAACCTTCATTTACAATGTATGATCGAGCATGTAAGTGAAAATCTTAGGACCCGTGGGTAACATATCGATTCTGGCGGACATGAAATTTTCTATTTGATGCTTAAGCAAAGCCTAATCTGATTTCTGATTTTGCGAAATATTTTAGGGTAATTAGACATGTTTGTGCTTTATTGATCCTTAAAATAAACATAACCACGTGGGGAATTGCTAACGCTCCGGATTAAAGAAAACGAGACTCTCTGCTTTGCGAAACTTCCTGCAATTAAATCACCTCCTGCTAATAAAGCCCTCGTTATTCTGGGTGGAAACGAAAGCAGGAAAAAGCTAAGGGAGTTTAAAATAATAATGATCATAAAAGTGAAGCTTTAGGGTTTAAATGGAAGTTTGATTTCTCATACTTCTGCTGATGGTTCCCGCAGGCCTTTGGATAAATCTCTCATCTGGAGGATGAAGCCCCAAACAGCCCCCGAGTGCAGGGGGGGGACAGAGCAGCAGTTGCTGTCCCAGTCCAGACCCTCCCCAGTTGGGTTTGCCAAAGGAGGGGTCCCCCACAGCCCCACAGCCCCATGGGTGCCCACAGCCCCATGGGTGCCCGCAGCCCCACAGGCACCCACAGCCCCACGGGTGCCCACAGCCCCATGGGTGCCCACAGCCCCACAGGTGCCCGCAGCCCCATGGATGCCCGCAGCCCAGCATCTGAACTTTGCCCACTTGCTGCTCCACTGTTCCCACGCTGTACTGAAGGAAGGGCAGGGTTCTAGCAGGTCTGGGTCCTTAGTCACATATGGCCAGTCTGCACCATTGCTCACACTGGATCCCGGGGGTTTTGGGAAAGGAAGTGGCTTCTTACTGGTTTCATACACACCAACAACGTTTCAGGACCTACCTTATCCCAGTCTTGTAGCCGGAGAAAGCGGGCAATGGGAGCCTGGCAGGCTGCAGGGACAAGCAGGGGTGGGCCAGGCTGATGGATGCTGACTCCAGGGTCAGACCTGGAGTCAACGGACATTTCATTAAGGCTGGGAGAGGATCATCTCCAGTTTGCTTATTAATATGATTACAAATAATCTTTCATCTCGGAGACGGAGGACTGGTTCTTACCCTGGCTGTGAGTCAGAGCGCTGCACAGAGGCGATTTGTATTTTCTCCTCTTTAGCAAGCATGCAAGATGTCTCCAGATATCTGTTTTAGCCAGCGCTGTGAACTCCAGATGAAATGCTTTGGACAGATAATCAATCGGAGGACATGCGTATTCCCGCCCTGAGCTGCAGCAGCACCGACAGCGGCACAGAACGTGCCTCCGTCTGCTTCCAGCCCATGTTTATCCACAAGCCCTCGCACCCCGCAGTGCTTCAGCAAATTTACATCCAAAACAGAGCGAACTCAGCCATGGATTTTAAAGCCAGAAAGTATTGTTGCTGTTACTGAGTCTGGTCCCCTGCAAGGGTCAGGCACAGAACCGCCTGCAGTAGTGTCCTGATTTAACTGGGTGCTTCAGAAGGATGAGTCTCACCAGGGTCCAGGTTCCCTGATTCCAGGGAGTGCAGTGGTATCAAACCCCATCCTCGTACCCAGGGCTGTGCAGGGGGGTGGCCTGCGGCTCTGCTGCGGGATGCAGGTGGGGCCGCGGGATGCAGGAACAGCCACAGCCACCACCAGCATCCTCCAGCAGCAGCATCTCATCCCTCTCCGCTGACCCCAGGGGATGGGGCACCTCAATTCAAGGGCTGGAGGCTGAGGACCCAGCCCAGCTTGACCCTGGGAGCAGAAAGGACAAAGTGCCCCCGAGAGCAAGACCTATACCCGCTCTGCAGGGTACGTGCTCCGAGCGGCAGCCGCCCGCGAGGGCGCGGATCCCGCTCGGAGCACGCACAAGGACGGGAGTTCAACCGGTTCGAACAGATGGCTGAGCAACATTTGCTGCCGGAGCCTGCAGGTCCCCAGCAGGGCCGTTCTGTTATCATTTACCGCGCTTGCCATTTTTCACAGCGATGCAGAGACGGGCACACGTGTGCGCGCAGCGCCGAGCGACACGCGGCTGCACGGGGCAGCGCCCCCCCCCCCCGGTCCCCCGCTGGCACTGCAGGTTAAATGAAGCCATAAATAAGCAATAAGCAGAGATAAGTGCCTGATTTATTGGGGAGCTCAAAGGAAAAGACGAGCGCAAGCAAGGTCACATCCACGGTTAAGCGCATCCCCGACACAGCTCTCTCCTCTCCACTCCTCCCCTTCTGCTCCCACCAGGTCTGGGAAGCACCGAACCTGATTTTCTCTCTGCACTCCTCGCTTTGGCTACCCCTGCAATATTCCAGCTAGCCCCTTTCCTCCAAATCCAGGCAGTTTTCCTTCGTGCAATGGCAGCGTGCGGCCAGCGTCACGGCGGGATGATGGCTGCGCGGCTCCGGGCTCTCCCGTAGCATGGCAACAAGTGCTAAGCAACGCGGAGTTTGCCATCAGGACTCCAGTCTGGCTTTTGTCTGGTGAGGGACCACTTATTTAAGAGCTGATCTCTGTGCAACACGCAGCCCCTCAGCGGGGCTGACAGCGGCATTACTCATCTGAATTTGCTTGAAGTGGATGCTCATTTAAAATATATATATATCTCCTGACTCTGACAGGCAATATGTCAATAAGGGAAGCGCACTTTAATGCACATTACTCTGAGCGGGGTGCTTTGTCAGGATTAGAGCCTGTGATGTGCACCTAACGGCTTCTCGAGGGAAGAGGCTACTTTGGCAAAACGAGGGTTGCACGTGTGATGGGAGTTTCCCTCCCTGCTGGTCCCCGACTCTCCCTAGGGGGATGGGCTGGGGGCTGCCAGCACCCAGTGCCCAGGGATGCGATGGACGCCTGTTCCCAAGGTAGCTTTGAGCCAAGGCATCACTCCTGCTCTTCGGGCAGGGATGCAGGGTCCTGTCGGGGCTGTCTCTGCATCTCCCCTGCTCAGCACGGAGCTGTCTGTATGGGGGCTGGAGCTGCACCAGGGTACCACTGCAGAGCGAGAAAGGAGAAAAACCTCCCTCCATCAGGAAGGAGGCTGCGGGGTCCTGGCCAGGGAAACGCACACGGGGAAAAGCAGAGTCTGAAAGCAACCTGGGAAGACAGACCACGAGCTCCTGTCTTTTTGCTCCCTGCCATCACCCGCGGCATGACAGAAAGCCAGGGGGCCAGAGAGGCGTAAAAGCGACGCTTCCGCACAGCATCCTGAATTTTTCTGTCACTCGGTACTAAATAAGCCCCAGCAGATTTAAAAAGCAGTGCAATTGGGGGAAAAAATAACCTTAATAAAGTGGGTATAAATAACTGTATAGCAGCATGTCTGTGTGTTGGAATTGTTTATACAGGTAAAATTTAATAGCAGAGGTGTGACCACATCTATAACACAGTAATCAGCGTGTAATTTCACAAACCCAGTGTGTTTGCTCACAGGAGACAACCCTAATGTCTTTGAAGAAGAATCATTAGATTTAAGTAATAGCCAGTACCCAGGCAGATATAGAACAAATCAGCTTTTATTGCCAGGCAAGAAGTAGAAAACCCAATTCCTCGGAAGCTAATAAAAATTTTATAATTTTTTTTTTTTTCCTTTTGAGTCAAATAAGTGCAGGGCTTATTACTTTGTAGGCGTCTTCATAAAAAACTGGAGCAAACCTAATCTAGAAGAAAACAACAGCTGGGAAGCACAATGTATTTGACCAAGATGGATGCCTTAGAGGTATGATATTCATTAGCTCACTAATTCCAAATGGTAAACAAGGTTTAATTAATTTTGATTTCAAGCTACAGTGGTCTGCTGGTCATACATAGGTGTGTGCCTGGGATGCTGCATTAATAACTGAATGTACAGCTGCTGGAGGAGCAACTGTTTTCCTGAAGAGTTTTGCATATTCTGTTGATGCTTCTGCTGGGAGAAGTTTCAGGGGCAGAGGAGGGGGGGCATTAATCTCCTAATTTTGCTCCTTTGCCAGAGCGTTGCTGGGTGTGAACGGCCAGAGATGCCACTTCAGTGAGGATTTGCCCAGATGAATGCCTATAGGGTATGCTTGGATGTAAGGGGAAACTAAGTGCATAATTTGCTAATTTTATGTGCGATTTGTGCATTCAGTGGCGGGGGGCTACATTTGCAGTGTTAGATATTTGCATAGGCTGTACCAGCTCTCTGGTGTGTCGTCCAGAATAACTCCTATTGTTAGGCTCTGAAAGAGGCTTTAGAGGCACAGTTATCAATGCTTCATTGGAAAGCATCTTGACCTAAAGCCCCAGTAAAGACTTGGTTTTAGAGACTGAACAGTTACTCAGCCAGCACATTTACATGTGCAAACACTCTCTTCTGTGGCCAACGTCACCCCTGAACGTTCAGCATCCTGCTCCCACACCCAGCCCCTGCATGGATGAGGCTGCTATTGCATGCACAGCTTGCTTAACTTAATCCTTCTGTAGTTCTGAGCTGACCCCTTGCTAAGCCCCAACTCCGCAGCAGCCAGATCTCATTTTTCTACATGTCACTGCATGGTGACTGCAATTCATTTGTGCTGGCCTAAGTGGAAAGGGAATAGGTGCTGTGGTCCATGAAAACACTGCACATTATCTCCTGTTAGAGCCTGAGCTCAGCTGACAGTGCAGCATCACCCCTCTGCTCCCTGCCTGTCGCGCAGCTCCCGTTTTGTCACCGCTGCCATCCGTTCCTGGAGCTCCAGCAGCCTTGTTTAAGGGGAAGAGAAGAGCGGTTTCAGTGTGGGTTGTGTCACCTCCAGCAAGGAATCACTGCAGACCTGCTGCTACAGCGATACCGCAAATTGCCCCCTCTCCTTCATTTCCACTTCGAAGTGTTTCTTGTCCAGCCAAGAAGAGAATTGCCTTCATCCTCAGAATCAGACAGTTATTTCTGTGCTCTGTCCGTGAGTGACATACACGATAGCTCCAAAGACAAACAGATGCATGACAGATAGGTGCTGACAGGCACAAAGACCTCTCTCTGCATTTAACTGAGCCACACTGACTGCCACCAGCTTTTCCTGTCTCACGGGGCAAAGTGGACACAGCCTGAGACAATGTGATGTGCAAACCACGACTGCTGCATGGACACTCCGTGTTTCCCAGGCCTGCAGCTCACCAGTACCCACCCTTCCCCCTCTCAGCTGCTCAGGCTCTGCTCTCCCCAGGGTTTTGTTCCGTGTGAGGATGGTGGCTGGTGTGACCGGTCCCTGCCAGGCTGCTGTGCCCCAGACAACCACTGTTAATGAGAAATCTTTCACTGATGGATTTGAGGGAGCCTCCTGATGGGCAGCATTTACTCAAGGTGTATCTAAACAAAGTCCGAAGCCTGAAAAAATCAGATTTGTGCTGCTGACATTCATGACCTGGGAGAACAAACCACTCTGCAGATAAACATCAGATGCAAAATCAAGATACAGGGAAATAAGAACAAAACAGGAGGCACTGCAAGCGCCTTGGTGGTACCGCTCGCCCTGGCTTCCCAGGGAGGGCTGCTTCCCTCCCCGAGCCATCCCTCATGTCTCTGCCCGCGCAAACAAACCGAGTATCGGCAGCAAGAACACCCTTCAAGGACAAGTGCTTATGTGGAAATGTATTCCGTAATTACCATGATAAATGCTGTGCTAGATAAGCCAGGAGCAGCAGCACGGTGCTCGGTGGGAGCTGGCCTCACCCCACACCAGGCAGCATCTCTCCTCCTGCGCCCCAACCCCGCCGGGCCACACGCAGCTCTCTTGGCCCCACATCCCCCATCAGCCTCTGCTGCTGCCCTGCTTTGCTTTCAGCGAGCTCCTTCTTGCCGGGCTGAGCCTGGGTGCCCCACCAGGAGAGCATCACAGCACCGTGCCGTGCCCCTCCGCCCGCTCCCCAGCGGCACCCACCACTCCTCACTCGCTTCTCACCTCAAAGCTGGAGTTTGTTGAGCTCAGGGGAAGACAGAGTGACACTGGGATGGCCTCTTGCTCCTCTGGCTGCCATGGCAAAAGCCAAAGGCAACCACCTTGAAAACCATCTTGCTGTGCTTGTGGAGAACTGAACGTTGCCTTGTGCTTCTGGCAGACACCCCTTCTGTGAGCAGGCAAGAAAGGGATCCTCTGTTCTGGAAAACTCAAAGTGTCCCAGCCAGGGCACCGAAGGGATAAGGATGTGCACTCCTGGGGTGCACTCCTGTGTTGTCTCCACGACAGTACCTGCACAGCTCCTCCACTTGAGAAAGATCAGCTTGCGCTGCTGATCGGGGAAGCTCTCCAGAGAGAAGTTACAGGGTGAAGGAAAACCTGTCACTGAGCTGGGGAAATGCCTTTGGGTGAGAGGAGGAGGAGAAGCAGGACATGATTTCACTGCAGAACATCTGACCCAGCTGCCGGCAGCACTGGAGGCTGCGGACAGTAGTTCCAAGGATGGCTGCAAGGCACAGGTGAGTGATCCTAGGGTTTCAGTTCCCCAAGGATAATTCCCAGAAATGAGCTCACAACTCACAGCTGACTTTGCCATCTTTTTTTCTGGTATAAGCACCCCAGCGATGCATGGTTTTGGTCACAGTGAGGAACATGTGCTGCTGAGCAGAAGCTGGACCCAGACAGCACCTCACACTGAGATGTGCAGCATCCCTGGGCTCCCCAAAAAAGCCCAACACACAGCATGAAGGAGACTTAATTGTCACAGCGACGGATGCGGGTGTCTCCTTCGCACAGCCGCCCTCATGCTCATAAGCAGCTGTTCCCAGGAGATGCTTGAGCAAGCCTGGGAAGCCATCGTGAACCCCAGTGCTTGGCTCTGTCCTCTCCAGTGCCTCCTCTGGGGCACATGCATTAACAGAGCTAGTTATAAAGGGACCTGCTAAAAGTTTTTGTTCAGTAAATCTCAGAAATCTCCAAGGACCTGGATAATCTGCCCAGGCAACCCTGTGGAGCCAGTGCCAGTGAGCGGGTGGTGAGCTCAGTGCTGGCCAGGAGAGCAGCGCAGCATCAGAGACACCAGTCTCCCCTGTACGGGTGGGTGCTGCTGGTGGGCACAAGCTGTTGCCCTGGCCATGAAGGGGATGGTTCCCTGGACCCTGCATCACTGGTGGGAGCTGCACCCCCAAAGCATTGGCCACCCCTAACACGCGGCAGAGCCAGATTTAGACGGACTCCTCTATTAGCATCAGAGCAATATTAATATCAGTAGTGATAATTAAATTTCAAACAGCAATGAAGCTAAGTCCAGGCTACACAGGCCAACTCGGCACTGAGTGAGTGCCAGCAGCAGTTCTGGTTAAGAACCATCTCTTCACACTCTTTGGGGTGATGCTGGCAGCACGAGTTGCCTCCTCCAGCTGTGGGACCGCTTGGGCTGGAGCTTGGCAGAGCGAGCAGGGGTCTTGGGGTGAAGGTCTCACAAGGGCTGCCTCCATTGTCTCTCCTGTTTGGAAATGTCAAAATTGCTCATTGCTGCTGACACAGGAACTGCTTTTCTAACAGGAATCACTGGTCACGGCCAGAAAAATGATGCCGAAGGTTTGATTTATTACCAGTATAAAGAAACACTGCACCAGGATTACAGCAAGGAGTTTCATTTCAATGGGCACAGTGGAAAGAAGAGTCATTTAGATTTTTTTTTTTTTCCCCTCTGAAGATCTAATCCTGTAACTGAATCTTTCCACCCTGAGGCAGATTTCACAGTGGAGGTATTAGGCTTATAAACCATAATTCCTCTGCAACGTGAATAGAAAAAAAAACCCCCAGCGTGCAGCCTCGGAGCCCAGTACCAACCATGGCACTGGCAGGATGGGGGCTGCTGCAGCCCCTCTGACCACCCGTGCGAGCTGCCGAGCAGGTAAGAGAGCCAGGGATTTTCAGTCACTGTTGATCAACACCTTGGTGTGCAACAGATGCCCGTATCCCATTCCTGCCCACACGTGTAGATCACATCCCACCACTGAATTCCAGGTTAAGCAGCCCCAGCTCCGCAGCCCACAGCTGCTCCAGAGGAAAGAGGATGGGAACCAGCTTTGTACCAAAACTGCCTTCAAATGTCACAGTACATCATTTGCCCAAGTATTTCAGAGTTAATTGCCTGAGCAGTGCCTTTACCTCCCCCAGATGTGCTACAAGCTCTGCTGGTGCCCAGCAGCGCTGTGCGGGTGAGATCCGCTGCGCCCCCGTCGCAGAGGTGCCCGTGGAGGGAGCTGGCTCTGGGTGGCAGTGGAAGTGTTCACTGTCGCCTCCGACCGACACTGGAACATGTGCTTGTTCTGTACTGAAAATGTATTTACTTCAGGCTCAAGGCAAAGTCATGGTGCACAGCCCCTCAGTGTGCTGCTGAATTGGAAATCAGCTTGCAAAACCGTTCCCAAAATAACCTTGTGAGTGTCTTTTATCCAGAGAACTGGAGAAAATATTTTTGTTCAAAGACAGAGGTGCTAAGAATTTAAATGTCAATGCTTTCCCCGGGGAGAGGGGACTGGTTTTGGGGACTATTTCCAATATACCTCAGTACCAGACCCCAGGAGGGAGGCACGGCCATGCTCGGGCTCATCCTCACCTTGGTAGGACGTGCCCATCTCTGCAGCAGGGTTTTGGTACCACCATGTCAACAACTATCAAAACATCTAAAGGAAAAAAAAACCCAAACAATATCTTTTCTGTGGGAATTCCTTCATCCATCACTGCACAAACTTCTGCACACAAGAGCTCTGTGCTGCACACCCAGCAGCTCCCTCTGAACCCTCCCCAGGGCTGGGGCAGGTGCCCACACGGAGCCACTGCCAGGGCTGGACCCAGTCCCCTTTCCCTGGCTCACCAGGCAACTGCCACAGGGCTGCACGCAGGGAAACTTTACTGACAAATAACCAGAGCTGGAGAGGGGCTTTAACAACGCCCAGCAAGAACGAGCTGTAGTAAACTTCCCCCTTCCCACATCACAGACATAAATATAGGCACTTAAAGAAGGATGATGCTTTGGGTAATCACGGCTAAATAAATAGGACGGAAACTTCGCGTCCCTTCTGCGAAAGGATTTGTTAGCTGCAAGATTTCAAGTTTCATTTAAAAATAATTAAGTCACTGGAACGAAGCCTCAAACCCGTAGCTTTGCATTTCCAAGTGCCATAATGCAATAATGAATTTATTTGTCGCCTTCAGACTGTCATCCTATTAGGTGCTGTTTGCAACGTAATCTGCTCTCGCCCAACATCCATCACGGCGCACAAATAGAAGAGCTGAAACACACTAAAAAGAAAATTGATTCCCTTGCACGCCCCTCTTTGTCTGGTTGCTTCATTTGCTTGTTAATAGTCCGCTGTGCAATTAATTATGTGCAATTTCAGGGACAGTCCTTGTACCCCTGCGGAAGGGAGTTGATAAAGTTCTGCAGACGCTGCCAGCCCAGAGGTAATATTTCTCCTCCTGAGCCACGCTGCGGGTTTCTGCTGGGACCTGGGTTGCACACAGCAGCTTGGAGAACACAACAGCACCAAGGAACACACAGGGCAAAAATTGTTTGCTTAAAATACTCAGGACGGTCCTGGTGAGTAATGGATACATCCGTGGAAACAGGGCTCAAACGAACACAAAACAATGGTTAAATTAATCAGGTAATTTAGCGGCCAGGAGTAATTTGACATCTCAGGTCTCACTGGCTCTACTTCCACAGCTTTCCTCCAAGCAGGCTGGCTCCTTCTCATCACTGCTGGCTGGAGTTTCTTAATGCAAAGCTTTTAATTATCCTTGGGTCGATACTTCTCATCAGCTCTGAGAATAACCCACCCCTCCCGGCACGAGCTGTGGGGTTACAGGTACACCTTAAACAGACCCCCCTTCACCTGGAGGAAAGGCAGGGATGGAGTCACTGTCCTGGGCTCCAAGGTGTGGAGGGAGAGACCATCCCGGGCTTTAGAAGCAGCACTGACCATTCTAGGGGTGCCTGACCCCCCTTACCCAGCGACCCCCCAGCCTGAAGCACCACACTGCCCATGTGAGATGTGTCCCTGTGAGGTGGCTGCGTCCTCCAGCCTGGATGCAGATGGTAAAAAAAAAAAAGAACTCTGAAGAGCAGCTCCTGCTGTAGCCCAACTGAAGTACAGGGAGTGCTAACGACACTGTTATTTTTCATGTTGAGAGGGATTTAATTATTTACAACGCTCCCAACTAGACGCTCGGTGCCTGGCGCGCGCTTTCGCTCCCTCTTGCTCTCCTTTCCACCTCTCTCTTCGCAAACAGCTGCCTCCTCCCACGTGGATACGGGCACTGCCATCGCATCTCCCTGTGCCCAGAGCACAGAGGTGCCAGCTCCAGCTTGTCCCCATCCTCTCTCCCCCTGCTCTGTGCCCACCTGAGCCACAGCATCCCCAGCCCGGTGCCTGGCTGAGCTGCCAGCCCAGCCAGCCCAATCGGAGCTAATGAGTTTGCCCTTGGGCAACCACCTCCCTCGCTCTGTTATTTTTATTTATTTTTTTTTTTTTCCGGAGCCTTTCAGCCCAAGGTGCTTGTTGCTCCTCCAACATCAACAACATTAACAAGCTCTGACATCTCATAAATTTCCCTTAGTAAAACAAAGGGAAACAAACAGGAAAACAACTTTCAGCAGTACAAGGGCTTTTGATGCTTTGAATTATTTTTTTTTTTCCCCTTCCTTTTTCATATATTGGATTTTGTTGTGAACAGCCCCTTTTGTCCTGCTGGTGTCTCACTGTCCTGGACAGAGCTGTGTGAGCTAGAACAGCATCATTTTGGCTTTGGGTAGAATACAGTGAGATAAAATGAGATATGATTCAAGTAAATAGTTAGATCCAAACCAAGCACAACCGTAAAACCATTATGAGCTCAGAAATGAGGTGAAAATTAGAAGAAAGGAGATTATTTCAGAGATGAGCAAGAGAAGCTGGATGAAAAGCAGAAAGTTCTTGTCTCTTCTGCTGCCCCATCGCTATAACGGCGTATCAACTGCCATTAGAAGGTTACTGTGCAGTGAAAAAGAGAACCCAAATTCCCAAGGATAAACTTATTTAGTAGCAACAGCGGACATGTGAAATGGCATTTCAGACTCCAGCATCCACAGCTTTAACCAAGGACAGAACATCTTCCTTGGGGATCTGGTTCTTGCTTGAAGCCCTGAAGCTCCTGGCTGTGTCCTCTGCGTTGCTGTAGCATCATAAATACCGGGAGTTATGGTGCCTTGCAGCAAGCACAGCGCTGAGCTGGTTTGAATTCAATATCAATTTAATATTAGCATCCAGTCGTGCTACAGCAGCTGTCAGGAGGCAGCTCTGTATTTATCCTGCTTTGCTTTCTGCATTTTCCTCTTGCTCATCCTCTCTCCATCCAGAGAGGTAACAACCACAGAAGCCCGTCCCAGAGGCCCAAAGGATTCTCTGAATGATGGAGGATATGCTTGCCTTCCAAGGTTACCTTGATTACTTAAACTTGACCAGACTCCATAACAAAACTGCCAAATACTCACTAGCAATTCCCTATTTCTATTTTATGGTACCCAAACAAGAAGGTTGTTTTCTCTCTAGAACATCCTGACTCAGTGTTTCAAGCTTTGAAACACTTAATTTTCTGCTTGCTATGAATAAAGAGAAGTAGTTTCAAATTTTATGGCTTTTCATCTTAAAACAATGACAAAAAAACTTGTGCAGTGAAGCTTTCCTTCTACCCCACTCTTGTCTCAAAGGCATTTTACTGTAGGCAGTTAGCTATTGCTGGAATATCAACGGATGCATAGTGAAGTACTTCAACAGCTGCTGCCAGTGTCCTCGCTGGTGGGATCAGAGTTTGCCACGTGGAGTAAAGTGGTGGCAGCGTGGCCCAAAGAGGAATTTTCATCCATCTCTACCCAAGTCTCAAAGGTGTCTGTGGAAAGCTCACCCCTTCCCTGTGGCACAGGCTGGTTGGGGGATGTCCACACACGTAGGACCCCCAGTATCTATTGCTCTCAGCCACAGACCCACACGCACCCATTTTTTATTCACTCTTCCTCGTACTCTACTCTTACCAACCTTCACTCTGGGGCTTGCTCGGGGCCCTACTGATGTTATTTGATTTGGCAGGGCTACACCACATACAAGAGGGGAAAAACCACGAGCCCTGATTGCTCCCACAGTCAGGCTGGTGCTGCAATAGGATAGTTCTTTAATACCCTGGTGAGGCTGTGCCACGTGTTGGCACACGGGAGGGGAGCGGGTGGTCCTGCAGCCCTGCCCAGGGATGCTCCTGCATCCCTGCCTGGGGATGCTCCTGTGCAGAGCACGCTGCCGCCACACAGAGCTGCAGGGCTAACCTTGCTGCCTCTTCAGGAAATTAAGACAGGATATGCAGGTGCCCAAACCTTTCACATCTGAACAGTTAAAAACGAAAACCCAAACTCAAAAAAAATAATCTGCACTCCCCAGACCCCTGAGCCAGTTCAGTTGGACTGGGAGGCTGCAGCTCCTGGCACGCTCATGGAGCCCGAAGGGTTAATCGCCTCAACCTCTCCTTATTTATCTGCAGGTGGTTTACTACAAATGAAGAAAAATAAGTACATACTACATCACCCATCACCATATATCACATTAATATCACAGTAGAGGGTGTCTGCAGATCTACTGCCGTCATAAACTGTTTGTTATGAATCTCGTTACCCCTGAGATCAGTACATTCCTCGAAGTAATGTGATTTAGGGAGAAAAGTTTATTTATATAATAAATAAAAGCTGCATTCCACCTATGAAAACTTCGTTCAATACTTTATGTTATTCTACAAAGAAAGGGGGGGTGGGAAGTGTCCAGAGAAGAAATCCCATGGCATGAAGACCAGAAATGGAACCACCAGCTCTGTAAGCTGTGATTTATCGATCAGCTGAACCCCAGGACAGCTCCACTTTGACTTGTCCTGTGTTTTTATGAGCACACTAAAAGCAAACATTTCACAGCACAATCATGAATCCTGACATTCAGGGGACAGACAGTACATCTCTGTCAGTTATACGGGTTCAGAAAATAAAAGGAGCTGAAATAGCACATTTGATTAAAAAGAATAAAAGCCCATGTACATCAGGAGACACGAGCCCGAGAGAGCAGAAGTGGTACTGACCTGCTCCAAGGAGCAGAAAAGGGATGGGTATTGCAGAGAAAAGACCAAAGAGTTTAACCTTAAGTACCGTGCCCAAGAAGGTGAATATCATTACGATTTTAATGTAAACAATGCATTCTGTGCAAATCAGATCTCGCATCAGAAGTCTGCCACCTTATCCCCGGCATTCAGCCTGCCTGTTATTTAACCAGTACTATTCACATGGGAAGAAACTGGTGAAGCAATTCCTGGGTGAACAGTAATTGGTTTGAACACGAGTTCTCCTGCCCCAAGGGAGCCCGAAGTCACAAATAAGATAAGGCACATTTTAAAATTAATTCCCATGTAATTGTATAATGTGCACAGGGAGCACGAGCACCAACAGATTACTTCTCCCATCTCTGTGGGGAAGGGTACCAGCGCTGAAGGGATACAGGATGGAAATCAGATCCAGAGGAGCCATTCAACCCCAGGATCAGTCCCTGCAGAACGGCCAGCGCAGAGTCACAGCGGCAAACTGTCACGGGCAGAAGGATGCAAAAGAAAAACTCTAATGGTAATTTTTATTTCCTGATAGAAGAAACTGCCCTTATAGCCAGAAGCTGGAGATGAAAATGAAAACATTTCTCCCTGTGTTAGTTAGCACAAAATTCACACCCTATGCCAGCAGAGCAGCCCCTGCCCTGGTTGGAGAGGCTCTGGCCCCTCTCCGGGGAGCACTGCCCTGGGCAGAGTCAGCAGCAGGGGCAGAAGCCTCAGATCTCAGCCCCCTGAGATCCCCGGAGACCGGCACAGGAAGGGGAGCGCAGGGAGTGGGACCAGCCTGGAGAGCCTTCCCAGAGCCGTAAGCCAGCAAGGCTCCGTATCATCCAGTGCAAAGATCAGTGGAAACGAGCAGAGCAACCTTGGGTTGTCACAGCCAAACGTAATTACATCCACAAATAATAAACGAGGCACTACCCACGTGAACTTCATATATTCTTAACGGCACCCGGAGGGTGCAGATGCTCTGCCAGGTATTTCTTCAAAGCCTCCCAGGCAAGCACTGCTGGGGGACGTGTCCCTCTCCACATCATCTCCTTCAGCCAGAGCCTCCAGTCCTCAAGCAGGTTGGCTCTGCCGGTGTTCTGGGACTGAGGATGCTGCTGAGGACCCACACACAGCCCTGGCCATCTGCTCCGGCGGCTCTCTGCCTGCTCCGGTCAATCCAGCCACTCTGCTGAAGAGGGAGTGCCAATCAAAACAGGATTAAACAGGCAACCGTCGAGAACGAGCAAGAGTCACCTCTCCTGCTGGGAGTCCCCAGCGTGCTGCTCCATGGCCCTCACCGTGGGCACCGCTGCTGCCAGGAGGACAGGTGGCATCCTGCTGCCTGCCAGGGACAGCAATTACACCCCTCGGGTTCTCAGCACTCACCCAGCACGAGCACCTTATTTTCTGGCATTTCACCTTAAAGGAAAAGCCCCAGAGAGGGTAAGGGTGCAGAGCAGCACTGGCACCCACTGCTGCCCTTTGGGAAGGGCTGGGTTTGTGTGTTGGTGGCAGTGCCTTCAGAGTCATCCCCTCGGGCAGTGATGGAAAGCACACACCAGGACCCACCGGCACCTTCTACACGGGGTCACGGCAGTTTCTTCCCACGAAGGAGGATGAAGGCAGCAGAGCAGGTAGGACACAAAGGAGGCAGGACAGATGGAGGAGCAGTGGCTGCTCTAGAAGGCACAGAGCAGCTGCCCAAAGCTAAAAAAAGAGAGGACAGCTGCTCTTATTTCTGTCAGAAGCCTTTACTTGTTGCTGTCCCATGAGCACTGCACCACCAGGGCCTCTCTTCCTCTCTTCAGTGCTTACGTCTTTCAGATCATGGCTGGGATTTATGTCTCCTTAGCCTGTGCTCTAACCAGATCACACATCTTTATACGCTCCAGCCTTCCCCTTAAGCCTCTATCTTCCTTTTTCATCCCAAGAATCTGTATCTCTCCTACAAGCACTGTTAGATAAGAAATGTCAAATGCAAATTGAACTCAGAGACGCAAAATTTGGAAGAATAGGAAAAAAAAAAAGAAAGAAAAAGAAACAAAGAGCCAGAAGTAGGCAAAAAGTGATCCCTGAGGCCACTTCTCACCCTGAAGAGGCACTGGGAAGGGCAGGCAGCTCAAGAAGCACCAGTAACAGAGACTAAAGCACCAGTGGAGGTCAAGGCAGTGATGAAGGGCGACCGTGGGCACTCACAGCAGCAAGGCTGTCAGGGGATGGAGGGATGCACGGGGCTTTTTTCTTTGACTCTCAGAACCACTTGCTGGCTTTGCCCAGAGCAGATAAATGGTCACAAACCACAAGGATTTGAGAGGAGCTCTGTACAAGGCATCCTTGGCGTTATTTAGCTTATCTTGGGAGCAGACAGAAAACAAGGGACAGAATGTCAGTTAATTTGAGTGCAGTAATTCCCTGGCACAGCAAGTCAGGGAAGGCAGGAGAGGAGCTCGGGCAGCAGCATCAGAAGGGAATGGATTGTGCTGCACAGACCTGGGAACTTAAGGCCCTTTACATTTCTCTTTAAGGATTCTGTTCAGTGCAAAACAATTTGGGCCGGGCAAACGCTGTCTTACAGGGTGATAATTGGCACCCTGGATGAAGAAGAAAACTCTGAACAAAGGCAGCAAGGGCTGAGCAGCACTGGAAGGTGAATAGATTCATCCAGCTCTGCTTCCACTGCACAGGCTGTGGGGGGACTGGGACCTGCTCCCAGCAAACCCCCCCTCCTCTTCTTCCTCTAAATGTTGTATTTGCTGTTACTGCTCAAGGAGGAGGGGGGACCCAGGGCTGGGCACAGCCCTCTCGCTGTGCTACGAAGGAAATGCTTGGCTTGACTTTGACCTGGATCTTGGGTTGGGGCCATGGAGGAGCTCACAAACAATGCAGGAGTCGCTGCCTGGCACTGCAGGTACTGGATCAGCAGGGAATGGCACATGCACGTCTAGGATGAACTCGTTAACGCACTCCCAGCTCGCCTCTGCGTAACCACCGCAGCTTCAGAAACGCTGTCTGCATCTGGGAAATGCATCACGGTGACAGAAGCCAGCTAAAGTTCATTTCAGTCATCGTCATTAAGCCCAAGAGAACACAGACTCTGCTCTGATTTTTTCCCTGCTCATGCACTGGTTTGGGTGCTCCTGACAACTGCCAGGTATTGCGAGGCAGGTCCAGCCTGACCGATGCGGGCAAGGATCCCTCGTGCTGGGCCACTCTCCTCAGGGACAAGCTGCAGGGAAGGATGGATGAGGCTGGGACCTGGCTGTTCATCAGCCAGGCTCTCCCCTGCTATGTCCTGCTCGCCGTTCTCCCTGGCGTAGCTGCACACCAGCCTGCAAGACAGGTCAGGGTAGCCAAAACCCCTGTGCAGTTCTGTGGGTTGGTGTGTGGAGCAGCAGAGCCGACCCTGCACTGCAGCCAAGGTCAGATGCTGCCTGGGCTGGCACATCAGGGAGCCAGAGCCACCAGGCTCAGCCCTGGCATGATCCTCCAAAGCTCCCGGTGACACAGGGAAGTTTGAATCCCGTGGCCGTGTGTCCTGGAGCTGGCCCAGAGCATGGCAAAGTGCAAAGCGTGGATCTCCAGCAGCCCCCATGAACAGCATAGCACCACGGGCATCATCCTGCCCCCAGCCAGGATCACAGAGCCTTGAGCCTGCTGCATCCACACGGTGCTCAGCTATTTCAAAGCCTCAGGTGCTGCTGTACTGCAACTGCTAACAATAAACCTGAGAACACAGACACATCCAAAGCCGAGAGCAGCGTTTAACCCCGACTCTCCTTCCCCATCACGCGCTGCTCCCTCCCCTCCTGCCCTGTCAGCATCCCTCCCCTCGCTGATTAACAGCTTTTGCTAATCACAATCCCTTGGTGCACGAAGCAAAGTCCTCTCCTGGTTCCTGACAGTGTTTGGAAGCCCTCAGGGCAATATTTTAACATTTCCTCGATCAGCCTCACTCGGTTTCTGCAGAACCTGTGTTTACGCAGGTTTTCTCCGGAGGGCCATTCGAAGCAGCGTTGTTATATATTTATACTTACACATTTACACTAACCCTCTCTTTAAGGGACTTGCTCTACTTGTGCACACACGGAGATGCTGCCAGAGGAGCAGAGCTGCCACAAGGTACTTTCCCCTAAACCACTCCAAATAAGCACAATCCAGAAGCATTAGAAGGAGGAGCAAGAGGGAAGATGGGTCTGGTCTCACCCGTCCCTGCCTTGGCAGGGTCACAGCAGGGCCAGCCTTCTGTGGGGCACTGAGGAAAGCATCCCCCTGGCAAAGCCAAGAGCATGAGCAGATCCCCACAAGCACTCAGTGACTGTCCCACCACAAGAATCCCAACATGAGGAAAAACTTCTTCACTGTGAGAGCGATTGGAACAAGCTGCCCAAAGAGATTGTGAAGTCTCCTTCTCTGGAGACTTTCCAGCCCCCCCTGGCTCTGTTCCTGTGTGGGCTGCCCTGGGTGACCCTGCTCTGGCAGGGAGGTTGGGCTTGATCTCCAGAGGTCCCTTCCAACCCCTACCATTCTTTGATTCTATGATAAGAGTCCGCTCCCCGCATCGCTCTCCAGGCACAGCCTGCTTTCTACATCAGCGTTTTCCACCCCCAACTTCAAAGATGCTTTTCTCTTCTGACAGCAAATTGCTGGGAGTTTTTTGTTCCCGTTTCTTGTTTAGGTCCTACATGACTGGTGAAGAAATTTTAATTAAAAGCTCTTCTGCTTTCATGTCCAACATGCTTCACTGGGCAATACATCTTTCTGATGCCGGAACTGCCTACTTAGTATTTCTTATACCCTGGAAGCAGCTGGTGCAAGGCAGCACTTGTATGGGATAGGGAGCTGGCCAGGAACCACGCCGTGTGGCCACAAAATCCTCTGCATCTCCATTAACACCACTAATTACAGCAGTGGCTGGATTCCAGCTGATACCCCAAGAAAACGAGACTGTGGGATTAGGAAAAATATGCTAAACCCTCCCCAGACATCAATGAGGAAGCATCCTCCCAGATTTACATCCCTCTTGACCCCTGCTGTGGGATGTACAGAACCTGGCTCAGCTACAGTGAAACCCCACCGAGCTGAGCAGGGCTGTTCTCAGCTCACGGGGGACACGCAGGAGCAAGGCCTGGATCACACCTTTTTCTTGTGGATTGAGGAGAAAAAAAAAAAAGGAATCTTGTCACTTCTGAACCATGTGTTTTATCGTGCTGCCTGGTTTGTGGCCTGCACAGGGAATGATGCTCCTAGCACGGACAAGGGCACAGGGGTGGCAGAAGAGAAAACATCTCAGAAGGAAACAGAATGAGGAATACGAGGGAGAAGCAGCTGAGTTTCTGGGCTGCTGAACTGCCTGTGGGTCGGTTTACTGGCTGCAAAACCCAGGCACCAGCTCCCCCTTTGCAAAGGAAGGCAGCTCTTCCCTCCACACCCTTACAGGGAACTGGGAAAGGCTTTGGGCTTCACTTGTGGCTGGTTCAACTGGTGGCATCTTTGCCGAGTCAGGGCTACCCCCAGGCAGGCAAAATCCCAACAAACCCCGTCCGAGGCCAAAGGACTTGCATTTACCCCCCCGCCTCTCATCAAGTGAAACATTAATAGCAAGCTGCAGTCCAGATTCCTTGTCCCTTTACAAAATCAGGCTGCTCAGCCACAAAACCCCTTCCCCTCTATCGATCTGCAGGTCCCCGAGCATTCAGGAGCCCCCACGACAGCCCTGGCATCCGCCCAGCGACCGACTGCACATCCAATGCCATGACAGGGGGAAGCGCTGCCAGGCTGCGTTCAGGAACATATATATCTATATATTTAAGCTGAGAAACTACTTAATAAATTCAGCCCAACACTTTGTGACATTTCCCACAAGACTTCAGTGCTGTTTACAAATTCCGAAGAACACCTCGAGTCGGTGCTGGCACGGACTTATGATTTATTTCAAAGAAAAATGGGTCAGAGTGTGTGGGTCTGTGCTTAATGCAGAAAGGGATTTGGAAATGAAAAGTCAACTGGCATGAAAGATTGCAGGGCAAATGTAAAAGCGGCAAGGCGTGTGGGTGGTCTCCGAGCATGTAATAGGATATTTGCAAGGAAAAGAAACACGCAGGATTGTAAGCTTTAATAAAACAGTTCCTTTTTACCCAATCAATAACATAATTGTAATTTTCCAAAGCAAATTGCCTCTCGACTCCCTTTTCTCAAGGAGAGAGTGGCACAAATAGGACAAGGGCTGAGAAATCACTGAAGCAGCAAGTGTGCAGTGTGTGTGTGTGAGAGACAGACCCTCCCCTGCTCCAAGGAGCACCCGGACCAGCCTCACCCTGGGGATGAGCAGCCCCCGGATCCAGACAGAGGTGAGGGTTCTGTCCCTTCACATCTCTCCAACCTCCCACACGCTGCTTCTGGGCATGTGCCAAAGGAGGGTCCTGAGCATCCCAAACACTCTGAGCTGTGGTCACGCTGGGAAAAGTGAGGGCTCAGGAGACCCAACAGGGGATGCCACAGCAAACTGGAAACTAGGAAGGTGGTGGGGGGAGAGTGGTATCGAGGTGGAGCCAGCACAAACCCAGAGAGGGTGGAGAAGGACCCGTGGGGATGGAGCGGGCAACAGCAGGATGGGAAAGTCATGGATTCCAAATGCAAATCAGGGCAGGGTGTTATTTCTACTGCCCACTAACCAAGCTTCCCAAATCTGCCCAGTAGCATGAAAGCCCAAATTGCCTTCCAAGCTGCTGCATCAGAGCTTCCTGTGCATCATGTTGAAAACTAATTAATCATTATACAACTCCCTCGTACGAAACTAAATCCCACCCTTCTGTTTCAACACTTACAGAGCATAAGCACAATTTATTTTCCAAAATTCAGAAGAAACACTTAGAGATGAAAGGCTCATGGGAGTATCTGTGACTGCATCGCCATTCTTTAGCAGCTCTCATTGTTCGATGTAAGATAGAAGATACCATATTTTAATTGCTATAGATTAGCATAAAGAGTGTCAGGCAGCAAGCACATCTTTGGCTCAGCTTCATTACTGGGCTCCATCTCTCTTGCCTCACAAGGGTGATTTCCTTCATGCCTTTATTAGTATGCACATCAGCTCCAAATACAGAGGATTATACAGCCACGGGGGGGTCTGCTCATATTTTTTAGCTTTTGGGAAATAAAATACTTTCAATAAGAAAATCGTTAACAGCTGACAGATGTTTGGGACTTGAATCAAGCAATAAACACCAGCACAAAGAGTGATGCTGGACTTGGGATGGAAGTAGTTTAGACTGGAGGCACCATCACTGCTCAGATCATCAGAAGCATTCACATACATCAGAAGGCAATAACACAGGTCAGGAGCCCCATCACCAGCCCAGGGCCACCGGGCTGGTTTGCAGGAGAGGAGGACAGGCTGTCCAGACCAGCCGAGGCCAGTGCTGGACTCAAAGCAGGAGAGGACCTTCTCCTTCCTCCTCCAGCCAGGCAGCACTAGCTAATTAGCAAGACCAACCTTTCTCAACATGCATCTGCACAGCACCAAACACACTTGGACTGCAACCACAGGAGGAGCTTCCCTTGCTCCTTTTCACAACACAGATATTCCAGCGATAACTAATGACTAAATACTTGGACATCTCTGAATTATCCACAGTTTCCCCTCCCCAAAGCAAAGGAAACCATGGTGCAAGCACCTTCTTCAGCACCCGCACTGTTGGGCACTAAACCAAGCACACGCGAGACCAACAAAGCAACCCAAGTCAGGGGAAGCATCACAGACCCAAAGCACTGCTCACAACCCCCAGCACCCAAACACACTGAATAGGGAAAAAAAAATGTGAGAAAACTCACAAGAAAGTATACCAAAAAAACCCAAAACCAACCAACCTAAGTAGAAACAACTACTCACAGGTTAAGGAAGCAGCAAGCCCCTCCTTGCACAATTCTTCTCCCTCCAAAGCCTGTCCCAGGGCTGCCCACGCTGTGGTTTTTATATCCTCTGGAGAAGCAGGTGACCTCAATGAGCCTTCTCCTCATCCCCACCCAGACATCCACCTGCCTCCTTAAAGCCTAACTGGAGGACCAGGACCAGCAGTTGTCCTGTCTCCTGGGGAAGGTGCATCCTTTCAGCCTGCCCTTGACATGTGTTTTACAGGTTTCACCCTTGCTTGACAAAAATGTGCCCCTTTTAGCAGGGAAGCACGTTGAGTGCTAGAGCTACGGACTCTGGTGAGCCTGTCCATGGAGTGTTCCTCAGGAGCCAGCTCTTGCTGGTGTTGGCTCCCAGGGCACAGCCACTGGTTCTGAGCAGTGTGGGACTCTCCAGAAGTGGAGGAATAAGAGAAGGAATACTTGTCCAAGTGTATTCAAAAAGAATTAGACATTTAAACTTGAATCTAGACTAGAGAGCTCTGCAGTGACAAGGTCAGCAGTGTTGCAGAATTGATTTAGGACAAAAACCTCGTGTTTACTCCCCCCTCAAAGTCTCCCGAGGGGACTTTTTAGTGCTCTCTTCTAACCCAATGACTTCCTTCATTCGCCTGAGCTGCGGGTGGACAGTGCTCAGCAGGGAAAGGCTGTCAGTCATCCCTGCTGATGAGCTCTCCGCGAGCGCTGGGGAGGACGAGCAGCAAGCACCCAGGCTCCCACCATCTGTGGTCCCGTTCCCAGCTGGGTGCCCACAGACACAGCCCAGCGAGCAGGATTTTAATTAGGAGTGAGAGTCAAATGCGTGACGTTTCCATCAACAGCCAGCGAAACTTCTGGGTATCCTGGGGATTTCGGAGCGTGGTGTCAGGGACCTCCTGGCTGGGCTGCAGGGCAGGGCACAGCACCCGTGGCCAGTGGGGGCTCAGGAGCTGGTCCTGCCCAGGATGGGGCTTGCGGGGTGACCTGTATGGCCAAGTTCACCTGATGGTTTGAAAACCTCCTCCGCATCCCTGCTTCTAGAAGTGCCCTGTGTGCATGGAGCAAACTCTTCCGTGGAGGGATCCAGCCTCCTGGACAGGTCAGAGCCAGAAATTGGCTCCAGGTCTTCTTTTCTGCAAAGGAAAAAGGAAGACAGTTTGAAAGACTCTGCCATTATCCTTCAGGACAATACCACAATGATTAAAACCACCCTACACAGACCATTTTCTTTCCAGATCTTGGAAGACTATAGTAGACAGAATATCAATTGCCAGGACCCTTTTCTTCTCCCCCCCAGAAGAACCTCACAACTGACAGAGACTTGAAAGCTCAGAGGAGGGCTCTCAGGGAGAAGATGAAATGCTGCTCGGAATATAGATTTTGGTGCCAGATGGGAATTACAGCCCTGATCCATCCTCCTCTGTCACTGGAGTCTGTGTTGCTCTGTGGGCTAAATGGCAGTGAATACAGTTACTTTCCTTGTCTTGGGGGAAAAAATGACATTCCATTTTGTCTCCAAAAAATACACATTATTTAACTTATAAAATATTTAATCTATGTAATTAATCCTCTCATGACAGCGCTTTGCACATTTTTGCTGGCAATCCATACTTTGAATGGCCTATAGTTATAGCTAACTTTGTTTCCTTTTTCTCATGAAATTAATCAAAGGCTTGTATTCTAAATTATTCAGGATCTGATTGAAGCCTGCTTTCTGTGGCTTGCAGCAAGAAAACTCCTATTTCTTTCATCTGCCAGCAACACGGCAATTCAACTTTTGGTGGGGGGGGAGGCAGCAGGCAGCAGAGACGCAGGGCTGGCACGGGCAGCCAGTGCCCTGTGACGGGGCTGGGGCTCAGCATCCCCAGCCTGATGGCTCCAGACACGTCCTCCACCTCCGGGAAGGAGCAGCACCAAAAGAGAGGCTTCAAACCACCGAGGCTCAGCTGCTCCATCTAAACAGAGGCGGCCTCATTTCCAGAGATGCTGGGCTCCTGCAGCTCTTGCTCAGCAGAGGTTGGTTTGGCATTGCCAGCTGCAATTACAAGGTGACTTCTCCGTTTATGACACTCCAGGAGAGGTGACACGGTGGCCGCGGGGGCCACGAGCTCTGGGTGCATCGAGATCTGCAGAGGCAGGGCAGAGATACACTGCTATAATCCAGAGCAGGATCTCATCCTTAGCGCCCTGTGCCGTGCCCAGCAGGACCCCAGCGTGGTGCTGGTCTGCTGCCAGCAAGTGCACGGGGCTCTAGAGCAACGTCCTGCCAAGACGAGGTGTTCCCTTCTGCTCCTCCAATTTCTGCTGCAGCTCCTTTCTTCTCCAAGAACCTGTCTGGGCTTCTCTTTTTCTTTTGGGATACGCCAATCATTCAATAAGGCAGAGGTAAACACGCCTGCAGAAGTTTATGGGTAGTGTACTGCACAACTCCAGGTAATTAGGGATCTGAAGTCCATGAAGATCTTTCCTTGGCTATAATGGGCTGTGCTTCAAGCCCACAGGGTCTTTCTGTTTCTCTTGTCTTGAGAAACCTCAGACCAGGAGTGCCAAAGGCTCAAAGCACCCTGCTTCTTCCATGGAAAGCTTGACAGGTAGATTTTCTTCACCAAAAGAAAGCGGAGCCCTGAATATCCTACCCCCTTGAGAGCCCAGAACACCCACTCAAAGTCTACATCAGTGAGGCTTCTGGGCCAGCAAGCTCAGGCTGTTCCCCGGGTGTTTCACCTGCCCAGGGCCACCCCGCACCGGACACATCTGCTGTCCTCCCTTCACCTCCCCTCACACGAAATGTCTGTGTCGTTTCCAAGGGTTTCGTTTGCCTTCGGTCCCCACCGGCGCTGGTGGCCACAGCGCTGGCCAAAGCCGCCTCTCCCACCGCGGTGCAGCTGCAGGAGGAACCTGATCACAGGCTTGGCGAGGGTTTTGAAGTGCTTTATCAACACTTGCTCTTTCTCAGCTCCTGGATGTGCATAAGGCTCTTGCTGGATTCAGAGTTCAGCCCCTTTGAAGTTTTCACCTCCAGGCTTATTTTTTTTTGCAGCGGAAAATTCTCTCTGTCAGCGCTCGCGGAGGAGCCGTATGGAGAGCATCACTGCAAGGGAGGCACGCTCGCTGCTTCACGAGGAGCTGCATATGAATTTCCCGAGATCCTTTCATTTTTCTTATCTAAAATATTTTCTCCTTCCTCTGAGCAGCCACTACTTGCAACCTCCCGGGAGTTTTCTTTCGTCTCTGACTCGTGCCCAACATCCCTGAGGATTTTAGTGACTCCGCTGAGTGCAGCCGGCGAGAGCTCCGGTGTAGGCTCAGGGCTCTGGAGATGAGGGGTTTGTAATGTGCAGAACTCCACTTCCTCTCACACAGGCTCTGGGAAACCTTCAGAGCTCACAGACTCTGTCCCCTCCAGACTGACAAATCCTCTTCTCAGAGAAATAAATTACCAGCACTCAGCACAGAGAGGAGACCCAAAGGGGGCTGACAGTTCATTAGCTGTACCCAGGAAAATGTCCTCATCTGCCCTTCACCCTTCAAGGCTTCAGTTTGGAAGTCAGTCCAAAATAATACCAAATAATGTGGGCAAACTGATAGAAAACTCCATTTTTCTGGCCGTTCCACTGCCCAGTGGGTTGTCAGTCACTAGCACTTACAGAAACACAGCCCAGAGCACATCAGCCCCGTGTCAGGGGTCAGAAAGCCTTCCCAGCGAGCAGCTGGATGGAGCAGTAAGAAATTCAGTAAGAAAACCTCAAGAGTAACCAGAAAGAGTAACCTCAAGAGTAACCAGAAAGAGTAACCTCAAGAGTAACCAGAAAG
>JANVCC010000045.1:2066770-2170291 GCA_025345505.1 Todiramphus chloris collaris
AACCTCAAGAGTAACCAGAAAGAGTAACCTCAAGAGTAACCAGAAAGCATCAGTCTCTTCAAGAGCCAGCAGCTGCCTTGGCACCATACAGTAAAGTTTCAATCTCTTGTATCGTTAATGGGCTCCAAAATTCATGGACAAAGGAAATGATAATAATTAAAACCCCAAAGCAAAACCCTGACTGAAGCACACCTCGCTGCACAGCAAAGTTCAGTGCAAACCAACCAGCTTTGCAGGGCACTGCCCTAACGCACCGAAGGATCCAGTGCCATGGTGCAGGCACAGGAAGTCTTCTCATGATGACACAAGCATTATGAGCATCATTGTTAATCAGGTTTTATGGATTTATGAAACAAATATACACACTTATCTTGTTTAATATTATTTTCCAGTTGGATCCTTATTTTAATACAGACGCCCTCAAATTATACCATTCATAAATAATGCAAGCAATAAAACCTTCCTCTTATCCCCGGGCACACACAAAGGCAAGTCTTAACTGTGGATTTAAACAAAAAATGGTAGAACTTTGGGTTTAAAAAACAAAAGCGTGTACAAAATGCCAACCACTCCGAGACCTGGCGGCGAGCCGAGAAAATCAGTGCAGCTTCCAGCCTCCAAGTCACAGATGAGAGTTTATTTTCAGGAGAGAACTGACACCCTTGGTTTTGTGGTTAGATTTATGTCACTGGCTCATATTTGTTTGGACACGGGGCAGTGGATGTGTGATCAAACCAGCAATGGGAGCACGTGCACCCACGGCTGGTCTCTTCACCCTGTAGAGCTTCACTAGGGCCATGGGGACCTGAAGAGTTCCCTTTGCCCCCAGAGTTTTCACAGGCTTTGGAAAGACCCCACATTCACCAGTGAAATGCTCTTTGGAGGCTGGTGTCAGGAGAGAGAGTTGCTGGAGGTGCTGCTGGAGACGCTGCTGGAGAAGCTGCTAGAGGTGATGCTGGAGATGCTGCTGGAGTTGCTGCTAGAGGTGATGCTGGAGATGCTGCTGGAGGAGCTGCTAGAGGTGATGCTGGAGATGCTGCTGGAGTTGCTGCTAGAGGTGATGCTGGAGATGCTGCTGGAGGAGCTGCTAGAGGTGATGCTGGAGGTGCTGCTGGAGATGCTGCCAGAGGAGCTGCTGCAGACAGATGGAGCTGGATGGTCAGAGCAGGAAGTGCTTCAGTGGTGGTAAAACCTGCCAGTGCTTCAGCTCCTTTGCTGTGCATCTTCTGCATAATTCATATCCCAGAGACTGCTGAAAATCAGGAACAATAAATAAGGCAGCAAAATTGGTATTTTTGGTCTGTTTTTTTCAAGGTAAAACACAGCTGAAAGAAACCCATGGGCTCCCTCTGCTGAACTGGGCCAAAATCTAACCAGGGGCTGGACCGCATTTCCAACCAGTAAGAGGCCCCTGCCTTTTTCCTTCTAAATTTTTGAAAGAATCCATGTGTTGTTTGTGTTCAGAAGCCTGGGACTAGTTTTAATGAGATGATATGATGGAAAGAAAAGAATCTGTGGCTTGTGGATCATTTTGCAGGCACAGAAAGGGCTTAGAGCAGGCACAGGCAGAGATGCCAATTAGGTTCCCCGCAGCCTGGTCTCCTGCCTTGGTGCTTCCCCTACTGCACATTTTCCCAGTATTTTCCAGTAATTCCTCCAGCCAGTTTTCAGCTCCTCAGCAAAGAGCCCTCCACTTCTGCTCTGTGGAGATCACCACCTAGGAAAACACGCTCTAAAGGCTTTTCTCTTCCTGTTCAGAGCACACACGGTGCCTGCATGCGCTGGCACGTGTGGAATGAGGATGTACATCATCCTCCTGTCCTTCCTTCCACCCCGCTCCGAGCTCTGCATCCCCCCTTCCACTCCGTGCAGCTCCTACCCCTGCACACGCCTGTTTGGGTGGGAGGCAGGCGAACGCAAGAGGCTGCAGAGAGATTAGAGCTCGGGAAGCGATGCTGACAAACCGCACAGTCATCACTCCCAGCAGCCGCCTGCTCAGCCAGCAAACACAGGAAGAAAATAGACTCAGTGGCTCGAATAAACCCCAGAGCCTGCATTTGAATTTACAATCAGCTGCTCAGTGGAGCTCAATCTGTCAAGCACCATGTCCCATTAAGATGAAAATTTGAAGGTCTCAATAGAGCAGATAGATAACCTCTTTTATTCTCTTTTATTCTCTTTTATTAGAGGATGCTGGTGAGGATGACAAGTCAGGCCAGCTCCTGTGCTTCCCAACACAGGCCACTGTTTCAGTGACTGTGGGCTCCTTTTTCTTGATTGCTGCTTTGTTTCCTGGGCTTATATTAATTCTCAGCTCATCACATTTGCATGTGCTTATGCCAGTGCCTCCATCCTGGGCCCCCCTGTCTGCGTGATGCCGCTCGGTGCAGGATGTGCTGGATCAGAGCCCCCCACGCTGCGCTCGCGGGGGGTGTTGGCATCGAGCCGGCTCTGCCCACAGTTTGTGGGGACCTGGCAATGCTGCCCCAGCAGAACTGGCCAGTAGAGATGGGTCTGGGGCTTTGAACAAGTACAGGAGTTAAAAATGGGTTATAAATCACCTCCCACCCAGGGGTCTGCTGGAGCTGAGCGCTCAGAGCCTTGGTTTTACCCAGAGCAGCACTTCCAGTCTCGTCTCTCTCCTGACAGCTTCTTTGTCACCCCTGAAAACCCAGTGAGTGAAACTTCTTGCCAAAATGCAGGAGAAAAAAAACTTTGCTGCTTCCCTTCATCATCACAAGAAACAACATGCTTCATATCCTCCCTGCTCAGCAGCACGTTGCACGCACGCAGCTTTGAGGAGCTGCCTTGTCCCTGCTTCAGAGGTGCCACTCCTGACAGATCCTGTGTTTAGCTGCACTTTGCATTAGAAAATGCTGCTTTTCCCAGGGTCAAGGAGCCAGGAGCTATTAACCCTTTCCTAGTGCCCACCCAGGAGTGATGGGGATCATCTCTCCTCCCCTACCATGTGTTGTGGCTCTTGCAAGCGCTGAATATTTGCAAAGCGTTCGGTGTTTGTTGAAATACTCTTCCTGGATCAAAGCTCGGTATTTCTTGGCTCCTCTACACTTTTTGAGCTGCCTTCTGCTCACTGTTATATATTTGCCTTTCTCTCCTAGGTTGTTAATAGGACTGAACAGCTTTTGTTTATTGGATGGGCTTCCCTTCCCATGCCACCCACCAAAGAGCTTTGGCCTCTCTCGCACCTTTCCCCTCTCCTCACCACCACCGTGGAGCTGGGCTGAAGGAAACCAGCAGGCAATTTCTCTTCCTCGGCATTTGATTTACTGGAGTGTTTCAAAACACCAACAAACTATCTTTATGGGGATAATTTTGACACTTTAAAAGCCAGGTTCTTTGGAAAAAAAAAAAAAAAAAGAAAATCTTGGGGTTTTTTTTCTGCTTTCAGAAAGTCAGGAGAGAACTGTTCTGCTTCATATTAAATAAGTCCATAGCACAGAGCTATTTTCTGAGATAAAACCCTTGTGCTCATGTATTGAAGCCACCTAAACAAGCTGAGGTTTTTCCTTTAAAGCAGCGATGTCTTGATAACAGAACAGGGACCGCAGAAACCAGGACCACCAAATCCCAAGAGACACGGCACTGCCCTTGCTGTGTGACCCCCAGGAGAGCAGGAGACCTGGTCCCTCCCCCAGGGGAGAAGAGCAGCTCTCCTGGGGGCTTCCCCACCACCTCACCCTGTCTGCAAACACGCTGCTGCCTTGCATTTTTAGAGGAAAAATTATGTGGTCTCGCCAGCAGCTGCCAGTTCTTTTTATTGAATTTAGAATCAATAGTGCATCAAGTGGCTTGGGATGTTATTAATCAGAAAATTGGCACGAAGGACCAGGAGGTAATAACACTGCAGCGAGCCCACTCTTCTTGCAGAGTGGCTGTACATGGTTCTGGGTAGTGCTAATTACTCCTTGGGACCTGCCTTTCAACCGCTTTATAGACAAGGCGAAGCGCTGCCACCCGGCACCGCAGAGCCCAGCATCTCCCACTCATTTCCCTGTCCTCACTGCGACTGCAATCCGAGGCCAAAGATTCTATTGCACGTCCTCAAACCCAGACAAGAGGATGGGAAAGTTGGGGGGAAAAAGGCACGGATATTTCGGGTCAAAAGCAGCTACAAAAATACAGGGCGTCCTGCCAGCCTTGGGAGGAATATACAGCAGCTTCTCCTGATGCTGTTATTCCCCAGGTTATTAAGGCTCTATATATAGCCAGGCTATAGCCACCAACTGTCTTTCATCTTCCAGACACTCCAGGTCTCGCTGGACAGAATGATGAACTGCACTGTCCAGATCCTGAAGCTGCCTGAAAAGCGGGCTGGTAATTGCACGGCCCCTAACGAGGCTTGCCAGGCGTGCCCTGGGGACCTGCAGCCTTCAGGACAGGACCTGATGGACAGAAACTGGCTGCTTCTCCTGGAAACTACTTAATCCTGTTCAGAGCCTTGAAAGTAACTCGTATAAGCACCCGTCCATCAGCCCCAGCCCAGCTCCCTGCAACGCAGCAGCGTGTCTCACCAGTGCAGAGCAGGGCTCCTGGCACAACGGGATGCCACGGGTAAGGTGT
The DNA here is from genome assembly GCA_025345505.1 of Todiramphus chloris collaris. NCBI lineage: Eukaryota > Metazoa > Chordata > Aves > Coraciiformes > Alcedinidae > Todiramphus > Todiramphus chloris. The sequence goes on from JANVCC010000045.1 coordinate 2,071,352, forward strand.
TTGGCTCTTAGAAGATTTTCCACCATCTATTTGCAACGATTTGAAACCTTTTCATTTCTTTTTCACTTACCTTTTATAAAATAAATAAATAAAACGGCTCTGTCTGCAGGACTTGTTCAGGGTCAATGGATTTAGTAGCATCTACAGAAATAACACCGAATTTCTGGGGCTCTGAATTCCTGCCATACACAGCGTTCAGAAAGGAAAATCATTTGCAAAGCATTAGAATCTACTTTAATAAGCTTTGGTCTCCTGCCTGTGACCCTGGAAGTGGGTTCATCTTAGGGCTCGTCTTGAGCAATGGTTATTCTACCTCCACCTTAGGATAAGCATGACTGAGCAAATTTACAGCTGCAAATCCCATTTGGCTGCATGTAATCTACTGGTTTTCCGTGGCAAAAAGGTTTGAAATTCTGCACCACTCTTGCTTTTTGAGAAGATGGGATTATATTCTTATATAATTATTGCATCATTGTGTCTAATTGGATTTCAAATTCTATTATTTCATCATGAGGCTAACCTGGAAGTAACCTCCCAATGAATTTATTAATCCTAATGAGTTATTAAATTTGCATCTAACAAAGACCAAAAGGAATGGAGACAAACATCCTGTCACCCCCACTGAAAGGACTGTTCAGTGTAGAAACTTTCCCCTCCAGCTCTCACATACAGGTGCTGTACAATAACATCTCAGTTTTATCTGCTCTGGAAAAGGCAGCTATAGATACCACAGTCATTTGTTGTTTCTCAGTACCAGAGTTTTGCCTGCTCTGGAAAAGGCAGCTGTAGATACCACAGTCATTTGTCCTTAAAATGTGCAATTTTCTCAAATGAAGGACTTGGTTTTTTAGGCAAATCCATATTCTGTAATTTGTAGACCATTCCCATTTTAGGATTACACAGGCAGCTCAAAATGCAGCAGTAGAGCCCTGTGATCAGTGCTATTGAAACTTCAGATGCTTCAGATCTCTCATCTTCACTCAGGTTTACTTATTTATTCATGATGATGTCTTCTTCTGGCAAGCTCTTGACCCTCCTGTTTCACAGCTTGCAGCAGAACTTCATTGACAGCACCTTGCTTTTAGTTAAAAACCTCCCTGTCACGTGGTGTGAGATGGAGCTCTTCTTGAATTTACATCTCTCTGAGGACTGTGATTTTCTCTCTGCTGCTGCATTATGTGATTTTTCATATTGCTTCCAAGAAATGGGGCTGTTACGTGGTCAGCCCCCCAGCCACTGTACTTACAGGTCCCTTCCAAGTGAAATTCTATTCTATTCTATTTCTATTTCTAATTCTGTTCTATTCTATTCTATTCTATTCTATTTCTTTTCTATTCTATTCTATTCTAGTCTAGTCTATTCTAGTCTAGTCTAGTCTAGTCTAGTCTATTCTAATTGATTCTATTCTATTCTGAATTCCCAGTGCTGGGGCAGGATGGAGGCAGGGGAGCAGCCCCTAAAGCCTCATCCCCAGGGGCTCTGCTTTCCCTTTTTTTACCTGAATCTGGTTGCCACTTTGGATTCCTACAGGAAGTCTAGAATGGAATGGAGAGATTTACTCTGGATGAGAGATGCAGCACGCCCAGCCGCGCTCTCCAAAGCCTGCTGTTTACAGCAGCTACTCCTTCCTAGTCCCTACTATTTATCACCTCGGTATCTGATCAGCAGGCAGCAGAGCAGTGAAGCTGCAATTAGCATTCCCACAGATAGCATCGGGAACAATACACGGCAACAAAAGCCCAGATGTGAAGAAGGCAGCGCTGGGTACAGCACCCGCCCTGCTCCCTGCCTGGACTGCAGATGTGGTTCACACGCTGGAGTGTCTGACAACCACAAATAGCTGGAGCTGCAGTTTAATCTAAGAGACAGCAATGGCTCCTAGTGTCAAATAATAGGATGCTGGTTCACCCGCGGTGCATCCTGGTGCAAACCCACCACTTCTTCGGGGTTTTTCCCTGCAGGTTCCCCAGACACACACAGAATCATGGAACCACAGAATGGTGGGGGTTGGAAGGGACCTCCGAAGGTCATCGAGTCCAACCCCCCTGCCAGAGCAGGACAGAACTAGAGCAGGTCACTCAGAAATGCATCCAGACGGGTCTGGAAAGTCCAGAGAAGGAGACTCCACAGCCTCTCTGAGGGATGCCCCTCATCCTATCACAAGGCACGAGTGAGAGGAGGTTGTCCCTGCCTTCTTGACACCCAGCCCTTAGGTACTGATAGACATTAATTAGATCCCCTCTCAGTCTTCTTTTCTCCAAACTAAAAAGCCTCAGGTCTCTCAACCTTTCCTCGTAAGGCAGCTGTTCCAGCCCCTTCATCATCCTCGTAGCGTCCGCTGGACTCTCTCCAGTAGATCTCTGTCCCTCTTGAACTGGGGAGCCCAGAACCGGCTGCAGTGCTCCAGGTGAGGTCTCACTGGGGCAGAGTAGAGGGGGAGGAGCACCCACTTCAGACCTGTCGAGGTTCTAACAGCCCCAAACCCCGTTTTGCAGAGGTGCAATTGCTGTTCTTTCCCAGCCGGAGAGGAGACCCGTGACCAGATCCGCTGCTTACCCAGCCAACGGACAGACCCGTGATCAAGTCTCCAGCTTCAGTGCCTGAGGTGCCCGTTTTGCTCAGCGGGGACCCAGGCTGGGTAAAGAGACCCAAGGAGGTGGGGAGACTGGTGTGGATGTGCCAGGGTTTCCGAGGACAGTGCTGGAGGGGCTGGGGGCAGGATGGGGACAGGATCTCACTGGAGATCTCACCGGATCCACAACGGACCATACCCTCCTGCCAGAGACCCGAGAGCTGTAGGTGCGTTGTTCCACAAGGCTTTCACCCAGGCCTGTTTGAGGAAGATGAGCATTGGCACCATGCCAAGGAGGAGTTGCATCTCATTATGAATATTCATTTGTTCATGTTCCGTGACAATTTTCCTTGGAGTCTCGGTGCGGCTGTGGCCAGAGCTGGGCCGTTTCCCTCTGGTACTTCTGGCTCCAAACGCACGGAAACAACTAGGGGGGGAAACTCTACCGTTCAGCAAGTTTATGGGCAATGCAATTTATTTTATGATCAAATTACACCAGGGTAATGCTGCCTTTTGCATGAGACAATTCAGTTCTAGTAATTGCTACCCTGGGGGTCTCTTCTCTTCTCTGTATACCCAGCACATTTATAACACTAATGGTAGCAATGTGTGAGCAGAGGGAGGATAATAGACCTTAAATAGCAGCAACATCTTGCTGGAGGAAAGAGAGAGCTTTGTCTTTATATTTTCAGGACTTGTTGAGCCTTACGAGGTGCGTGGCTCTCTCAGCGAGCTGTGCCACACCACTAGAAGTTGATGCCATGTGAACTGACTCCGTCACTAGTCGGTTCTCACGGCACCAACGGGTGGTACGGTCATGGTGCATCTCCCAGCCCCTGCTCAAACACAAAGAAACCAAAAGAAAAAGAAAAGAAACAACGGTGGCACTGGGTTTGGCCACCGGCAGCACCTGCTTTTATTCCAAGACCTTTGCAAAACCCTGATCTGTCCGCTCTGCTGATGCCTTTTACGACCCTCATGGCTGTGCCTGGGCCCGTCAGCAGGGATGGCTCTTGGTGCAGCTCTTTGGCAGTGCAGTTTGGTCTGTGGCTGGCAGAGAGAGCCTGGCCACGGGCACAGGAGAGCTGCTGAGAGTCACTGTGCACCGGGGCAGGGCACAGGTCACTGGCTGCAGAGCTTTGCTGCTGTGGTAGCATGGCCACGGTTTTAGTGTCTAATTAATGCCATCCGTGGGAGAACAGGACTGAGCTGAATGCCACCGTTGCTGGCCACAGAGAGAGGATGAGCAAGAGCTGTCAAATTTAAGCAATCAAGGAGGACATACATGAAAACTGTGCTGGGTAGAGGGAGTCAGCAATAGCTTGGCCCGATAGAGCCACATTCAACTCCCCAGAATGAGATGCTCAGCCTCCAGCAGTGGGATACCAGCAAACGTCTGCTCCCCTTGTAGTTGCCACTGCCCGCTCTGAGCTGCACCCGCAGCCCCGGCACGGGGGCAGACCCTGGCGGGGGCTGAGGCTTGGCTCTGGCAGATGGAGGTCTGAGAGGTCCCTGCCCGAGCCAACCGCATGCAGGAACAGCGGCTGCTGCGTTCAGCATGTTCAGGGTGTTCAGCTAGAACTCATCCCTTCTCTGCTTCCCTTCCCAGAGCTCTGGAAGGAAGATTTGCCTTGCTCAGAGGCGACCAGCGAGCTCTGCAGGTAACGCCCAGGGAGCTCTGCCCGGTGAAGGTCAAAGCCTCCGTGGCACTGCCGCGTTCAGCGCAGATTGATGCCGGCCGGGAAGGAGCAGGGGGATGATCTGTCTGGGCTGACGCCTGTCAGTGGCAGAGAATGGGAATGAATGACACAGCGTGATGTGTTTTGAACTAACGTCCTCTATTTTGGGGAAAAGTCACACCGCAAAGCTGTGTCGGAAGCAAGTCTGGTTCTATTTAAACTGTTTTGTTTGGGGTTCAAAAAGGACAAGGATTTCTTGTGGGGGAAAAGCAACAGCAAACTTGCAGCCAGCTGTATAATTTCCTATAAATATTCCACAGCCCCTGGGATCCCGACGCCCTTGCCGAACACATGGCATCGAGCGCTGCGCGTCATCTTCTCAGGGTGACAGGGGTAGGAACGTGGCTGAAGGAGTCCTGGAGGATACCTGGACAAGCACAAAGACAAAAGATAGCCCCTCTGAACTGCTGCTGGGCTCCTGACATTGCCGGAGAGCTGGACTAAAGCAGCCTTTTAACTCTCACTGAGATGGACCCCAAAAAGAAATTAGTGACTGATTTTTGCCATGTACCTCTGTCCCCAGCCTCGGAAAGGCTGCACGCTGACCCTCGGCAGCTCTCCTGCGCCCATGGCCGGGCTCTCTCTGCCAGCCACAGACCAAACTGCACTGCCAAAGAGCTTGGGAAGCAGCAGGTCAACGGTAGCAGCAGGCACAGCACCCTCTCCCAGCCTCTGCCTCATCCCATCCTCACATTTCACCCTCTCCAGCAGACTGCTGGTACAGATCCCCGGGGCTCGGCGGGGTCCTCCCAGCCTGCCCATCTCCTCCATCCCTAACCGGTGTGATTTCACTCCACCTTTCACGGGTTCTTACATCTGGGCTGCTTTCCAGCCCTTTTTGCTTTGATCTGACCCATTAATGCCAATAAACTATTTTTGGAAGCACCATTCCAAATGCCCCGAGATCTCTTCCACCATCTCCGCCGGTGTCTGCAGCGCAGAGAGCGCACGGCCAGGCTGAGAAGGGCTTGGAATGAGGCAGAGCCAGCAGTGAGCTGGGGACCCAGGGACCACGCCGGTGGGTTTGCAGGCACGTGAGTTACCCCGGGGCTGCCGCACGTCCCCACGCTGCAACGTGACAAAAAGCTACTGCTGGCCACAGAGAGCCTCGCCGCAACGTATTGATTTACTTTTAACACTTCATTCCTCAGCAATAATATAAATCAGCAAGAGAAAAAGAGGAATAGGAAATCGCTTCCAGCGATGCTGAATGGACCGTGCTGCAACCTTGGTTCTACCCAGCAAGGTTACAGCTTGGAGGAGTTACACCAAGTATCTCATAGCTCATATTTTTTCCCCTTATTCCTAAAATAGCTTAAAGTGGTTAAGACAGTTCTATAATGTCCCTGGGTGAGCTTCTGGGATGCACTGAATCACTTTAGTTCCCGAGGAAAGTCAAGAGCAGCAGTTCTGTTGGCAGCTGGCTGCCCACAGGCACCGGAGGGGCTGGGAGGGCTGGGGGCTGCCCCAGAGCAGGTCCAGCCACTCATCCCTCCCCCAGCAGAGAGCTGTGTCCTGGCCAAGGGACCCCATCAGAAGCTGGGGAGGGCCCCTCTGAGCTGCCCCAGTCTCAGCTCATGGGAGAGGGGAGTGGTGAAAGGATCAGCAGTGGAGCATTTCCTAACAGAGGAGTGAAAAGGGTTATTTTAAGAATTAAAGCATTCTGTTACAAAAAGAAAAAAAAGTTTGGAATGGCAGCCTCCCAGGTGTAGGAGACCACAAATAGCATAAAGTAAAATAAAAGGGAGCTGGAAATGGGGACCTGCTCAAACAAAAACTAGAGTACCCTTCTCAGCTGAACATCCCCCCGCTCTTCTTCTACAGAATTATGGTTCAGAAAAGTACTGATCCACAGCCACCCTTAAGCATAACTTGCACTTTGCTTCTCCATTCTTCTAAACAGCCACCCTTGATAAATCTCTGCTCCGTGCACCCCTGCCCCCCACACTCACACGCAGCCCCGCGTGCCTTTAAACAACTGCTTCTCCATTTCCAGGGGCTCATGCTGGGTGCGTGTGGTCTCATCCACTCAAGCCTAAAGAGATTTTACAGTGTCAGTCTGCCGATGGAGATGAAGCTAAATACACATCCAGTACCTGCCTGAGCTCCCGAGCGCTTGGAAACGTGGCTTTTTTTTGGTGCCCAGCCCTTTCTAAAGCACGTGGAAAGCACAACCCTGCTGCTCCGAGTCCCCAGCGGCTCCCAGCCCTGCAGGATGCCCGAGTCTGTGCAGAGCACATTCATCTTCTGCAGACAAGCCACAATAATCATCATTTGCAACGAATTTTTTTCAGCCTGCACCTCCTATATACCTGCAAGGGTGGATGTGAGAAGCGGGGCATTCATCTCAGCCTTTTGTACCTTTTATCCTCACGTTAAATGAATGTGGAAACAACGTTTGCATTGGTGCTTGCCTGTCCTTATAGCCTGTGTCGTGGGCACTGAGGGGTTCTGATTTCAGGAGCTCAAGCAGCCTGAAACCTGCCAGGTCTTAAATTTATTATCGATTCCTTCTACTGTCTCCAGGGACTGCTGCAAAGAGCCAGGCTAAAACCCCTTATTTATGATGCATGGCGTTTTCAGCACAGGCTTCTGATTGAAGAGGATTTTGGGTACAGCAATTATTCAACCACCAACACACCAACGTTTAACTAATACTCTGTTTTGCCATAAAGTCCTCTAATCCCCAAGGACCGGGCTGCATGATGCATCATCTTGTAGCACTCTGCCTTATTGGCCTCGTTAGTATATAAACTCAATGAAGTCAAAGATGAGCTGGGTGGGGAAAGGTGTTTCCTGAAGCCTTGCAGGACAAGGGTGCAGCAGAAGGACCCAGGAACCTTAGGAGGACAAGGTAGATTCCTGACCCTTCTCCATTGACCTGCTAGAATCAATAGACAGGCAGAAAAAATAAAAAGACTGCGGAAAATCTAACAACTAAACTCAACAAAAATTGTCTTTTGGTTCTTTTTTTTTTTTTTTGGCAGAGATTCCTTTGGGAAGAATGTCCTTGATCAACATCTGCCATCGAAAGCTGCTGCGTTCTGGGGTGAAACCTACTGAGATGTCTCGCTACGGGAGGACAGCGAGAACCCAAAATAAGACCGTCCTCAGAGCTGACACTGGCAGAGACCAGTGGCAAGAAATACCATTACATATGTGCCTGCAGATTGTTAAGCACGTTTCAGTATTTTAAGGAGCATTTGGATTTTGTAATGTGTGTTTTCTATTGTGAGAAAAGCTCTTTTAACGGCTGTACTGGCAGCGGGACTCGTGTTCGCAGGGGAAGCCACTTCCCGGAGAAATAGGGCAACTTCTACTGGTTACAAATGAATCTTGAAGGGAGAAATTTCCCTTTTCCCTCCCTTTCGTCCTGGGAGGAGGAGGATGAAAAAGGATCACAACTGAGCCTGGTGCTGCGGGCTGGGGGATGCAGATCAGCCCAGGGGCTCCAGGAGGGATCCGAGCCACTCAGTCCTTGGAGCAGCAAAGAGGGAGGTTTGATTGTGCAGATTTTTACCCCATTTCCACCTAAAGAGCAGTGTGTCCTTTCAGGATTCTTTCCACACTCCCTGTACTGATGTTCCTCTACTTTCCAGCATTTTCCATTCGCCTCCTTTTCCTCCAGTTGCCCGCAAGGAGACAGATCCTTATAGTTACACCTTTGTCTGCAGAAATAAATACCAGGATAGGTGTTGCTGTCTAAAATATGACCAGAGAACTCACTGTAACCTCTATTAATGATGGTAAATCACAGGTTTTATAGATTGAGGCGGCAACGTGACTGCTTTATAATTGCCTTTTCACACAAGGACGAACAAAAAGCTGTAGCCTCATCACAATGTGTTTATTTATCCTGGGTTAGGTTTGACTCGGAAATGCCACTCTCTTGATTAAATGATTAATAGCTAATGAAACCAAGCAGCCACCTCCTCTGAAAACACCACTCGGGGAAACCAAACCAACTTTTTTGCGCTTTTCCTTTCTCCACGTGCATCTGCCCCACTCAGTAAGGGCCAGAATCACCATCTCCCACAAACACATCTTTCTCTTCTTTTTTTCCCTGCCCTAGATTTGTTCTTCATCCCACTATGGAAACATGTGGTTTGAAGCACAGGAACCTTTGGGGTTTTTTTAAAACACACCTGGAGTATGCTTGAAGTCAAATGGAGACAGAAAATTTACTTGCTACTGCCACCGAAGATTTTTCCTAGCAAATTTTTCAGCTTTATTAAGCACATAAAGACCTACAAAGTTGGTGTTTTAATGTACTTATATAGCCATAAACTTATATCGCTGAAATAATTGCATCCTAGTGATTTTCTTTTTTTATCTTTGCATAATTTGTGTATTTAACAATCACACCAATAGAAAGAGAACTGCTCACTGTAGAAGCTTTGAGCTCAGAGATGAGGTGCACACCTCTTCCTTATCCCCACACTGCTGATGAAAGCTTCCTAATTCCCTATCCTGTGCTTCCGTGAGGATAATCTAAACATCCTGATGTCCTGCCTGGGTCTGTTGCAGCACCTTGGGGCTTTGCACAGTGGGTTTGAAAGGCTGCGGCTGCTCTGGAATGCAGGTTCTATCCTATCTGGGCAGATTTGCTCTCCTGAAAACCATGTCCAAGGGAAGCTTGTCTCCGCTGGAGGATGCAGCCTGAGAATCCTGCTCCTGACCTGAGGATTCCCGTGGGATGCGAGAAGCCTGGACCGCAGTCAGCCAGACCTCTTTATTACAAAGAAAACCAAAATAATTAGATCTTAACTCCTTTAGAAAGCATCCAGAGGTCCAAACATGGTTTGTCCAGTACCACCTTTCACCTCATGCTGTCTCTGGTGGACTTTCTGGGTGACTCCAAAGCCACGACCTCACCCTGAAGGTCTGTTCTCCCCCGCGAGCATCCCAGGTCCTGCGACACTGTCCTCATTACGCCTGGCTCTTGGGTTGTGATAAATACACAGCCATGTTTTAAACTGCCTAATTAAACCTTTAATTTAGATTTAATAACATCTATATCTATAGATGGAGATAAATTAGCAAAGAAGTGCTGTTTACTAACAGCGTATGCGATCCTGTCAACTGCCACACAAGTCGCAAAGAAAAAGACGTATGCAACAAATGGTTAATTAACTTCTCGGCTGAGCATTCCCTGTAATAATTTCTGGTTATTTAGTGAGATCAGAATTACAAATTATTAAACCCGGTTAATAATTAGTTTAAGTGGACATTAATTAGCATTGACTAATGCTGAGATTCTCACTACACCCACTTGCTTCTCCGAAGCCCTTCTCCCGGTTAATGACACAGAAATGAGCCAGATGAATCGGGAACATTTACAGCTTAGTGCAAAGAAGTGCCCGAGTCAGAAGGAATAAATTAGCTGATGATTCCAGAAAAGTCAAACGTGTCATTACCATGCCAAGGGGTGTCCTGTCCTAACGCTGCGCCTGCAGCCGCTAAGGAGCTTCCATCAGCCCCACGCATGGAAATCTCCCCTTGTGGGGTCTGCAAGGGGTCTCTGAAGCTCTTGGCATCGCTGAGGCCCCTTCTCCAGGGCTGGAGGAGGAGAGCAGAGAAAACACTCAAGTGCTTTTGAGGGCACAGGAGCTGGAGGCGCATTCTCAAGTTCCACTGATTTATTTTTGCTAAGTAATTGAGGTCGAGAGGACTCAGAGTCTCCCACTGAGCATGTGCTTAAGTGGAGATAAGAATCAGGCCTCCATCTCCCGCTGGCTGTTGGGACGAGTTTTGCTCTTCGAGAAGCAAAGCTTTCTGCTTTTGCAAGCTCACTCCGCGGCGTGCGGCTGTCCCGGACCCTGCTCACCCAAGGAGCAATAAATAATCCCCCTCACAGCTAATCTGCAGCTGCAAATAAAACAATTAAACACCAATGGACTACAAAAACTGAATTCCAAATATACCCTTTCTAGCTTTGTCATCGTTTCAAAGGCTTCGCAGGTTGGGCTTTGGGGCGTTGAGGTTTTTTTTCCCTCTCTCTCCTAAGCAAGCTGCAAAATATTTTAGCTCGCTTTGAGCATATCCTCCGGTAACTTGCTATGCACACATTTAGTTTTTTTCTGGGGCTTTTAGTTTAATCACTTAGAGTGATGCACAGGTCTCTGCAATCCTTTTCATCTTGGCTCATTGCACATGTGGAAACGGGGCTGCAACACAACATGTTATGGCGAAGTTTCTCCCTTCAGCTTTAGGAATGAATTGCACTGCGGCAAGCTATATTTGGAGCTCTCAGCCACTGCTCTTCCATCCCGTGGCTTTTGATGTCTTATACGTTTGTCTGAGCTGCCTGTCTGCCGTTTGAGCTGCCTTGAAGTTATCAAAGTTTTATCAGTCTTCAAGTATAAAAATACTTTCTCCAGCCCTTCTCCTTCCATTGGTTTCCTTCTGAATGCTGTCAACCCACACCAAGCCACAGCCACCATCCCGGACACCCCATGGAACCAGCCTCTGGGTGCTGGGATTGTTCCATCCGGCACTGGCTCTTGACTGCAACACCACTTGGGCAGGGCAGGTGAAAGCAGCAGATGATGAACTATTTAGGGTTGGCAATGATGATGCTTTGAGCTTCTAGCATGCCCTTCCTCCAGGGACCTCCACATGTCTGGCCACTGCCTGGGCAGCCCCTGTGGAGCTGAGGTCTGGTGTGGACACTGGATGGATGTGAAGCTGGTGGAAGGTCGTAGGAGGGATGACTTTCTCTACCAGTAATCGTTTAATTCATTGTATACCTTCTCTACCAGTCATTGTTTAATTCCATGTATTCCTTCTCCACTTGTATGTTTGTTAGTTGTGCCATCCCAATAAGTTAAACCTGATTAAAGCAATTTAGCCACAGGGAATTCCAGTGTCAGCACAGAAAAGGGAAACTCCTTCCAACCACCGTGGTTTGGGTTTGGTACCTGTGCTTTGTAAGCCATGCTGAATCCGGGTACAACAGCTACTCCCAAATATCTCTGTGTACTGTAGGCAAAAATGAATTTTCATTGCTTCTGATGATTAGTGATTTTGATACCACGGATCACATCAATTCTCAGAACATTTGATTAATGAGACCATTTCTAAGAAGCAATAATAAGCCCGTGGCAAAAATATGACAGGAACAGAAAGATCCATCTGTACTTCTATCTCATGAAGGGCCCCGACTGTAAAGAAATTCCTAAAGGTTGTAAACAAAAGCTGAGCACTACAGCCCTGTCGTGACAGGCGAGCAAGTGGTGGGCGTCAACGCAGAGATGGCCCCAGAACATCAGCTCCACCAACGCCACCCTCGGCAAGCCCTTCTCCAACATCTCACCACCCTAAGGTAGTAAAACAACAGGAGCAGAGGAGAGATGAAGGTCATGGCTGCACTTCTATGTCCTTGTAAGGAATTTCTTTAGTTAAATCCCCCTCCGTGCTCCCTCTCATCCGAGGGCCCTGAAAGGCTTCTATCAATTCTCATTTGAACTAAGTTATCTACTTTTACACCAGATTTTGTATGAAGAACTTCGAGTTGGGCTTGCAGCAATCACCAACCAGGGAAATATTATTTGTCCTTTCTTGTACCACGATGACAGTACAAACACAGCGGGAATTGTCAATACACTTAGAAAGTGGCAAAAAGAAGAAAGAAATGAGTTCATGCGGTGCAGAAGAAACAGCTTCTGAAAGCATACCGAGGTTTATACAAATAGGTGAGATATGCAAGATGAGGAGGAAACCAGACTCTCCAGGATTGTTATAATGCTGCTTTTTTTCTCCCCCCTTGTTTTTTTTTTTTAACCTGCAGTAATGTTAATGACATCTTTCTGGGCTTAACCCCATAAGCACAATGCAAATGTCTGGCAGCTGATGATTCCAGACCTGGCTACATGAGGTTTCTATCCCATCCTCTGAAGCTGCTGAGACGAGAGCTGTCAGAGACAAGCACTGCTTGAGATGGACACTTGCTCTGCCCCAGCCCTGCCGCCCTGATTCTGGTGAGTGAGAGGGGGCAATAAAGGTGCAATTATGTTGAGACACAAGAAGAAGGAAGATGAATTATGGCCTTGCATTTATATAGCACATTTCATCCCAAACCACTGACTTAACTGATTGATATACAAATTACATTTTGAGAGATCACTCTATCCACCCCTGACATGCAGATATATAGAATGTAATCATTATTTTTTAAAGCAAACTTACTTATTAATGCAAACCCTACAATTGGGGTGAGCTCTTCTGGGCAAAGATGAATCAGAAGTGACAAAACTCCACCATCTCGAGACGAGCGTGCTTAAGAATGAATGGAATAATTGAGATACTTAGATCCCTCCAACATGGTAAGTTCAAAGCCAAACAGAAAACTCCTCTCTTCTCTAAGGATTCAAAACAGACTTAGCACTTAATTACATTTTAGCAAAGTCCCTTGAAATCAATCACTTCCAGAAACTAATACCCACCTTGCTGATTAGACAGTGGGTAAGCCAGGGGCAATTAATACACTAGTATGAAAATTGTTAACCATGAGAGCAACCGGTTTCAATGGGATAATTGCTCTGAGAAAGATTTCCTGATGGTTTCTATCTGAAGAAGGGATGTACTTGGGAGAGGGGAATCTACTATGTTAACCGAAGCTAATTAAAAGTGACCTAATTCTCAATAATACTGTGACTGACTGGATACAAACTTGAATCTGGGAGGCTAATTGGGAGCATCAGCACGTGTCGCTCCAGCTGACACCTGCTGGGAGGTTTGCTGCTTTAGCTCAGAGAAGAGGTGGGAAGCTCCTCTCGGGGCAGTGGAGAAGGGTCTACAAAGCTAGGAAAGGGTTTGGAGCATGTCTCATATGAGGAGAGGCTGAGGGATCTGGGGCTGTTCAGCCTTGAGAAGAGAAGGCTGAGGGGAGACCTTATTGCCCTCTACAGCGACCTGAAGGGAAGGTGTAGTGAGGTGGGAGTTGGGCTGTTCTCCCTGGGGACAAGGGACAGAACAGGAGGGAATGGCCTGGAGCTGACCCAGGGGAGGTTCAGGATGGATCTCAGGAAGCATCTCTTTCCAGAAAGGGTTGTCAGGCATTGGCATGGGCTGCCCAGGGAGCTGGTGGAGTCACCAGCCCTGGAGGTGTTTAAGAGCTGGGCAGATGCTGTGCTTAGGGATGTGGTTTAGTGGTTTGGATAGGGCTGGGAATAAGGTTGGACTTGATAATCTTGAAGGTCTCTTCCAGCCAAAACTATTCTATGATCAGGAAGGTGACTCTGCCTCCTCTGCAGTTATTCCTCAGGCAGACCCCCACCACTGCCCACCAACACTCGCAGGTCACAGATGGTTTGTGGGAAAGCTCTGAGCCCAACTCACTTCAGCAACTAGGAACGAGCCCGGTGAAATGAAGTCCATCGCGTGGAACCGCTTTGGAAAATGTGTTACATTTCTAAACTTTCCAGCACGTGTTTGCTCAGTGGCTGAGTGGGAGCGTCAGGGAAAAACGTTTGCTTTTCATACTCCCGCAGTTAATGAGCAATTTTCCACAACTCATAATAGTCTTACACCATTAGGTTTTATAATTAAGTCTTTATTACGTCATCCTGTTTACTCAGCACACAGAGGACTCTGACAGCCACCCACCCAGAAACCACTCGTGTTGCAGAGCAACCCCTCAAACGGTAGCCGAGCTCCTGCGACAGCAGCCGGGATCACGACTCCGGGCGAGGAGAGGGGCAAGTTCAGCACGAAACACGAGGTAATGCCGATGTGGAACCGACACCACCAGAGGGAATGGATTAAAACTAGAGACAGGTCGGTTCAGGTTGGACATGAGGAAGAATTTCTTCCCCAGGAGGGTGGTGAGACACGGGCACAGGCTGCCCAGAGAGGGGGTGGAAGCCCCATCCTTGGAAGCGTGAGTTGGATGGGGCTCTGAGCACCCTGCTCTAGTGGGAGGGGTCCCTGCCCATGGCAGAGGGGTTGGAACTGGATGATCTTTAAGGTCCCTTCCAACCCTGACAATTCTATGATGGGAGGCAGCACAGCCCTGCCCATCCCAAGCCTCCGAGCAGCTCCACTCTGGAGCATCATCTTTGCATTAACCTCAGTGGAGATGCCGCGTTTGCCCCAGGAGAAGAATGAGCCCTGATGGTTTCACAGTGACCTGCCCGAGGACGGGGAGGATGCCCCACGCTGCAGCATCCCTGGCAGGCAGTTGTTAAATGGCTTGCCCAGCTAGGATGCTGCTGGGCTATCCTCAGAGGGGATGAGTGCGGGCAGAAAAGGGAGGTGTGGCTACAAACGCAGGGTCTCAGGACCTCTTCTGGCTCTGTTTATCGCACGGGAAAAGACACGTCGCAGATTTTCCCCCAGCAACTTGTCCCACAATCAGTTTTTCCTTCATGGAAATTGCAGCCAAACGAGAGCTTTGTTACTTGTGAATAAAGATGTGGGTGATTCACTGGGCAATCAATATTTATTCCAGAAGGGAACAACTGCATTCACTTCTGTACCACTGAGGGTGAGAGGTGGTGATCACTGAATCATTACTTGAGCATTACACCACAATTTATACGGCCGGGCAATTAATGACAGAAAAAAAAAGCAATCACAAATAGTATATTGAACAAAACCAGCCAAATTATTTGTGTAAATTGTTGGCAATAAATAACATGACCAACCTTTATCAATCCCTTTCCTCCTTTCTTAGGAAGGGGTCAAACTGCTGTGTCAGCACCTTTTCCTGGCAGGCAGGATTTGTCACCTTCGCTACAGACCGGGGTCAGGCTCCACCAAACCCAATGGAGCTACAGAGGAATGAACACATGCTGGGCCTGCCTCATTGCTTTCACACCATTTTAAAGAGGATTTAGAGTAGCATGAAGTTGCTGTAGCAAAGCAGAGGAGCGGAGCGGGTGTGTAAGTATTTACCCTGCGTGCTATTGCTCGAGATAAAGCCCAACTTAAAATCCCTTAACTCTTTTTGACAACAAATTAGTTTCAGATCAAGGGTTCCTGCTCTGTCTCAAAATATGATTTTCACTTCCAAATTATTCATCTTGCCAGAAGCTGTTGCTAACAAAAAAAAAAAAAAGGTGGGGGGAGGGAAATTTTTAATGGTTTGTATAACATCTTGTTCACTTTCAGTTTTCTTCATAGAAAATTCTCTTTGTCACTTCATGCCGGAGAGTAAACTTTCCCATCACATTAATTAAGCAAAGCAGCTCAGGCTTTTGGGCAGAAACGTGTCTGTGGGAGTGCCTTGTGCACCTTCAGAAAGCAGCAACTCTTGCACCTGAGCTCCAGGTGAACAGTCTCTGACCATGAGCCAGTCTCAACCACGATGATCCAATTTATCATAAAGGTCTCCAAAATGAGAAATTTTAGTTAAGATTGTGGTGCTAAAGCTCTCTCGGGAAGACATTCTAACAGGCAGGTAATGTGGAGGGGCAGGACAGGACCTTGCTCTTTCCCTGAGCCAACCTCTAGTCCATCAGGGACCTTGGCTCTACCCCCAGCAGCACTGTGGTCCACGGAGGAGCAGAGCAGTGACTTCCAGAGATGGTGTATTGAGGATAGAAACCCCAAAAGATGAAGCTGGCACTCAATAAAATGGGAGGACCACACCTTGCAGCTCGTGGTGCAAGCATTCTGTTTGCTACCAGCGCACAAGGAAGCTGCTGGAAGCTCTCTCTTCTCTTGCTGGAGACCATGAGAGGGCTGATGCAGGACAACAGCAATCTCAAGGCTCTCTGCTTGTCACTGCAGTGCTGGGCGAGCTTTAAACCAGCTCAGATCCTGCTAACCGTGGCTTGTACAAGCACCAGGCTTGGCACAGAGCAAGAATCCAGGCCCTCTAATTGCTCAGAGGGGGAAAAGCAACTGTCAAGATTGCTCAGAGGGGGAAAAGCAACTGTAAAGAAAGCCCTGGGAGCTTCACAGCCCCTGCAGCCCCCATTTACTGCCCACTCTGATGCTGGGGGGCAAGGTGGTCCCTGTGGGGATGGGACCCTGCCCTCTGCCCCCCACAGCAGCCCTTGGGCTGGGAACAACACGTCCTAAGAAGCTGAAGAGAGGGTATCACACAGCTCAGGGAGAATGGGGATATTTTTCCCCCTTTTAATTGCTTGCTGCTTGGCTAGCTATTGATTACCTTTTTTTGCAGAGTTGCTATTTGTTTTTCCTTGCAATATATTGGATTCTTGAGTCTTTTAATCAACTGTAATTGATGGTGATTACCACTAGCAGCTCCGGAGCCTGCCCAGCTTGTTCCACATGCTCAAAGCAGGGCTTGACTCTCTCCACGTGTGCACAGAAGCTCCTGTGTTCCCCACCTGCCTCCTTCACCCGCAGCCAAACCCAAGTTTTGGGACAAGCTACGTCAGCCAAAGACATCAGCAGCAATGAAGATGTGTCTCCTAAAAACTCCCTGTCTCCCTCCGCTCCTTGCGGAGCTCACACCAACTTCCCTCCCCACTTCTTGAGGGGAGCCCTGGAACTTCTGATTAAACTTTCAGCTCGAGTCTATAAAAACTTGCTGCTTGCTGAACTTGGAGATTTCAGCAGGTGCCGTGGCTGCAGCTGGAGCAATGCTGGGATAAGTCTTCTATTGGCTTAATGATTAATTGTATCCAGTGGAAAATTATTCCACAGGCACAACAATCAGCGCTCAGTGTTTCCAAATGTTGGTTTCTTCTATAAATGGGTGTTAGCAAAAAGCAGATGGCAAAGATAATTCACCGTCTACTGCACTATCCTTGCCCATTGTCTTTGCCTATTGCTGTGAACCTCAGCCGGGCTCGATGTACAGTTATCTCCTCAGCTGCCGGGTACCGCGTTGTGACAGGCTGTGATTTATGGTTATTTTTGTCTGCTCTTTTAATTACAAACTTCTTGTTCTGCGATTCGGTTTGAGATCAGAAAGGTCCCTGGGAAGCTGTGAGAGGGGTTAATTTTTTTGTACTCCTCAGAGCAGCGGTTTCCAGGTTCAACTCCTACCCTGGCAGATGCTGGAGAGGAGCAAGCACTGGAGGAGGACGTTTGCTTCCCCCAGGGCCAGTAGCATTTGGGCTTTCTGGCTTCTCAATAGCCTGCTTTGGTCACCTGAACACAGGTTCAACCACAGAGAGTGCCTGAGGCACATAAATACCAGCTCTTCACTGAGACTTTCTCCCTCCTATGACTGCAAGTGCCTCACAATTCCCAAGGTGAACTTTGGACCGATAAATGGTCCTTTCACAACATCATACGGGTCCTGTCCGGATTGCTCTTGAGCAGAGAGGCTTCCTCTTCGGTATCTGACTGTCTGGCTAGTGCAGCATCACCTCCACCTTCCTGTGCCTCACTCTCAGGACCCTGCAGGCTGGATCCCAGCCTTTTGTCAGCATCCCTCCTCCAAATGCAGGATGCTGCTGTTCCTCTGGGGTGTCCCCCGAGTCAGGCATCCTTTTGTTTACAGTTCTGCTAAGGGTTTTCTGATTAAATTATTACTTGAGCGCTTTTTCTGTTTGCTTTCCCCTGCAGGCTTTTCTCAACCAGACCATCTACCACACAAATGTTTCTGTAATCCGAAGACAAAGTTGTCCCTGCAAATCGTTCATTTGCCCCTCTGAGACACTGATCATTGAAAAAATGCAAGGAACCTTAACGCTCTCAGCAGTCAAGATGTCACGGAAATTTTGAACCATCCCAACTCCTTTTTAGCTTGTGAGACACGGAATCAGATAGATGGAGGCCTCGGGAAAGAAGAAATCGTTCCCCGATCTAAACAATGCCAATTTCCTTCCCTGCTACACGCAGAGCATCAGCGCCGATAGAAGATGCTGCTTTGAACCTCTCCAGTGTGAAATGTGCAGCTGCTTCACTACCTTGACTTCCACGACAGCCCAGTACAGATCCTCCCTCCCATCTGCTCCCTCTGCTCGGCGAGGGGCTCGTTGCCTGGGTGGGCTCCATCCGTGGAAGCTCTAATTGGGCCAGGGTGGCTTCAGCTTGGGGTGGAATTCCAGAGAGCAAGAACCTCCCGCCAGGTCAGCAGAGCCACCCCACTCAACTCCCTGGTGGGGACAGAGTTTCCCATTCCATTTTCCAGCATGGTTATTGTTCTCTATTGAGTACTGCATAACCGTAGAGCAATTTCTTCTGAATGCTGCTGCGTTCCACAGAAGCCTGACAATTTAACCTCTGTTAATGGAAAATCCTCCAGGATACCTTGTGCATACTGGCTGCAACTGGGTTTTAATGGCCATTTAACTCTATGGGGCTTGAGAGTGGTTTGGGATCTTTCCAAACTAGCATTCATGGGGCAAGGCTTGACCTCTTCACTCCCAACAGTGATCTCAGGTCCTCTAGCTCCTTGTGAATCCAGCTGCTTATGCCCCATCTGCCTGCACAGCGGATCTATCCCCCTACTCCTAAAGGTGTCAGTCACTCAGAACACAGGGTGTCACAGGGGGTCAAATTAGCAACATTGAGAAATACTCTTTCTTCTTAAAAATAAAATAAAACTTGCCCTTAAAATGAAAAGCCAAGCACATCAGGGATGCGTAGAACGGATGCGGTGAAAGACGTACAGTCACATCCTTTCACACCTCAAGCTGCAGGAAGGGCAAGCACTGAATGCTGTCCTCTTGTGAACTTGAAAACATAAAAAAAAAACCCCACCCCAACAACAACACATCAAAGTTTCTGATCAAGCCTGCTCCTTCTGGCACTCCAGCTGCAACTTTTTATGGTGCAAAAGCCTATCCCTCCTGAAATTCAGATCTGAGCGCGACTGAACACTGAACTCAAAGTCAAAAGACCAAGTCCTGAAATGAGCACCCGTCACAGAGAGAAACTCTGCTCCCATCCTCAGAGCCAAGGTGTAACTCTCTCTAAGGCCAAATGGCCTGTGGAGGATGTCCCTTGCTAGTGTAATATGAATAGAAGCCTATTTTTGTATACCATTAGGTCTTGGAGACAATCCAGAGGCAGCTCTTACACTCCACGATGACTTCAGGCTGACTCACATCCTTAACTCACACGAGCCATTGTCTTTATTCAGATTTCCCACTTACGCTGCAGGCATCTGACATGGGTTAATTACAGCTTTTTTTTTTTTCCCCAGTGAGTATTTCTTTTGTTTCCCCCCTTTATATTTAGTACGTTTATGAAGGGGTAAAACAGGCATTAATGAAGATGTTCTAATTGCAAAAGTCTTCAGTAACACTGGAGAGGAGTGGGGAAAAAAAAACCCATCATCACCTGCAGTAAATGGAAGATGGAAACTGGGAGCATCCCCTACTTAACTCCTGCTGTGTCAACCAGCCACGAGGACACAGTGCAGCCCCCAGCCAGGGCCAGGATGAAAAACCCAATACTGTTCCTCAAGGAAGAAATGGCATAAAATTACTTTTTACTTCAAAATTTGCCTCTAGCTGGGATCTCCTTGAGTGGTTTGCCAAGGCTCAGGTGATCCAGCTGCCCGTGACTGTGGGGAGGGGTACCAAGCTGCCTGGATGCCCAAGGAGAGCCCAGCCCAGGGCAGGGTGTCACCTACCCTGGCAGAGATGTTTGGGAACAAACAGGCAGTGCAGGACCTGGTCTGCGAGCAGGAAGGGCTCAGAGCAGGTCACTTTAGCCCCTTAACAGAGCTTAGCAGAAAATAACAGCTTTCCTCTAGGCTTTTAAAGATATAATCTAGAGAACTCTCAGCAGAAATACATTTTTATTACATCTTAGAAAATGGCTTTCTCTCGCCAAAAATCCTACAGACCGAGACAATGTTCTGCTGAGAAGCACCAGCCAGCCTACAGAGGACATCTCCAACAAGGGACAGCTCTCATCCCTCCAGGACAGGCTGTCTGTTTGTGAGGGGGGATGATGTGATGAGTAAGTGGTGGGGTGGGAAAAGATCCTGCAGGGATGGTTGCAGTTCTTCCAACGGCTCCATGGGTGCCATTTACAAGCACTAAAGGGAATTACTGGCTGCAGAGACAAGAGCCTGGCTCCCCCGAGAGCAGCACCTACCAGCCACCAGTCAGAGCAGGAAGAGAAGAGCATTAAAGGAGCAACTGCTACGTGCAAAACACGTACCCGTGGAAAAAGTAATTTACAGACAAGCAAAATAACTCATTCCTGCTAACTCAGGTATGCAAACTGAACATAGGAACACGGGGGAGGAATGAAGCACTCTGTATCACTTGACAGTTTAGCAGGGTTTGAAGGCCATAACATCCCTGGCTGGCCATGCAGCACCAGGAAGGAGCCAAGGAGCCAAGGAGCCCTGTCTTCTCCTCTCTCTCCTCTCCTCTCCCAGCCAGCACTGCTCCTCTGCACGAGGCGTCCTGTTCTCCGCGAGCCCGCGGCAGATGCAGATGCAAAGCCTCAAGCCTGCCAGATTTTATGCAAGATGTTTTATTTATATGCTCTTCCTCCCTGATTATACCCTGCTGGAAATAGAGCAACACTTCTTCTTTCCACCAGCGTTCACAAGTCCTGTCTACTAGTAAATTTACCCAAAAACGGTCGAAAAAATTCAAGGGATGGAAATGTCACTGGCTAAAAGCTGAGCAGTGGGGTTGTAGCTGGTGCTGAGCTGGTGTCTCCACCCGGGTAAGGCAAGAGGTGCCACTTGGCAGCTGCTGAGGGTACAAGTTTCCCCAGGGGAAGAACAGAATGAACAATCCCTGCTGCAAAATGGATGTGGGATCAAACACCTCGATGACAGCCCAGATGAGCTGCGACCCCCCGGGCTGCCCAACAGCATTCCCCATCTCCTAGGAAAAAGAATCCCTAAATTAATGCTAATTGTCCAGCTCAGACTGTGCTTTAACACCTGCCTGGGAAGGAGGAAGCTCCAACACCTTTGGGAGTGCAGCAGAACATCACTTGCCCCTCAGTCCTTGCAACGGGGGGACCCAGGGGAAACAGGGTGGTCCAGCAGTGCTGTGACATCACTGTCACTCCCTGCACCACTAAAACCTTCTGAGGGATGTGGGGATGGCACATCCATGCTTCAGGGGATGGGGTGGCACCACGGAGGAGCCACAGTTCATAAGGGTGACCACTTTCCCTCCCAGCCTCGGACTGCCCGATGTACCAGTCCCTTGCTGCTGGAGTGAAACGAAGAATAAAGGAGCAAAACAAACACTGCCATTTTACAAATAATTCCAGCAAATCTAAGTCCCATTAATATTATTTTTGCCTGGCAATAGACGTGCCCGCTGGTGGCATATGGGGCTCTGATGGCACAGGTCCGTGCTCCGAAGGGACTCACTGAGCAGCATTACCTGGCTTCCTTCAGTTTATTTTACAGGGCAGGAGCAGGATGCACTAAACCATAGCTTCAGAGAATTGGCCAAAATCCACTAGATTTAATCGATTACAGGAGATTATACTAAATATTGATTTATTTCTTTGGAGCTGGGTTTCACACGGCTGGGTTACAGCCCGGCCACCCAAACTGGCTGATGTGGCCTGCACGAGCAAGGGAAGGCAAAACACTCTTCACATGTCATCGTTCACAGACATTAAGGTGTAGAAAGTGCAAATTTATAACAATATTTTCCTAACCCCAGGCCTCACGGCCTTGTTTTCATACCAGCCCCTCTCTTAAAGCCAAACGGCTGAGAACTGGAGAGCAGTGCTCTCCGAGCTGCCTGCCAGCTGAACAGAAAGCTTCAAAGAATTAACGTTTTGATGAAAAGGTACGAAGCTTTTCTTCCTTTTTCAAAGAATATATATTTGCCATTTGTGAGCCTAAATACCTACAAAAGCATCGAGAAGTCCCCAGAAACACATGCAGCTGAGAGAGCCCTGCTCTCTGCCACCTTTCCTTCCCTTGTCCAGTAAGTTCTATTCCAAAAGGAGAGAAGAAAACAAAGACTCAGCAATGAATTCAAATGGTGTGACCAGTGTGGCATCCAGAATAATAAATGGCTCATTCCGCTTATCAACTGCACTTTTTATTATTATTATTATTTTTTAAGACTGGCTTCAGACTCTTTATTCACTTACTCGGACCTATTGATGCCTCTTGTGCCAAATCAATACGCTTTTCCAGAGAACATGGAGTAAAAATCCATACTCCTCCTGCTCAGCAGTAAAATCATGCAGGTTGGTGTTCGGGTGCCTGAGTGATTGCTCGGGGGGTTGAGTATTAAACTGCCAAGCGTGGATGCTCGGGTAATAAAATAACCCATTTCCTGCACTTACCCCCCTCTCGGCCACTGACCTGGAACATCATTTGCAGGATGTGTGCGCAAAGCGAATTACCACGTGAGCTTCCAAAGACTCTGGGTTCTACTGGAGACATTTTTTCCTAGCAAAGTCATACTGGCCTGGAAGATGTAACCTCAGGAGAGGTCAGGGCTCATGCTGAGAACTGTTGCAAACGTGACCCATGAGCACAGGA
The DNA here is from genome assembly GCA_025345505.1 of Todiramphus chloris collaris. Lineage (NCBI taxonomy): Eukaryota > Metazoa > Chordata > Aves > Coraciiformes > Alcedinidae > Todiramphus > Todiramphus chloris. Next base: position 2,094,024 of record JANVCC010000045.1, read on the forward strand.
GCTGGGGAATGGTTTACACCAGAGGGAACCCGGTTCCTCCTGCAGGCTTTGGGTGCAGGTGGGTGCTGAGGAGGTGCCACTGAGGTGCAGAGCAGCTTGAACCACGGATGATGAACGACAAGGGAAGATGGGTTCCTGCAGAGGTGGGTGTGAGTGGGAGAACAGTGCAGAACACCAGGCAAATCACTTTACCCAGGGCTGGTAGGGGTTGGAAGGGACCTTTGGAGATCATCAAGTCCAACCCCCCTGCCAGGGTCACCCAGGGCAGCCCACACAGGAACAGAGCCAGTTGGGTCTTGAAAGTCTCCAGAGAAGGAGACTCCACAACCTCTCTGGGCAGCCAGGGCCAGGCTCTGTCCCTCTCACAGGGAAGAAGTTTTTCCTCAAGTTGAGGTGGAACTTCCTGTGTTTCAGCTTGTGACCATTGCCCCTAATCCTATCACAGGGCACCACTGAAAAGAGACTGACCCCTTCTACTTGACCCCAACCCTCAGATATTTGTAACCATCAATAAGATCCCCTCTCAGGCTTCTCTTTTCCAGGCTTAACAGCCCCAAGGCCCTCAGCCTTTCCTCATAAGAGAGATGTTCCAGTCCCTTAACCATGTTTGTAGCTCTCCACTGGAATTTCTCCAGTATTTCCCTGTCCCTCTTGAACTGGGGAGCCCAGAACCGAACAACACTCCAGCTGTGCTCTCACTAGTTCAGAGCAGAGGGGGAGGAGAACCTCCCTTGATCTGCTGGCCACACTCTTCTCTGTGCCCCCCAGGAGACCACTGGTCTTCCTGGCCACAAGAGCCTGTTGCTGTTCCACGGAGAACTTATTGTCCACCAGGACACCAAGGACTCCATGGGGCTGCTTTGCCACCAGAGAAGACATCAGCATCCCCACCACCAGCCTGGCCAATGTGCTGGAAGCTCTTTGTTTTCTGCTAGCCCAGGCATGTGATGATGGCATTTATCACGTTCTGTGACCGTGCTCTGTGCCTCGTTGCAGGGCACAGGGCTAATTTAAATCAACAACCGATAATGAGATGGAGAAAAAGTTATTTTCTCCATCAACATTTATTGACAAGGGACCTCACTTCTGGACCTGCTGGAAACTGCAGCAAAAGCCAGCAAAAAAACAGTGCTCCTTTCGCATCAGCTCCTGCACCCCAGGGCCAGTGGGAATGTAATTGTGCCACTGCTGTATGATTTTATTTCCTTCTCATGGGAGAGGAAGCAGGAAAATGCTTTATGCTGTGACTTCTCCTCTCCCTACCCTGAGTTGAGCAGATCACAGAAGAGATAAAGCTGGCTGCCTTTGAAACTTGCCAGGAGAACCACCCTGCACTCAGCTGCACTAGGATGGGCAAGCAGCAGCCTGCAGCCATCTCTCCCATTCCTGCAACAGTGGATGATGTCATCTTGGTGTTGTCCAAGGGGTTAACCCTTCTGGATGGCCAAGTGCTGCTTACAGTCTTCTTCTCACTTCTTCTGTTGGGTTCCTCAAAATACCTAAGCTACGGCTGGCTGAGGAGGTTCGAGCCGTTGTTAGAAGTGACAACGCTTACGAGTCTTCTCAAAATATTGAGTACTTCTCTCGGCAACAGTAACGATGACAAGGCAGCTGAATTTCAGTTCTAAACCTACAAGAATCATCAGTAGATAAAGTATTTTGACGCCAGCCAAGCCGCACTCCCTCTAGTGAGGGAGGACTGCAGAGCTACGGCTGCTCAGTGCAGTGAGTCTGCTGCTCTGCTCAGCCTTAGAGCTGGAGGGGGTTGTTGGTTTTATGGGTTGGAGGGTTTGGGTTTTTTTTCTTTAAAAGGAAGGAAAAAAATAAAAAGAGACAATCTGAAGCATTATATGATGTTTGCAGAGAAACTCCTTTGAGACAGCTGGAGTCTCAGTAGCAAAACAGGAATGGAATAAAATTCTGGACGATCCTTATTTTTTTCCTACTTCGTAACAGAATTATACATCAACTTTTTCTCCATTTGAACTTTTTTCTTGAATCAAACCATCTTGCTCTTACTCTGTATTCCCTCCAGGCCAGCACCTTCATTTCAATACCTGCAGCTCAAACCTTGGCCAGGCAGCCAGCATCGGATGGCTTTGCTCCTGGGAAAACCACCGAGAGTATTTGACACCAGTCTTGCTTGGATGCTCCTGCTCCTGGTGAGCAGACCCTGACTCCTCAGAGGCAGATCCAGGCTGGCATGCAGGGAAGTGCCATTCCAGCACACGGTTTCATTAATGAAAGAGTTTATTAAGCCATGAAGAAGAAACTGGATGATTAGAAACTTGGTGAGCCTGTCCCTGTGAAGTGGTGGTCCTCGCTCCATCAGCGGGAGCCCTCCTGCATCCAGCATCTCTCTTTTATCAAGAAGGGTAAAGAAACAAAACTGCTCAGTAGAGACAAACCATTTATAAGTTTGGGGTGTTTTTTTTGTTTTCCTTGCACTTTAACTGGTTTCAGTTGACGCAAGGCATTTTTTAAGTAATTCTTTTATATAGCCAAAGAGTTAGAAAAAAATATTTTGGTTGGAACAAAATGTTCCCTTCAGCACAAAGGCTTTTCTTTCCCAACTGCCTGGTTTTCAAACACACAGAGAGATTAGAGTTGCTGTTTTCTTTATATTGGCACACACACCATTTCAAGTGTATATATTTGTGACTGACTTTTGAGATCAGATTTATTGTAGAGTTAAAAACTATTTACATTAAAATGAAAACCGAGCTCGTTCACCCCATTTTATGATCATTGCAATAACAGCCTATTCTGCATCGTTTCTCGGTTTATATTCAGTACAAGAACATTTTAATGAGTCTGTTGCTGTGGATTGGAGTGACTACATTGAAAGATGCTTCTAAACAGCAGCTTCCTCTCTTTGGCTTCACTGTGCTAATTTTCTGTTGCTTTTCTTTAGCGTTCCCATTGCACATAAACGGGTGGATGCTAAACCCATCCTACAGTGCTTGAGGAACCAGCCCACCCTTGACCTGTGCCTGGTGGGAGACCTGGGTCTCCTTAGCAAACCCCAGAGTTGTTCTTCCCTCCCTGGCCAACGAGCTCAGCGAGGTGGTTTCCTAAGGAGCATGTCAATAATTGATCTAAAAAGGATTTATGCCTATCTCAGTCATGCTTTCCCCGCCACGTTTACTCCAACATATGTCTGCAATCTACAGGGGCAACACAAACAGATCAGCCATCCACATGACTGCACTTGGGAAGCTAAAAATAACCCGCCGGAGTGAATACATTAAGTTCTGGATGCAGAACGCCTCGCGTTAAGTGTCTGTTTGCACTGCTGATGAAATGTGTGTTGAAATATCCATGGCCTTGATGTCTCGCGTTCACAGAACAGGGCTTTGGCAGCCAAAAACACCGCCCACCACACACGCTTAAATAGCAGGCGTATTAATCTGTTTAATTCTCCCATTCTCTGCTGGTTTGAAGGTCAGGTGTTTGCCTACTATACCCAAACAGCTCTCAAAACTACAAAACAAAGAATAGTTAAAGTAGTCAATTAAGGCTTAGAGAGAAGTGTCTCCGAGTAGTCATTCAAATCCAAGAGGAAATTTCAATTAGATCACGCTTATTACTCCTTCATGTTTGCTTTCTGCTAATCTTTGAGCACTTAAGCACTGAGAACATAAAATAGTCTTTCTGCCCCTCCAAGCGCGAGCTAACGGATGAGCTGGTGAGGAGGAGCTGAGCCTGTGTGTGCCTCTGGAACCGTGTATTTGCAGGAGCTAGAAGGAAGACAGCTAACTTTCTTCTCTCGCTGATAGCCGTTAACAGCAGCTACTGAATTTGCTGATGGAGAAGAAGAAACACTGAACTGGCAGCTGCGTTCACTGCTGCCGACCGAAACCTGGAAGCACTCGAGGGATTTGCCAGCAAGACAGCAGCAATATTCCTTCAGCCGTACCCAGGAGCAGACCATGGCACTGGTCACCTCCAGTCCCAGCTCCAGACACACAGGTTTGCTGGCACACAGCTCCCAGTGCCCTTCCATTCCAGTGCAAAGCCAACCACAAAGTATTTCTTTTCCTTCAAGAGCTTTGGACAACCCACACTGTCAATATTTGCCACTTTATCTGGTTTGATTACAACCTTTAATATTTTCCCAAAAGATCCACTGGTTTAAACAAAGTTCACTAAGGCTGAATCATCCTGATTTTTTTGTGGTGCAAGTCTTTAAGCATTTTCCCAATTTTCTCAGTATTTAGTTTCTTCTACAATTATTGACTTAGTCCAAAAGCAGATGAGTATCCCACGCACGTTCATGAACACCCTCACACAGGTGCTCAAACAGATATATGTTTATTTATTCATTCACATGCCATGGAAGTCCCTACATGTTCTCCAAGCCCCTTCATTAATACCAAAGGTACTCGCAGAACAAACACACTGGCTACAGGTCTTGTATCTCCAGTGGCTGCAGTTCCTGAATGCATAATCCAACACATTTCTTTATAGAACTCTTTTGCAGACACTAAAGTAAAACTACCAGCCTTACTTTATGGGATGGAAGAGAGACAGGAGAGCTGGTAGAGGACAGACAAACAGAGGCTCATCTTTCCCCATTCCACGCTATCTTTATCTGGAAGCCGTGCATCTGCACAACACAGCTCCATGCCATGGGAATCAACACGCCCGAGTCCTCTGAATAACAAACAGCAGTAAAATTCCATTTAAAAAAATAATAAAATAAAAATCCATGGTAATTTTTGCTGTAAAATAAGATGCAACTATGGGGGGTTTGCGAGCTTTTCATCAAGGATAGGAAAGATGCAAAGCACTGATTACGTGGTCAAGAGAAACAGAACTTGGTGCTTTCACATTGGTGCTTTCCACGAGGGAAACATCACTGCTCTGGAACACGCAACCCTGTAAATGGAAACAGCTCAGATACCCATGGGCTAAGGGGAGCTGAGGACAGCTGACAGAACCTACGCCAGAGCAACGCACAGGTCACTCTGCTGGCACCCATCAGTGCTAGCACCCATCAACGCTGGCACCCTGATATGTGCGTGGACACCCTGCTCACATTTCCTGAGGTTTTAATCCAAGAATCGTCTCTTTTGGGCTGTCAGGAAATGTGACACACAGACACAAACCATCAAAGACTGCTTTTGACAGCTCACGTTAAGAGAAAGATGAAGTAAAATGGGTTGAAATAAAATAAGGAATGAGGTGACAGAAGGGGCTTTATCCGATAGAAAGGGTTTTTAAAGCGGGTTGTCTGATAGCCTTCATTAATCATCATCTACAAAAAGGAAAAAGCTTTCATTTGGCAAAGCTTTCATTTGGTTTACACTGCTATTTTGTTTCTACTTATGCCTAAAGACTGCTGTGAACCAGGTGACAAACTTGTGCAGATGAAAGGGAGCAGCCTCACTCCAAAGCCCAGCTCCCCTTCGCAGAGCCACTCTCCACGACCACATCCTAAAGGTTTGGGACACACCATCCTGCCCCTGGGCTCTCTTTGTATCCTTAGGAGAAACAGGATATGGCTGCATCCCTCCGTATTGGAAACCAGATCAATTAAACTTTCAAAGCATTTGCACTCGTGCAGAGGGCTGCAGTGTCACAGGCAGCTTACAGAGCAAACCGGAGGCAGTTCTGGAGCACAAGTAACATCTGCTCTCAGAGTCAATTCTGTCTTTGGCTAATTTAGCCTGAGAGAAAATGGGCAATAGGAGTTTTGTTTGGAAAGTGCCTTCCCTGGAGCTCAGGGAGACCTTTCTGCTGACCAGGTACCACTGGGCACCCAGAGCCTGCACACAAAGGATGCATTGCAGAGACAGAGCCCAACTTTGCAGCATGTTTTGGTACCACTCAAGTCCCTGGTCTCTTCTGGTCCATTTCTGAGCTTCACACCTAGTCCTCTGGGTCCCATCCTGGTGTAACCTAGAAAAGGCTTCTCTTCATGAGAGAAATGATTTTTTTCTTGCTTATCCTAAAGGACTGTTAAACTTCACGATACAAGAACTTAGAGTGCATTTCTAGAACTCAACCAAAACCTTCTCACTCTAATTAGCCCAAACCTTAGGGTACTGCAAATCCCATCCTTTGCCACTTGTTTTGAAGTGGGCATCGCCTGGTAAATGCTCTCTTATTTGCTTGGTGTGGTCCTTATTATTATCGCGCTGCTTTATACCACATTTTAGTTGTTATATTTTCATGTGAGCGCTTTTACATTATGACGACAGTAATTATGGCTTAGGGGAAGGTGCCTTTTTAGAAGGTTTGGGAGTGCACAACATTGTGTATGTGTATTTCGAAACAAATGATGCTGCTTGCTCCTACCAGCTTTTTTACGCAGACCCGGTGCCTCTCTCCATCACTGCACGCTGCTCGCACAAGGAACGGTGAACACAGGAGATGGTGAGACAACACAAACAGAGGATTTCAAGGGTTTTCCAGACCCTGACCAGGTGCTGATCTGGCCTCAAAATGTGGGGATCTGCCCAAGTAGCCATCCTGGCCCCATCACTAACCCTCTAAAACAGCAACCTCATTCTGCAGCCCCCAGCTGCTCAACAGGATCGTCGTGTCCTCCGCCGGTCCCCGAAAGAGGGACGGCTGCTCCTGCTGTGGCACTGGCAGAACTGTCCTGAGCTGGCTCTCTAATTCTTCTAATTGATATTTCCATAATAAGCTTTTCGTTATTGAGAAAATTCACATTAAGTAGCTTTTCTCGTCCAATATTCCTTCTCATTTTTCTTCCTTGTCTGTTACTAACATCTGTTGAACAAAATTGATAACAATAGGGGATCCATTACAGTCATTCCAGGGGTGCACCACCAACTCAGATGCTTCAGAGTAAAATCAAAAATGCTCTCTTGCAATAAAGGGAGGGAGTCAAACACTAAGCAGACAGGCTTTATCACTACAAGATTCCATTTTTATGGAAACTCTGTGATATCTGGTTATTCAACTTATTAGTACGTTTAGTCCTTTCCCCTTTAGCGCGTCGCTCTCTGTTTGGGTTTTTTTCTGCTGTTTGCAGTCAAACCATATTATCTTGTTGCATCACTCAGCCACGGTGCTACCTGGCACCAGTCCAGTTTTATCCAGCAAGCCTATTAATCTTGACAATGCACCTGGGGTTTCAGTCGTTCTTGCTTTGACTTTTAATAGGCACGTCCCCACGCACTCCATTTATTACTCTGTTTATATCAAAGAGCGAACTGAAGAGCTGTGCACCTGAGTAAATCGCCTCAATTATCACACCCTTCCACTTGACCACAGGCTTGAAACCACTGTAAGTTCCAACTCTGCACTCAACTGCATAAAGACATCTTAGTTTGCATCCTACGCCGCGTATCCCACAATACATTGCCAGAGAGGCATGACACTTACATGAGTTTATGTGCTTTTTATGCTAGCGAGCTTGAAAAGTTCTTTGAGTAGAGAGATGTTCCAGGGGAGAAGGAGTAAAGCAGTTTGAGGTGGTAACAATTTATTGAGCTCAGAACCCTTGTCTGTGGCTGGCTCGTTAAATATTGCCACCCTGGGAGCTGCAGCTCTTGGCTACTGGTATCCCAAGTGAAGATAAGCTTGACTAGAACACAGAAGCACTTCAGGCATATGAAGAATAAATAACAATAAGGCAAGTATTTTATCACAGATGTGTTAGGAAAAATGAACAAAACAAGGTACTGTAATGACCGAGATAAAGCTAAGTGATCCTGACAAGTCCCTGCGAGTTTCTGTACTTCTCCAAAGCCTTAGGAGTCTCTCAGTTCTGCAAAATTAAACCAGAAATCTAAAAATCATTAGCTTGATAAGATTTTTTTTTTCTCCGGTATTTCCATTTCTGGTCCAATTAGCAATACCTCAAACACAATTTCTCTCTCCTGGCATTTCAAATCCCTATAGGGGGGCTGTCTGCTCCTCAGCAGGAGACGCAGCTCTGACATGGGCAGAAACCTGGAACCCCAAGGATGCTGCCGAGATGCGGTCTGGCTGGACCCTGGCATTGCTGACACCAGAGAACATCCAGTTTCAGTCAGATCGTGAAGGAGATGTCAAACTTAATTTATAAAGAGCCAGGTGGCCTCAAAAACAGCAGATCAAACCAGTGGGTAAGCTGGGGAATCAATGTGGTTATTAGTGAGTACTGGAGAAAAAAAGCCACCTGAATAGACGGAAAAGAAAGAAAATCTCCTATGAGCTCTCTCGATGAGCAGCAGCAGCAGCACAGGGGAGAAAAAAGCCACCTCAATAGATGGAAAATGGAGGAAATCTGAGCTGAGCTCTCTCGATGAGCAGCAGCAGCACAGGATCACGGACCATCACCCGTCGGAGAGAACCAGTTGCTGCTGGTGTACTCTGAAACCTCCAGCAAGGCTCTTCTACCTCCTGTCAGTGTTTAGACTAACTGGGCATCCCCTCCTTGTCCTGCTACCACAGAGTTGGGAGGCAGATTGAGAACTGAAGCAGCCACGTTTACTGGCACATTTCTCCTCCAAATCATTGACAAACTCTCTTCCTCAGGCATATTTGCATTTCTACAAAACCTCCTGGGTGGGTGGGCGGGCACGAGTTGATTCTCCTCATTTTTGTTCAGGGTAAGGTACCTCCCAAAGTTTCCCTGCATGGAGACACTGATCCGTGACACTGTTATCTGATCAGGCACGAGCGATGCACCAGGAGAGATTCTGAGCTCTCTGCTTTAGGATCCTTCCCTGCTCTGCTCTTCACGGGGTAACTCGAAGAGGGGCTGGGGTGAGGGTTGCAGAGTTACAGCTACTTTCACTTGAGACCACAACTATAACTGATCACCTTCGGAGGACTTTCTCAGTCCTAGCTGCCTGTTAGCAATCACTCCATCATCCTCACCTCAGGCAACCGACCCAAGCTGGCAAATATTTGGGTTTATAATTATGTCAGTGAATTCCAGACTTTGCTTCTCCTCTCTAGTGTGGGTGCTGACACTGACACCAGGGCAAGTTCATTTTCCCATGCAGTATGTGCAGACAAGCTGCTGTCTTTACCCTGGTGGAAAGACATCGCTACCGATGCCTCGTGCTCAGAGAGCACCCATGCTGAAATCCCACTCCAAACCAGTTAAAGGCTTTCCTGAATTTTAGACCAGGCTCTGGTTCAAAGCAGGCTGCAGAGGGGAAAAGAGGTCTTTTGTGACAGCTTCTCAGCAGATTTACTGCTGCCATGAGATGCTTTTCTCCTCTCCCATCCAGAGGGGGAATTGTTCCACTTCCCTCCAAAGGGATGTCATTAATTCAATGTTACAACTGTGTATTTTGATGATATGTTCTGTGTGTCATTCAAAGCAAAGTCTCTCCTATCTCGTAGTTCAGCAGCACAACAACCATCACCATCAGAAGCCAATGCACCATTGAGAAAAATAATTATCCAAAAAGTAATTAAATTAATTGACCAGAGAAGCGATTCTGTGAGGCTGTGGGGATAATTAAAACTAACACATGTTTTGATGCATTTACAGCAGAAACGCTCAGGGCCTCAATGTTAACTGGCCTTTATAGCTCCCTTCTTCACCCAGCACAGCCCCCCAGGCACCCCTCTCCCTGCCCATCGCTGCAAACCAGAGTGATGGATCTGTATTGTTATGAGCTTCTTTATTAGTGATATTCATGCGAACAGGAGCCACGTTCTTGAGGCTTATGAGGAACATGACTGAGATTTGCAAGATCACAAAGGCAGAAGAGCAGGTCGGTGCAGAACTGCTATTCACCAAGACCCTCAAAGGCAGAACTCTATCAGGAAGGGGGGTTGAAACAGTTAAAAAAGAAAGGTTCTTGCATCATCTGGATTTAGTTTTTAGAGGAGGCAGTGAACTTCAAACTGCTGCCAAGGGAGGCTGTGGAGGTAGACACGAGAAAGGAATTAGGTGGATTCATGGACAACAGGGCTGTAGACAGACTGAAAGCAGCAGGAGGTACCCCTGAAGCCTGGAAGATAAAGAAATATATTTTCCACCTCATATACTTTTGTCCCTTTGTCTGCTCTGCAAGGCAAGACCTGGGGTAAGACCTGGTGGCCCTGTGCCCCAGGATCCTCCGTGCCAGGAGATGTCCCACAGCTCCTGGGTGCACCCTGGCGAGGTATCCCTGGGTGGACACCAGTGCACCAAAAGGCTCCTGCTCAGATGGCCACAAAGAGACCAAGAAGCAAATTTGCTCCTATGTATGTAAACTTGAAACGACAAACATCATCTGAGCAGGAGAGAGATGGATGGACAGCCTTAATTAACTGTTTCTTGTGGCACGTTCTTAACCATTTGGTTGATATTCCTGCACTTCATTACAAACTGCATTAAGTTTACTTGCTCACAGGCATTTCTACCTCTTATAATCAGCCTCTTTCTTGTCAAAGATAAATTGCTTAATGGGATAAGTTGATCCTATACAAATGGAGCTTGCTTTGAACTTGTGTTGATAAGTAGTGTAACGTTGCGGCACCAGACAGAAGGCTTCTCTGTTTTTTATCTTTATAGTGATATGGCATGAAATAAAAATGGGAGCCACTCTGCCACCTGAGCTGCACTCATCAGGCTGTACAGAGATTAGAAAATACTGCTCAAGTTAAATGAACAAAACAAACTAAACTAGAACACTTAATAAAAGACTTTGAGTTCTTTGATGTCTGTATTTAATATTGATGTGTTGCAGTTACCAAGACATCATTTTCGAAACTCAATATTTTCCACTAGACCAAACCGAGCTCCACAGCTTAATTTATTGTTTCAAACCATCTCTTGACAGTTGTGCCAGATCCTTTAGTTCACATTTGTGAGAAAAAGATGGCAATAGTTCATCCGTTCTATACCTATCATGATTTTATAGCCTCCTAACATCTCTCTGCTCTTCTCCCTTCTCCAAAGGATGGACCATCCTCCCGTACAGGATGGACATCCTCATCACCCTCCTCAAACCAGAACAAGGGGCCTCAGAGCAGCTGGTTTCTTGTGTTACCCCATGGCTTGGTGAGCTGCTTTTCATTATGTGACTCATCCCACTGAGATCAGACCGATGGGACTCTTCAGTGTTGTGTCATGGTTGGAGAAACCAGAATCTATTCTATAATTACAGAGACTATAATGCTTTAATGTTGATGTGGGTGTAATCTCTTAATTAACACATATTTTAAAAAGCACTTAAATGCTTATGACAAAAAAGCACTGAAACTTAGTGCACTAACTCAATAACAGCATAACCTACTTTCTCCCAAATAAGAAAGCAGGGAATTAGTAGACATCAATGCATCACTCGCTAATGAGTTGTAATTCTGTATTAATTTACCTACTCGCTGATGAGATAGGAGGGATTTACAAAATATATTATTGTGGTTCCAGAAAACTAGTTCAACATCAGGGAAAAAGAAAAAAAAAAAGTTATTAATTTTTTCTCTATGGTGCGTCTGGAATAATTAATTAGTTGGCATTTAAATAAAAATTATTAAAAAAAAAGAATGGATCTCAAGTGAGAAATGATACCATTAGAAATAACAGCACGAAGCAGGCGGCTGCGGTGCTGAGGAGGAGCAGGATGCTCTGCAGCGCTCGGGAGCGCACAGAGGCGAGGGGCACAGCATCCAAGTGCTCCCCAAACCAGGCATTTCACCACTGCCACATTCCGGGCTTTCCCTTTTGTTTCTAAAGCTACGACCCTAGAAATTTGTTCCCTGTAATTTCCAGTTATTAACAGAATTGTTGCTGCTACTCTGGCCTTTTTAAGAATAAATACTATGAATCTATCATAACATCAGAAAAACTAAGGCTTAGGGAATTTTCTCTGCAAACTCCGTGATGGAAAGGCATTATTTTTTAATTAAGAGAGTTGGTTCAAAGTCACTTTCTGACACTACCTCCCTTTTATTGCTATAAAAGTTTCAATCATGTATTCCACATTCTCCTAATGCAGCTCAGACTGGGTTTTTTTAATCAGCTACATTAATTTCTTACAAGGGATGTTTACACAAAAGAACAAACGCTGACACCTGCAAGCAGCAGCTTTGGGAACGGTGCTGTTAGAGTCCCAGAGAGCTCTGCACAGCCCTGAAAACACTAAAGCAAACCCCCCTGGGGTCCCAGCCTCCTGCCCAGCACAGGACTGTGCCCCCCGGGTCCCTCCTGGTCAGCCTCTGGCTCCTGACGCAGCAGCATCCACCAGGGAAGATGGTTCCAGCATTTTAAGCGAGCTGTGAAATCATCTGAGGTCCATCTAACTAAGACTCTCTCTTTTCCTTTTCCTCTCTCTCTGCTCCATTTCCCCACCCCAGGGACCGGTGTTGTTGCAGGACAGGCAACACAAAGCTTGCTGCTCCACAGTAAAAGCCTTAGGTTGGATCTGGAAGATTTCACTGTTTTTTTAATAACAAGTCTCCCACCCACCCCTCTGCAAACAGATGCCCAGGGAAGGTCTTGAGCATGCTGAGGACATGGGATGGGATGGGATGGTGGTTGGGGCAGCCCCTCCTGGCAGCAGGGACATCTGCCTCACCTCACCAGGCTGGCAAGAGGGACCACACTGTCCCCATGGGGATTTGGGAGCTCACCCCAAATCCCTTTTCCATCTCCAGGAGGAATAAACTGCAGAGGGGAGGGCTGAGCCCTGCAGGTCTCCCAGCTGATGACCGAGGCTCAGCATTTTCTGCATCACCAGCAGCAGAAAGTGAGTGTGCAGGCCAGACGATTGCCTCGCATCTGTGCAACCCCATTACCCTTTAGTGCCGTTGCACGGGCGTAACCAAGGGCATCCTGTGAAGATGATGCACCCGAACAACAAATTGCTGCTGCCTCGTCCTTGGGAGTCAGCTGGGCTGCTCCACCAAGGGCATCTCCCTTGCAAAGATCAAGTAAACTCACAGCCAACAAAGGGAAGAAGCACCCAAGCTGCTGAGGCAATAAAATTTAGTGCTAAATTAAAAAAAAAACCAAAACAAACCCAAAGCAAACAACATTGTTTCGGCACAGGATTCGAAGCTGGGGAAACAATCCTGCTAATTGAGAAAAAGCGTGTCCCAGGAAGGAGGCAACTCTTCCACACACTCCCCGAGGTAAGGCTTCTGGAGGCACCACGATCACCGCCCAACAGCTGGACTCCCTGACAAGAAATTTCGTAGAAAAGTACATAATCTTAGAATCATTGCCTCTGTAAACAAGTCATAACATCTCAATTACAGCGAAGGTCCCCGCGCTCCGGTTGTCTCTGCGTAATATTGCTCGTTTAAAAAACAGAAGAGATTTTCAGAAGTTCAGAGAATTACCCGCCTCCCCCCAAGTACAATCTAAATGGACTTTTCTGCACTACCCATCTGTTCGTTTTATACAACCTGTATACTTTTTTTTCCCCAAGATTAGGTTGTTTTCCTCATCTTTATACAGATTTGCAGAGCTTTTGTGAAAATGATCCAGGCCATAGACTCAAGCTGCAGCAAAAGTTCCCCTGCACTGATGGAGCAGCTCCAATTATTCAGCAAGTTTTTAAACAAGGAGAAAAAAGCAGGCCAAAAATGTCAGTATTTCTTCTAAGAGAATTATGTGCAACTTGGATGAGGTTGTCAAGGCAATAAAAGAAAACCATTGCCCTCAGGTTCAGAAGAGGGCAAGTCTGAAAGCTGCTGCTCCTTTGTTCCTGTGCCATCTGCTGGCTCGTTCCACCCAACGGGGCAAATCACTGATGGCTGCATGGGGACAACTCCTCCTGCCCAGGAAGGACCCACAGGGAGAGGGGAGCTCAGCTCAGGTCAGCTCACAGTAGCAGGGACAGATGCTTGTGGCAGATTTCACTTGGCCCTCTTGGGGTTAGGAAAAGGCTTTGTGATCTCTTTAGCAAATTAATAATTCTCTGATAAGTTCATTCTGGAGGAACTGCCTTTGTAAATGTGATAGATACAAAAGGCAGAAGGAGCAAGGTTGTTACTCAACACGTGTGAGTGTTGGGAGCAGATTTCAAGGAGAGAACAGAAATAACCCAGGCAAGAAGCTGCATCCTCATCACCTGAGATGGCCTGAGAAACATGGAAAGAGAAATTTGGAGGCTTATTACATCCCACTGGAAAGGCTCCTGCAGCTGGAAAAAAACATGCACGTGTAGCAACCGTAAAGCTCCTGGTACCAACAAGCACCCGAGAAGGAGCGGCTGCAGCCCACTTCTCTCTCCCCAGCCCATTTTCAGAGATCTGAGTATAAGCAGCTGGTGACAACACCAACCACAGCAAAGACTTCCAGTTGAAGGATGGCGAGATTTGCTTTTAAAAACTTTCCTGTCTCTCCTTGTTCCTAAGCTTTTGAAACTGCTGAAGCCCAAATTCAAAAGCAAGAGTCACCAAAGAGACTTTAAAGAGAAATAATGAATAAACAACTTCCTAACCTCAAACTCATTCTCCACCCAGACACAGCACGTCATCTTGCAAGCCAAAACTTTCAGGTTCTGACTATTGTACTTTCATCTTCCACCATGACAACTCGAGCTTCTTAGAGCTTCTGCGTCCACATCTTCTCCACAAGGACGCAGGAGAGAGCTTTGATGACTGCGTGGCAGGGGAGCCTACAGAAGGTACCCTGCACGCTTCCTCCAAGGAAGGAGGTTGGTTTGGTCACACTTGGGGAGCTCCAGCCGAGCGCGAGGCCCGGGGAAGCGTCACAAGCACCAATTGGTGCTCGAGAAGCCTCAGCAGATGCCTGGCCATAGGGCAACCATATGGCTGGTGAACACACCCCACTGTGCTGCAGGACCTGGGGGCAGCCAGGTTTGGTTACCATCACTGGGTGGGTGAATGCCATGGGGGAGGAGCAGAAGAGCACTAGGAGATTCTAACACCTATGATTAGAGCACAAAACAGTTCCAGCTGGAAGAGACCTTCAGGATCATCAAGTCTAACCTCACTCCTAGCCCTACTGAGAACCACTAACCCATGTCCCTAAGCACAGGATGCAGTGGAGGACCCTGCCAGGGGCACAGGAGCAGCAGTGGAGAGGTTCTGCAGCGAGGAATTGCCTCCGGTAGGGAAAGGGGGTTATGTCCAGGAAAGGTAAGATCGAGACAGGTTCTCTCCAGCCATAGTGAAGCCTGAGCTCTCAGCGGGGGCTTCCCACATGTGAGATGGCTTCATGGGCAGTGCTCCTGTTTCAAAGGGCTAAAGATCTCATAATATGAGATCTCTGCCACTGTCCCTGGATATGATTAATGAAAGGCACTTAGTGCCATGGTCTAGCCAATGTGGCCATGTTAGGTCATAGGCTGGACTTGGTGATCTCCGAGGTCTTGTCCACCCTCAGTGATTCTGTGGTTCTGCGAGTGTAAGTTTTTTCAGGTCTGATTAAAAAAAAAACCCAAAAAAACCAAAAAGCAAGCAAATGTACTCGAAGGGAACGGCTGCCTTTTTGTGTGCATTAAGGTGGTGCATAAACACCAAAGTTTCCCTACACCCCCTCCCATTTCTTCACCTCCAAACCCAAGTGAGACCGATGGGCCAGCTGCTCCTTCCCTCTGCTTCCTACCCTTCTCCATAGCAGAGAGGAGAGGATAGGAGCTGACAGTGCCTGGATTATTTATAAGGATTAACTCCCACAGGGCTCCCCTGATGCAGCGAACACTTGTTATTATGGATCCCACCCGGCAGAGCCGCGCGGCGCTGACGCAGGGACCACTCATCCGCAGAACAAGGTCCTTTCAAACCGAACCAAAACAACTACCCAAGCAGGCTCGAGCCTGCCAGCAACGAGGGGGCTTGTGGTGTGCTTCCCTTCCCTCGTGGCTCTCCCTTCCTACCCAGGTCTGGCTCTAACAGACCAAGTGGTAAGAGTAGGTGCTCCTCAATAATATCAGACCACGTCTCAAAGCTTTGTGCAGCTCTTTGAGGAACAGACCATCCCCTCTGCACGGAGAGCACGGTCACATTCCAGCAGGGATTTTTAGCTTTTGTGTTGACCCTTCTTACAGAGTTTCTCAGTATAATGCCACTAAAGCCAGAGCAGATGTTTTAGCGTAACCACTGTAACCTTTCCAGGGGTTGAGTTGAGGTGAAGCCTCACGGCTGCACGAAATGCTGGGCACCTTCTCCATCCTCCCATCAGTAGGCAGCCCAAGGTTGCCAAGCCAAACACTGTTTAGAAACTACTCAGGGCCAAATGAGGCGGGCAATTTGATTGATACTCCCTGGACATTTCCTAACTCCTTGCTATCGGAAGCAGCGTGTAAAGGGCAGCACCTTGGCTGAGGTGGGGTCTGAAAAACGGGCTTATTGCTTCCCAGATCCCCTGCATTGCTCACGTTGGACCTCAGCTGCAAATCAGAGCCAGGTAACGGACCCTCGGTTGGGCTTTTCACAGCAGTGGCAGTCGCTGGCTGGCACGTGGCTGCTGTCACACATCAGCCTCCCTCCTGCCCCAGGCACTGGGGTCCTTACCACAGCCCAGCCAAGGGGACAGTACCAGGGGATCAGTGGATGGAAACTTGTGGCCTGGGGCTCAGGGGATGATGCAATGGTCTATTCTGGTTCAATACACACTGAAATCTCTGGAAATAAAACGTTGCACTTTGCTACCGAGAGAAAGCGCAGCTTTGCTTTCCAGAAATAAGCTCGACTTCCCTACCAGGGAGAGAAAAGAACCACGCAGCTGTGCTCCCCCAACCCGGGGAAGAACATTTCCATCGGGCCCGACCCAGCAGCACAGCATCAGCGAAGGCTTAGGATCATCCGCAACGACGGCGGCGGGCAGAACGCTGCGGAGGGCCCCGTCGTTTGCAAGGAACACTAAAACAATAACCCTCCCACACAGCCCTGCCCAGCGCTGCGCCTTCGAGGGCTCAGCAGCTTCTGCGTTCGCAGGCGACGTAGGTGGGTTGAAGAAAGGGAAACGTGTTCTTTTCCCAGGAAGAGAAAAGCTCCAGCAGCCAACAGAGAGATGCGAGAGTCCAGGCTGGGGAACCCTGCAGAGCACGGGGCAAGGGGCGTTCCGAAGGCAATGGATCAGGCACCACTTCAAGCTACTGATTTGTTCCAGGCTCCAGTTTATTACCTTAATTTCACCTCCGATTTATAAGTTCCATTTAATTCAGTTTAAATGCCAGCGTGGAGCTCTGACAAGCAAGCAGGCAGGAGGCTGGGGACCCGGGGAGACGCGGCGAGGGGCTGCGTGGGAGCAAAGCCCGGCTCCTGGGTGGAGCTGGGCTCCCAAACCAAAACACATCCCCCACAAACAACCCCCTACCCCTCCGTGGGACCTACAGCCACTGCTCACACAAGGCCCATCTCAAGGGTGGCAATCAAATGGAACTAGCAGTACTGACACAGTTCATACTGGGTGAACTGGCTCCGCACAAGGACCAGTGTAGTTCTCCACTGCAGCCCATTTCACACGGGCTCCCGTTGCAGGAGGAGACTGACTGCCAGAAGTGCATTTAGCACCATGACTAATCTCTCTCTCTGATGCTTCCCAGCCCCACCAGGGGCTCTCCAGGGGGAGAACTTAATCTTGTTTCAGGCTTCTCTGTGAAACGGGTATGTGCAAAACCCAAGCAAACATCAGTGGTGGGTGCCGCAGAACCCGGCAGACTCGGCAGCTGGACGTGCTCGGGGGGGTTCACTCCTCACTTGGTGTTTCTTTTGTATTATTAAGTCCAGTCCTGAGAAACACGATTTAACTAAATTATATTTTGGGCTTTATTTTCCCTGCTGTAGAAGGGTATAAACCCAAAAGCGTGCACAATGCTTAATATTTTCCCAAACTTTTGCGTAAAAGCGTCCCAGCAGACAATAAATGCCACAAATAATTCTTTTTGCTTCCAGAGAAAATCAATGTCCTTATCAACAGCACATGGTAGCTGCAGCTATGAATATTTAACATACAGTGCTGCTGCGGGTTTCGAAATGCCTTGCACACCCCCAACCCGGCCCTGTAATGGACCTTATGGTCTTGTGGGATATTTTTTAATAAAAGGAAATAAAAACCATTAAAGCCAAGCCATTAAGTGCTAGAAGTAGTCATGAATGCCAAATGCAACCCGTGCAACCCATCAGCATAACCCAGCCATAAGTCAGGGCCGCTGCCTAATGTATTCCAAATTTATTCTTTTTTGTATGATAAAACCAGAAAATGTTCTTTGCATTGCTAAATAAAGAGCAAGTGCAGTTCACATTAGGATGATACCAGTACTTAAGAACTGAACTGAAGATTAAGTCCAAAGGAAGGGCAGGCCCACCCCTGCTCGTGTCATCGCCTCAGCACACTGATCTCCGTTGAAAACTGGAGAAAGTTTCAGTGGAGATCACCCAAGGCTGCCCTTTGCTGGGTAGGAAGTCAAACACATCCTCAACATGAAAGTTTCCCTTAAGTAAATGACTTGTATGCATAAATAACATGGGGAGCTGTCAATAAAATCATCCACAAATTCTGTCAAATAGAAGAGTAATTATGGCTTCTGCTTGTTAGCAATAAACTGATACATGAGCTGAGCTTACACAAAACACAAACACCTTCTGATTTCATTGAAGATTAATGCTAATGTGCCAAATTGCCAGGCTAAACTTAATTGCTCTTTTTTATCTTCATTAAATGATAAGCAGCAGCCACAGAAGTGGTTCTGGTGACCTTGGATTTACATAGACCTTCAGTCATGGGAAAAAATCTATTGCTTTTGTTTCTAACTCAGCAACTTCACTGGGGGCCACAGCATCCCACGTCCCCTCTGGAGTGGCAGCCTGCTCCACAGAGCCCAGCTCTGAGTTCATACCTACTGGGATACACCCCAACCTCCACGGTCCAAGAGAAGTGGTTCCGCCCCTGGGTGACAACAGAAACCCAAGTTTTTACTTCTTCAAAGATAACATGGCTCCTTTTCTCTCCCCATTTGTGTTTTGCAACAATAGACGTGCCGAAGGAAAAAAAAAATATCACCCAGCTACTTCTCATCTCCATGGCAACACCCTGCTCTGGCTCCAGTTGATAAATACTTTGCAAAACCCTGTTCCTGTAGGTTAGTTGTTGCAAAAATTATACACTATCACTCAGAAATAACTCCATAATATTGAACATGTTCTCCGGGCGAAGTGCAATGGCCTGATTTTAGCCCTTGTAGACATCAGCTCCCCTCATCCTACCTGTGGTTTTCCAGACAGCAAGTGACTGCAGACCCAGTTTAACCCATTCTGGGGCCCAAGCAGAACATCTGCAGGTTTCTGTTTGGTGTCTCAGTAACCAAACGGCCTCACCCAAGACCACAGGAGAGGAGAGTATAAGACCCCACCTACAACCATTTGCAGTCGGTCCTGTAAAGCTGCTGTTGCACATCTGTCCACATCTGCTCCTCCCACCCCAACTCCCCATAAACCCACCTCTGCAAGTAATATATAAATATAATATAAATATAATATAATATAAATATATAATATATAAAAATAAAGTGTCCTTGCTCATCTTCTGGGGCCAAAACCTGGGTAGGACTGGGCAGAGAAACTAGGGGAGGAGGGAAGGTTTCCACATCTGCATTCTCCTGCGTGAGCAAGCAAAGGGGTAAAACTGCATTGCCTAAAATGAACTGGAAGTCCCTGTCCAAAGCCGCTGGCCTTTCTCCTCCTTGTTGACTCTTCCTCAGTGGAATTCGACCTCTTTTCATCTCAGCCGTGCTGAGTCAGCAGGAGCCACTGTCCCCCTGGAAGGGCCCTTCAGGCAAAGTTCAAATAGCCAATTAGTGTCTCTGGGTACTTTTAAGCTGCTTTCCCAGCTCGCAAAGGCTGAGTCAGAAACCTTTCCAAATGCAAAGCTTATCGTGGGATGCTTGCGACTGCATCCTCAGTCATCGCTGCCTGGGGATGGGAAGCAGCGTGCTGCTGGGGTTTGCTGTCTCGCTCCCCCTTGTGCTACTGGTATTTCAAGACCTCCCCAGCACACAAACCAGATCCTGACCCGGGGCAGGTTGGCCAGGCTCGGACACAGAGAATTGCCCTGGCAAGGAACGCTGGTTTGAACCAAGACTCCTGCTGGTCCCCACAAGACTGCTGGTCTATCGGGCAGTGCTTCAGCTGCCTGATCAACCCTGCACATCACAGCCCGGGTGAAGCATCTCGGGAAGAACGTGGGATATTTGTGGACTCCGAGGGTAAAATCAGCTTGGACTGCCTTGTGGGATGCCCAGGAGGTAATAGGCAGTCAAGTGTTGAGTGCCATCAGACCAGATCCTCCAGGAGATCATTAAATCTGGATCCAGAGACACCCAGAGAAGGGAGGAGCTAACCAAATGTTCCCAGTAGTTAATGGTCCTCAAAGTTTGAAATTTCTGCCTTGTTAATTGGATTTTTCTGGCTTCAGCTTAAATCTATAGGGTGTTTCTGTGGCTTTGTCTGAAGAAAAAGCCTTTCAGTACCTGGAGCTTCCTCCCTGCGAAGGTACTTATCCACTGAAATTAAGTTACAAGCTTCTTTTTGATAAGATAAACAGACTGAGCTCCTTAAGCCTATCTGCAAAATATTCTCTCCAGTGCTTAATCATTCTTTATTAATGTTTTCAGCTCAGTGACATGGCAGGAGAAAGGTAAGGGAAAAAAAAAAAAAAAATTATATATAAATATATAAACCCCTGGAAATAATCAGATAAAAGAAGGCCAAACTACAGGAGATAAAGGGATACACTGTCTGAGGGAGGGAACAGCCCAGGAGTGCACAAAAGATGGAAGAGCACAAAATGACTCCAAAGACCTTCCCAAAGCACAACCCTGGGCAGGGAGAGGTGACGGGAGCCGCCGGGAAGCTGCCTAACGCCAGCCTGGGATAAACCTACACCTTCTGCATTTCGTAAAGCATCTGAGACAGGGAGTTGGAGTCAGGCTGATAAGGGGGGTTTTGTCCTTTTAGTCACGGATATCAACACGGATTCCAACGTGTTGGTACAAACCCCCCCTGTTAGAGATGCAGATCAGACACCGATCTCTATCGCAGCGCTGCGAGACCGCAGCGGGGACCACGGCAGCCCTTAGTCTACCCTGAACATAAGCTAGGCTTAAATTAGGTGGTGCGAGCCAGGGAGCTGGGACTTCCACATGGTTTTGTATGGTATAGAAATGATATCCATCATCTTTTGCTGTCTCTAAAAATCCTTGCTGCTGCTTTTTAATAGCCAGCGACAGTCAACACTTGCAATTCTCATCTCGTTTTGGAAAAACTATTTCACTTAAATACGACACCGGCAGTGACAGGGTCATTTGTTTTATTACTGACCCTTTCGCTTCAGTCATTTATAATTTAATTGTCAGTTAGGTTTGATCAAATATGTCTGAACCCAAGCCATTTGCATTAAAAATAATACTACTTCTCCCTTTTATTCCCTGAATCGTGGCAGGTATAACTTGATAATTCTATCAGTGCCTGCAGAAAGCTGCTGTTTAATTAATAAGAGCTGGGCTAGTCCTCTAAGCTAAAAAAAAAACCAGGCAGAGATAAAAATCCCTGATGAGAAACAATGGATCTTGCTAAGGACTATGAAATTCAGACAGTCTCCTTTACACGTTGGCTGGATTAAGAACTGGACCTTCACTGGGATGACCATGAAGCAACCAAAGCGACGGGATTCGCATCCCTGACGGCTCCAGATCAGCCGGAGCACTGGGCTGGGGCTGCCGAGTTCTTCTCAACCCAGCACCTCCCCGCACAACACTGGGGACTGTGGAATGATGAATAATGTGGTTTTGCTTGGAAATAGGGTGTTTCCCAAACAAAGAGCAGTTCTCCTGTAAACTATCCAGCCTTGGGAACCTGCCCTGCGAGGGGCTTGGGAGAAACTCTGCACTGCCAGGAGGGGGTTGTTCAGAGAACTGTGGATGCTCCGCAGCTCAGGAATCAGAGAAACAGAGCTGAGTGATGAAATGGATTTTTTGATTTTTCTTTTTTCCCCCCTGATTACTATATTGTAATTAATTATCTGAAGAATCCTTGCTTAGGAACTTTATTAAATCCCATTAAGGCTAATGAATTGTTGTTTTTTAATTATATAGTTGTTTTGTAATTATATAGTTGTTTCTAGTTTAATGAACTGTATATTAATAGACTTATAGAATGGACATTTTACTTTCAGGATGGAAATACTTCAACCACGAGATAAATAATCTTGCTAATAGCATCAGTTGTCAGCTACAGTCTCTTTTAATGAAAGAGTTGGAAAATACTGTCCTTTGAATACAGAACTTGCTTATTTTGTTAGCTAACGAGACAAACAAAAAGCCAAAACTCCAACACGTTCTGATGTTTTATGCAAAGCAGATATTTTTGCTCCTGTTAATGCAGTTTCTCATTGAAAAAGATCTCCAGGCCTCTGCAACGAGCTGAATAAAGGACAAAACAGTCAGAAATCCTGTCCTTGTCCTGGCCTTGCACAGAGCCTGGGGTTCACTCGGAGCTGCTGGAACCCTCACACCTCCAGCTGGTTTTATCCGAAGGGGTAAACGCAGTTTCTCTGCAAATGTCTCCTGAACTTTTCCTGGGGATATTTTGTAGGGCATAATAGATCTACTCCTTAAATAGGAGCTGCTTAAAAAGTAAGAATTGCTACTGCTGGAATAAAAAAAAAAGTCATCATCTTGAATGTTAATACATATAATCTTCAACACACTGCAGCCACACCACAGATTAATTTCAGCGCAGAGATTATGTTAATATACCAAAAAAAAAAAGAAGTTGTGATATTGAGTTAGATCAAAGATTTTTCATTTCAGTCCCTGTCTTTGGCACCAGCTGGAAATGCCCATTTCAAAGTAAAGTCAAAGGCCTCTATAATGCACTGAGTCAAACAGTAATTATTACAGGGAAAGGCATAAAGTTTAGACCAGAGTGTTGCTTGATCTGACTTTAGTTGCTTAAAGTAGCGGGTACTCAGTGAGGAATGACAAGCACCTCGTAAGGCCAGTGCTGCCCCTTCCAAAGACTTGGGCTTTTTCCTTCCTGCCCTGGGGAGGACCCTGGGTGGTAGGTCCCCATCTCACAGACGTGATATGAGCCACTCCAGTGAGTGCAGAGTCCAGCTACGGCCCTCTGGGTTTTATTTACACCACCCTGAAGTTTAACCCCACGGAGGTGACAGTTTGGGAGGAGGTGGGAGGGTGTGGAGCACGTTCACCTGCTGTTGGAGGAAGCAGGCAGATGCTTGTAGCATCCTTCTGCCACGTCTAACTGGTGTTTACTCGAAAAGCTGTGATCCATGTAAACCTTCTGTACTCTGGCTGGGAGATGGAATCAAACGGGAAGGAAAGTGCTGCCAGGAGTGAGCCGTTATGGATACAGAACAGAAAACCAGCAAATGCTTTTAGGATGCTGCTCCAGCTGCCCCAGGATCCCCAGTCATTCCAGGACACCTCATCAGGGACACGCTGGTGGGATGCCCAACCCAACCAGTCCGCAGCAGAGTCCTCATCCCAGGAAAACAACCTCCCAGCTGCAGCCAGGCAGAACCCACAGCTCATTAGCCATCGAATACAACATCCTCTGGCTTCACCTCTGACTTCCCAGGCTGTCACAGAGATGCTCCCCAGGCAGAAACCCGTCAGCGCTCCCGTGACTGCTGCTTTTTGTTCTGCTCTGCCTTCCCAGACAGCCCTGGCACGATCTCCAGGCCAGCAACGGATCTGGCCATTAAGATACCTCTGGGGAGGGCACTACATCACTGCACTGCCAGGTACTGCAGTTGTGACCGACTGCTGGTTCCCTGCAGTGAAGCTGGGCACTCACTGGGGACCAGGGGAGGCTCTGGGAAGGGAAGATGCCAGGCAGCCCCTTCTCCATCACACAGCAGGCTGGTACCCAGCCACCCCCCCAAGGCAGAAAATCCCTTTCTGCTCACTTTCCACAGGAGATCAATATGCTTAGCCCAAACAAGCACATTATGGATAGAAACATTAGGCTTTATAGGTACACTATAGCTGAATGAATTAGGCTTGATAGTCTCTTGGGAGGCTGATATCCAACCAGACTCATGTATCACCTCCTCTTGCACTTTAACCACCTCTCTCTCTCCCAGCAGAAAGCCAGAGACATTGCTCCTGTTTCCAGAGTCTCCCAAAGGCACAGCAGCTCTTTCTTGCTGTGTCTTTCCATCATTCAGAAGGAAAGTGAAGCCTGTTTCCTGGTACCTCAGCTATAACATCCAGGCAACTGTGCCCGGGGGCAGCAAGTCCCGCGGGAGGTGGGGGGCTCCCGGTGTCGCTGGCACAGCCCCTGCCCCTGCTCCCCCAGCAGAGCAGCTCACTTGTTCTTCAAGCCTGCTCCGAGTCAAAGCTAATACCTTCCTACCAACTCTGACTCTCAAGCCGAGAAATGCAAGTTTCCTTTAAGGACACAAGTACTCATCTTTTAAGAATGGAAATAAAAACTCAAGAAGCATCTTCTCGTTAAAGGAAAAGTTTGAAAGTACCTTAAAAGCCCATCCACGCTCCTCAGGAAGCTCAGCCATCCTCCTGGGATGCATCCTCTGGGAGCAGAGATGGCTTTTGGAAGGTCAGGAGCAGCTGGGGAGTGATCCTCAAACTACCCTCAGGTGAGCTGAGCCCTGCCCAGGCCAGAGAGCTGCAGGTGGCCCACGTCCAAGTGCTGGGGTGAACTGGTTCTGTCCCAGAGCCCACCAGCAGCAGGGTACACAGAGCTGCTCGTCCCCATGCTGGGGAAGCCCTCGCCTCTCCCCCGTCTCCCAAAGCCATCCGTTTCAGTCAGACTGGCTAAAAATAAAGAGCAGAGAAATGTCAACTGTGGGAGAACCTTAACAAATTAGAGAACAATCACTCAGCCCCTGACAATATTGGCTAACAACGCTTAACGCAGGCTCTGGCTAATTAAAAAGGAGCTGCTCTGCTCAGGCACAGCCCCACTCCAAGCAGGCAGTGGGAATGTTAAACAGCCCCATCCCAGCACGGCGAGCACAAACCGCCACCCGCACCGGGTGGGATGCAGGCAGGTTTCTGGGTTTGCCACTTCCCAAGGTATCGCTGGGGATGAAACGCAAGGTTTTGCCGTCGAGTCGCAGCTCCTGTGGCAGCAGAAGCAACGTTTGGAGGCTGAGTGGGAGACGGGGAAGAAAAACTCAAAAGACCCAATTCCCTGCAGCCTCCTGACACGGGCGCTGGCTGCTGCTGCCGCTCGCTATCTGCACATTTACACCCTCCTCGAGCTTCTCGCCTTGCCTTGGGCCAAGGAAAACAAAGGCAAATAGCAGCCAACATCCCATTGTTATGGTTTTGCTCTGGCTGCAAGGACAGGATTTCTATGTCACAAGAATAATATATGTTATAATTTTCCCGTATTCTTCTCCTAGGAGTAGCACGGGGAGAGTCTTGCTTGCCAGGCCAACAGCATTTTTTTGTTCCATTTTTTTCTTTTTGGAAGGCTCCATCAGTATTTGCTTTGCAATATGTAAGTTTGTTGCTCCTCTGCATTGCTCAGAAGTGTTATGAGTTTTAATTAGCAGGTTTTCAGTCTTTCTGACTCACTATAATAACAGACAAGAAATCACAGTTAAATTAATAAATCAGTTTCTCTCCTAAATTGCTGTTGGGCAAAACTCAGAATGTTTTTAATACGTGTAATTATGCTCAAGGATCTTGTCAATCATTACATTAATACAAATCTCATGGAGACTTGGAATCAGCAGAAGCTCTGGCTGGGCCCAGGGTGAGCGTTATGCTCAGCACATGGAAACCAGCATCTCCTTCGGATCCGAGGGAAGAGCTTTCCCCGGCCACCCCCGCGGCTGCTGCTGCCCTGCTTCCAGCATCACAGGGACCTGCAGGACGGTGTAATCCAGGCAGCTTCTTGTGAGCATCCCACCAAACAAATAAAAAAGCCCTGCTGTGTCATCCTGGAGATGGTCAATCAGAAAAATGCTTTGCTGCTTGAGTCCCCAGCTCAAAGTCAACGCTGATTTGGGGTTCGTAGCTACGATGGAGACTCAAGCATCTCGCTACCACTTGCCAAAGAAATCTTGTTTGGAGAAGACAACGAATCATTGGGGAATGGAAAGGGTATGAAATTCATGAATACACAAATCTTTAAGTATTTTTCCATTGTTAAAAGTCTAACTGTTAAACACGATGGCATCTCCAGGCATTCCTCCCTCAGGTACAGGTTTCTAGTCGTGCCAATGGCACCGTGGGATAGACGCGTAAATGAGGATTGGCAGGGCTGGGATTTTCACTTAGAATTACAGTTCTGTTGTTACAACTAATTTAATGACTACAGGATTTTATTGGCAATTTAAAATAGATAGGAAAGAGACATTTCCTCTGTTGACCTCCCTTTGGTACTTAGCTCAGCAGTCCAGCAAGCCGGGTCATGCGGTGCCAGCACCTCCTGCCAGGCTGGCACAGGTCTGCTGAGCCCAGACGATGGGTCTTTAATAGACTCTGTGCTGCCAAACTTCAGATGAATCTACAATTCCTCTTTTTTTTTGCCTTTAGCTCTAAGAGAATAACCAAACACAGGCAAAACTGAGCAGTTACTGTGACAACTGTCTATCGCGCGCTCTGCAGCACGCCCGGCTTCTCGCCTTCCCTGACTGGTTTGCATTATTTACAAAGCACAGCTCCAAACAATCCACTTAATAAGCACAACCAAAATAACAACATCTTCCGAGTTTTGAAGAAGAAAGATTTGTTGGCCTGTTCAGGGAAGGGGCTGAGGACTCGCTTTCCTCCCACTTGTTTACCATCCTGCCTCCAGCAACAGCTGATACCTCGATGCCCCAGAGAACAGAGAAAATATATGTTTGTCTGTTGGTGCTGCTGCCGTGGAGATAGTGCCTCTGGCTAAATGTACAGGGTTACCACCCAGGGAACTGCCTTTTCTTTCACAGTGTTCAGAAAAGCAGCTAAGAAAAACACATGAGTATTATATATCTAAAAAAGTTAAAGCAAGAAGCGCTTCTGTAAATTCTAATGTGATTTTCCTAATAAGTCAGAACAGTTACAGATTGAATTTTCACTCTGAGATGCAGAGAGAAGCGAGGAAGGCACATGCTGAGATGCAGAGGAACATCTCCTCTGATGCTGTGGGAGGTTCAGAGCTGCAGGGAGGGGATGGAATGGGATGGGATGAGGGGGACAGGACCCTCCTTGGGGAGCTCTGAGCTCACAGAAGGAGCAGCCTGCTCCAGCATGTGCCTTGGGGATGGGGTGTTGGAGATTTCTACACATACCCTAATGGTTGGACACAATGATCCCAAGGGTCTTTTCCAACCTGAGTGATTCTGTGTGATACCCGTGGGTCAACTCACAGGGTGCACATCTAAGCACAACTTCTGCTGGCCGGGGAGAAATGCCAGCCTCATAGTCCCGGAGAGCTTTGGTGCACCCAAGAAAGGCTTTTGCAGGAAAGAGGGTCTGAAGGTGCTGGCAGGGAATGAAGTCCTTTCTTGCCTCTAAAAAAGTTCTTCTGTTTATCTTTCTTCTTCCCCTCCCCTGGGGTTGCAAACCAGCCTTCTGAAAAGAGACATCCAGCACCTCAGACTGACAACCGAGTGCTTGAATCTTGTCACAATACAAGCCCCAAGTACTTCACAGCCGGAGGAAAATAATGCCATTAATACAGCAAAGGGATCACGATGCATTAGCTGCACCCAAGAGAGGGCTCGCACTGCACATCTTAAGCATCTGAGACAGCAGATGGAAAGCAGCACTGGAAGGGCTTTGACAGGCCTGGTTCTGCTCGCTCTGCTCCATTTAGGAGAGCTCTGAGTCACACAGGCACAATAGCAAAGGAGGCATCCTGCCCCCAAGAAGCACTAAAGGAGCCCTGCCAGGAGCAGGTTTTGCTTCTCTGCTTCAAGTAGCACTGGCAGAGGCCCCCGTGGGCAGCACGCTCTGCCCACATCCCACCGAGCCCATGCAGCTCTTCGGAGACAGTGTGGAAGGGCTGCTGGCACCCAGCGTGCCAGGGAAGGGGGCACTAATTGCTTCAAAGAGTGAAGTGACCCGAGCGACTCTTCAGAACCATTGAGTTTTACCTGCTGGGTTCAAAGCTCTGCAAAAAAAGCCACTGAATTCTTCCTTTATGCAAAAGGCTGAGTGATGCGGAGTGAGGAACCAGGAAAATACAGAGAGAAGCATCATCTTCCAGATTTCAAGCCTTCAGAATTGGGGCAAGTTTAAACTTTAGAGACTGAGCTTCTAGAATGGGTTGTTTCACTAACAGGAATCATTGCTTTGTAACTATTCATCCAAAACTGCAGTATTTCCACCCCTAGCTAAGTGAGCAATATATATATATACCTATCTCAGAAAGGCTCCCTCTACATTGCATACATCAAACATCTGAAGAACAGCAGAGCCATTTGCAGGCTGTGCATCAGTGCCTGCACGTGTCACGCGGTTTGCATCTCGTTTTGACACCAAAGAAGAGGAGCATCCATGCACTGCTTGAGAGGAGACCATAAACAGCATATTGCTAAGAGGTTTCTCATTAGGAGCAGAGAGCTGGAGGTTGCGTGATTCATCATCCTCTTTTTGGAAGGCTCACAGAGTATGGAAACAGCACAGATACAATTCCAGTTGCAAGGAAACGCCGCGTCTTTGAACATCAGCTTTGCTGGGCAGTAATAATCATCTCCATTTATTTTATTTAATCCTTTAAGTGCACAAATGTAAAATGGTTCTGTAAGTACCTAGAGGATAAATGAGGTTAAAACATTCATGGGCAGGGGAATCAAGTCAGGCTCACGCTGGTGTTTTGTACATTCAGCCCTCTGTCATTTTTGCCAGGACCATTACTAAGCAATCAGCTTTAAACCTTTCAGACCTCGGTGGCAGGGCTTCTGCGCGAGACGTCACTCTGCTTTTACTGAAATCCAGCTCCTCATTACAAAAGAGCTGCACAGAAAAGATAAAATGTAATAAACACACCTCACAGCAGTCTAATTGGGCTGGAATTAGGGACGAACGGCAGGGTGTTTGGACAGGGACGCAGCTCAGCACTGAACTGCAACACCACAACCCCCCGATGCCAGGTCCCAGGCTGGAGCCAGAACGGCTCCAGATCCAGCATCTGTGCCGAGCAAGAACCACAGAATCACTGAGGCTGGGAAAGACCTCTGAGATCACCAAGAGATGCAACGGATCCGTACGGAGCTGACCGGGAGGGGAGGCTGGAGCTGGGGGAGAGGAAGCCGTGTGCGGGTGCCTCCTCTTCCTCAGCCCCCGAGGCTGTTGGCACAGAGCATCGCTGCTGCCAAGGGGCAGCTGAGGCCCCCACGAGCTTTGGAACACGCAGACACTTTAATTCCTTGCAGTCGCCATCTTAATGTGCATCTACGCTAGGAAAACTAGGAATAATTTAACACCTCGGAAAGGGCAAGGTGGAACAGGAGCCAGAGAACCTCGGCAGCCTCCTAGAAAGCAAAGGGAATGTCACAGCTCTCTTGAGCTGCAGCTTTATTTTCGCAGGCAAAGCCCAAGTGCAGGTCCCGAGGTGGTGGCTCTGCCGGCAGCCTCCCCTTCGCTCAGGAAATCCCACCACAGAAGTGAAGAGGAAAGGACAACAGCTCTGTGCAGCTCCTGCCTCCTCCCTGCCAGGCAGCAGCAAGATCTGCCTTCCAGTTTAAATTGGTTTCCGGGCTTCCCCAGCCCTTCTCGATGCTCCCCAGGCTCTTTTCTGTGCCTCCAGATGATCCAAAGCCGAATAGCCACCAACTCCCTGGCTCCCCTCCCAGCTTTTTGTCTTATCTAACAGACTCCTGCGCCTGATCAGTCCAGATAGAAAGGCCAAATAAGATGCACAATAATTAACATAAGATCTGTGCTGTTCCTGTAGCTGAGATTAATACTATACATTTTCAGAGCCCTGAGGGAAAAAGGTTCTGGAAGTCTGATATATGGTTATTATTCTTTTCAAGGAAAATAGATTTACCTAATTTACAATCAGTTCTGATGGTGGGAGGAGGAATTTAATTTTTTTTTTTCCCTTTTGATAAATATACTGCAACTTTTCTATAATCCCCATTAATCTGATCTCCTAGGGAAAATTTTGCTGATCCATCATCCCGTGGCAATCTTAATTCCCTTAGTGCCTCCAGGCAGGAGAAATGGATTTCCTCACGCTAACCTCTTACGCCTCTACAGCTTCCCAGGGAAAACTCTCCGGGGAATTCCAGCCCTTGTCCATGGGAATGAAAACGTGTCTCTGGAGGCTGGAGCAAAGGTGCTGTGGGAATGGCTGCAGTGCCCTCATGAAGCGATCCCGTGGGGAAGCTGGAACCCTGCAGGTTCCCTCCCTCCTCCCCGTGCAGACAGAGACGCTATTCACCGCGCTTCCATTCAAACGCAACAGGGAAAGAACATCTGTTGAAAAATAAATGCAGGACTAATTATATATGATTGAGGATTTTAAAGGGCTATTTTTAGCTTCGCGTTAAAAAGATGCGATGAATCAAACGGGTTGTGCTCAGCATTTTGATCTAAGAGAGGAGCAGAGTGTTGGTGGCACAGCCCAAAGAGACGGAGCCCAAAGGTGCACGGCGCTCGCTGCACGTGAAGCTGCACATCCGTCAGCATCTGGGCAGCTTGAACAGAACCAGCGAGTCATTTGAATAAGAAAGTCTCTGCATTTTTTTCCTCCAGTACGTGCGAGAGCAGGTGAACATCAAGGCTCTTTTCATTATCAAGTTTACTTCAGCTGACGCTGCTGGGAAAGATCCAAGCAGCTCGTTGCGGTGGCACATCTGAAGAGGAGCTTAAAAGGGCCTCGCACATCATCCGACAGATCCCACAGAGGGTTCCTGGGTTCTGCCGGGCTCTGATCCCGCATCACTGCAATGATGTCACTGGCAGAGAATCACAAGAAAATCTTGACAGAGTTGTTTTTTCATCTCCTGCATTAAAAAGGGAACGGGCTCCGTGGAGATATTTTAACGGGGCAGTAAAGAAGGGAGGGCAAAGCTGCCGGGAGCCTGCGCCCAGGCTGCAGTGCCAGAGCCAGGCTGGAGCCTCCCGTGAGGAACTGAAGTATTTAAAGAACAAAGCTGGAGACATAAAAGGAAGATGGACACAGTTCTGGTGGCCGCCAAGAGAGCCATAAACACCCAGTGCAGACACACTTGCTTGAGCAATGGGATTGCTTTTATCACCAGCCTCCCGAGCTGGGCTGGATGCTGCTCCTGCCTCGGGTGCTGTGCCCGGGGGCTCCCAAACTGTACCTGGGCTGTACCCAGGACTGCAGAAGTGGCCAGGAGAGCAGCTCTCAGGGGGCTGCACGGACCCCAGTGTACAGCCAGAAAGGCACAGGGTGGAGTGGTGTGGGTCCCCCACGTTGCCCAGCTCTGGGAAAGGCAAATCATCATCACCCGAGCTGCGCATCCTGCTGCATCATCCCTCTACACTCGAGAGCTGCTTCGTAGCCGAGGGAAGAGCGAGTAATGTGCAATCAGGAGAAAAGCTGTTTTTCACACTTATTGCCCTTGAATTGGCAGAGTGAGACATCATGTTTTATATTAACTTCATAATAATTACAGTTATTACTGAATTCATGTATACCAAAGAGGTTACAGCTCCCTAGGAAAGCTCATAATATTATTAATGGATATGACAGTCCATCGGCGTGATCACGTAACGAGCTCATTCAAACGTTTTGATACTAAACAGCATACCTCCAAAAAAGTCATGGATTAGTGCAACAGCAGCTGCACACATCTGGCACCCGCGGGACTCTCCTTTGGAACAAGTGCTTCACAACACACGGGTAGCACAGCCTGAGAGCAGCAGTGAGCCCTGCCTTTAGCTACAGCAGTGGAATTAAAACTACAGGTTTTGAATACAGAAGAATGCTGGGAGAAATCAAGGGATTGTCGCTATCTGTGGAGTACCAAAGGAATGGAAGATCTCATCTGTAAGAGGCAGCAAGGAGCTCCCCAGCCCGTTCCCATGCCTTCCACATGATTAAGTGCAGTGATTTAATTTCTGTGGGCACGAGTTCGCATCGCCAGACAAACTTTTCCATCAGACCAGAAGAGGTGACCCATCTACAGAGCAGCTGTTATTATTGCTGAAAGATCTGGAGAGTGGCTGAAGAAGTCAGGAAAGGTTATCTTCACACCAGAGGCTGGGGGAGGAGCCCAGGAACTTCTGATGCAAAGCAAAGAAAAAAAATATTTATAACAAGGATGGTGCAATACTGGGGCAGCTCTATCTCATCCCATCTCCCCACAGCCCCCGGCAGCCGAGGCACCACTGGGCCCTGGCAGGTTGTGGAAGCAGGAATCGAGTCTCGTGTGCGTGGCATCAAAGTGACATAAATTCAGACCGGGCCTATAACCTCACATTGATTTTTACTGTAAATCTAATACTTGGAGCCTGCCATCAAATGAATTGTTGCACATAAAACCCAACCATACACATGATAGGAGTAAAATTAGCCAGCAGGTCTATTCCAGGACTGTTGCAATTTCCTCCATAATGTCAGACTATAGCAACACATACATATTTCAAAAAAATTAAATTGCTATTAAACTTTCTGACCATCTTTGTAAATTAACCTCTCTTTCATCTCGGAAAAAGCAAGCTTTTGATTTAGCAGGAAATAATTTTTTGAGCAGTTTCCAGACTTCTTCCATTAGGCGTTTGGGCTGTGGTCAATAAGCCTGAGTTAATTACCTGCTTGAAACAGATCCTGTTTCTGTGCGAACTGGCGGCTCATCTGCACTGAAAATACTGGTTTTTCTCCCCTTCTACTTCAAGGTGAATCAAACCCCACAGGAGCTGTCCAGGGGGAAGATCTAGCAACAATTTGCACTACATTTTTCCAGCACAGAACTCAGGATTGGGACCCCTTGGCCACCAGGTCTCAGCCGAGCGCATCCCTACAGCTGGATTTGCAGCTGGGTTTGCAGCTGGGTTTGCTGTAACCTGGAGCTCATTCCTGTCCTGCAGGCTGCAGGATGAGCAGGGCTGGGCTGCAGCATTCTAAATGACCAGACACTTCAGCAAGAGGTTTTCCCCACACACAAATAGAGCTTTTCTTGTGAAAATGAAGGCAACGGGTCCTGCTCCTACCTTTCTTGGTGTGCTCCAAACTGAGGCTGAGCAGGTCCCGGTCACGTGCAGCTTTGTTGGGGTGCTTCTCTTGCCACCAGCAGGTACAAGGTCTCCCAGTCACCCCTCAGCCTTCCCCCAAAGGAGACTCTTTCCTCAAAACATTGTCTGTAACCAAAAGAACAGAGGCAGACATTAGGAACCAGGCCACCACAGTGGTGACTGGGGCAGCTGAGTCTTGTCTAACAAGACAAGACCTACGGAGCCGGGAGCAGCTGGTGGGGGATCAGGCTGGTTGGGGCACCTGAACACAGGAGCACACGCCGTCTGCCACGGGCACTGCCGAGCTCGGGCACGTGGCAATAAACTGCTGTGGCACAGGGTAACTGGTGTCACCTAAAGAAAAAGATCCACCACCCGTGCTGCCGGCAGTCGAACACCGACAATGTTTTCTGGCATCACTACTTGGGCACGTGAGACACGCAGCTTCTGCGGCCAACGTTCAGCAGCCCTGGACAAAAGGATGAGCTTCTTTGGGAACCTTGCTCTGCATCATCTCTCTGGGAAGCTGCATAAGAAGATCTGATTACCAGGGTGCTAACTTCAGGACAGCATTTGCTGCAGATTTACACGCTTTTATGTTCGTGCATTTGCAGCTTCAGCCACGGCCAGCAGCCCACATGCTCAGCCTGGGCAGTCAAGGGGAAAAAGCAACACCAAAGAGATGGATTCTTGGTTTTCACGTGTGGTCTGTCAGGTGACAGCCTTGGCCCACGACCAGACCATGCCCAAACCAGGTGAACCCTCCTTCATCCACTATCAACAAAGCCCTAATTGAGAGATCAGTTGGGAACCTGCCTCTTGGGGCACAATTTGGAGAGCTGACAAAGACACCTGTAGGGGCTGGAAAATAAGTTCTGCCTCATTACAAAAGAAATTGCATCCAAATGAAAAACAACATATAATAAGAGCTCTAAAATGCCCGCAAAATGCTGCCAACCAGACAGGTAATCCAATGATATATAGCACCCACCGTGCCTTTGACAAGGGTCACCCTTAATTATTCAGCAATTGAAGGAGCTAAACTCATTTCCCCAAAGGCTTAAATGCTTTCTTATTATGATGTGTAAATTCCAGGGCAGAGAATTAGCTGCCCAGGACCGAAGAACTGCATCTCTTTGATAGATTAAAACCTAAATAACCGTATGTATAGGAAGGCAGAGGCACATCAACCAGGCTTTTCACCAACGTTTTGAAAAAAGCTTTCTAAGTCAGGCTACCCTTGAAACGGTCCCCTCTCCTTCTGTTAAATTTTTAACAGCCTAAACTGCAGAAGATTTGTGAAAGCTGGGGAAGGCTGGGTTGGAGCCTGGTTGCCCTGGCTCTGTCGAGGCCGCTCCCACAGCCCCGCTCGCCGCGGCCGTGGGGACGATGGAGCCTCCGTGTTCCATCACCCCGACAAAAGCTGCAGGCTCCTCACCAAGAGGAGAGAGAAATAGATGGTTTGATGTGGGGAGAGACACAGCTTGAAGTCATGCAGAGTGCTTCATCCAGAAATTTTATCTTCTTGTGCTGGAAAATAAGCACTTTTGTAATTACTTCCACAAGTAAATTTGATCTCATCATATCTTATGTGCAATTCAGATTTTTTTCTTTTTCTTTCTTTTTTGGGTCCCCCCCCCCCCAAAGCATCTACCACCATTGTGTGCACACAGGAGCAGGTCCAGCCACTGAAGACACCGGGCCATTGTGAATCTACCCTGGCCCTTTGGTGGAGTGCCCTGGTTTGCAGGAGTGGGACCAGCTGAGCAGGAGGAGAAAGGCTGTTCCCTCCACTGCAGCCTTTCATAAATCTGAGGGAATAGAGCCAGCCTTGTGCCAGTTTCTGGGCTGCAAAATGAGATCAGGATAATAAAAGACATCCTGGAAATAGACAATAATGGTAAAATGATGTTTTGACATGGAGGCCATATATGGTTGATGGGAAAAAATGTACAAAGTAGATGATCGAGGAGGTGCTGGGAAAATAGTTTCTAACAGCTGATTAGTCTCCTATTCAGCAGATCCCAGACAAATGGGATGGATTTTATTGAATAAATCC
Source organism: Todiramphus chloris collaris (assembly GCA_025345505.1). Classification (NCBI taxonomy): domain Eukaryota; kingdom Metazoa; phylum Chordata; class Aves; order Coraciiformes; family Alcedinidae; genus Todiramphus; species Todiramphus chloris. Next base: position 2,129,097 of record JANVCC010000045.1, read on the forward strand.
CTGGCTGTCTTAGTTTATCTCCACGCTTCTCCGCTTTCTTTTAGCATCACACATCTTTTTTCTTTACCCACCCCCCACTTCTTTCTGAGGGCTGTGTTTCGTGTCCTGCCAGTGCAAACACCTCGTTCCCTGGCACTCCAAAGCCAGCAGATGAAGTTATGGAGTTTTGAGGTCACCTGGACATGGAGCTGCTGCAGGAGCCAAGGGTTGGCAGCTCAGATCAGACCACCCCACAGTCAGTGCCAGCACTGGCCACCCCACAGCAGCACCGTGGGAGACAGTGTTGGTCCTCTCAGGGTATGGTGGTGAAAGCAGAAGCCCCTGTTGCTGCGAGCACAGGGACACCCCACAGGGTCCTTGAGACAAAGCACTGCAGGGTGCCCAGCCACCCTCCTCCCCTGCTGCCCTCTCCCAGTCCCCTCTGCTCTGCACAGGTCCTGTGTCTGCCCTCTCCCCATCCCAGCTCCTGCATCCTCACCCCCCAAGCAGGACCCCAGCACAGGATGCTGCTGTGGTACCCACATGTGCAGCCCCACCAACATCTCCATCACCCACCAGCACCCCGCCCAGGGCCTTCCTGGGGAGCCCATGCCAGGGACTGGTGCCTGAAGGGGTTTTTCCTTCCCCTGGGCTCTTAGTGATCATCTGCTGCCAAGACGGCGGTGTTGGCATCGGCGCCTGCCCGCCGCCGCGATGCAAGAGCAATAAACAGACGAGAACACCCTCAGCTATTAAAAATAAAAGAGGGCACTGCTGCAGCAGGAGCACCACCAGCTGCATCGAGATCTATATTGTTTAATAATGTACATTAAATTATTACAGAGCTCTTCAAACCCGGCTCTGCTCTCGCGTGCACCGATGTCAGGCTATTGTCAATTCGTGATAAGCCTCCAGCCCCTTTCTTTCATTCTCTTCACGTATTTCCTTGCAATCTCAATGCACTCAGCAAAGCACCAGTTTGGGCAAGAGCACCCCGATTCCCTCAGATGCACTTCTCGTTTCTCACACTTCAGAAAAGTGCAGAAAACCAAGTGAAAACCAAGGGCAGAGACAGAAAGGGCACACCAAGGCCAGCGCTTGCTGGAACAGGCACTGGAGCATCAGCCAGGCTGAAATCAAGAGGTACCACCACCCCATGCCAGCTCAGCAGGCCTGGGGTAACCAACTTTTCATCAGCTGAACCAAAAGAGCGGGGAAAACATTTTGAATCAAGCTGAAAAATTCTGTTTTCTTTTAAAAACCAAACATCCCTCACGAAAAGGTTCTGAATTTTGCATTTTGATGATTTTTTAATCCAAGCAAAATAACCAGCTCATTTTTCAGGGGTTAGTATTATTTTTAAAGTAAATCTTACTAATACTCCAAAAATGTTACTTCAGACCTTAAAACTGTAGATGTTGCATTTAATGAGCATCAACAGCACACATTTTGACTTTCTGACAAATGATTTGGGTTTTTTTTTACTCGCTGGAGCCCACTGACAAATGCAGCATGAATTCACAAGTACTTTCAGCTGATTCAAACCTGCTTTTTATTTTTTCCCCCCCATCAAATAAAGCATTCAGCCGAAATGTTTTTCCCCAACTCTAATGTTTGTCCTGTGCCTAAGGGTAAATTTTGCTCTCTCTGAATAACAATGCAGTGCAGACAAGATCAGTAAAACTCATATTCCGTTGTATTCACTGTCGCGTTCCAAGCGAACCTGGCGCACAGCTGTGGCCTTCCTGCCTGACACTCACAAGGTACCTTTAATTCCATTAGAACAAGGAGCAAATTGCCTTTTAAATCCTGGTTATACCCCAGGTTTGCTGGTGATCCGAGGAGAGGTGAGCGTGAATTCCTCCTGCGGGAGCCAAGAATCTGTCACCCCTTGGTCTGGTGCAGCTCCTCCTGCCCACAGAGCATCATCTCCAGCAGATGCCCTTCCCCTCACCACTGAGCCCAGTCCAGCACAACAGAGCTGTGTTCCACTTGTTCTTTCTCTGCCCCTGGGGCTGGTGGAGGGGGGACAGCCCTACAGACCTCCCAGGGAGCTGCCAGCATGTGCTGCTGGAGGACACCCACCAAGGGCCTCATCCCCAGCCACTGGGGTCTGTGCAGTGGAAACTGGTGGCCAGAGACCAGAGTGCTTACCTGCTCATCACTGCTGCACAAGGACAAGAAGGATACAGCCATCTCCAGCACCCAGCCCCACACCTTTCTAGGGAAATGAACAACCAGACCGACACAGAACAGTTCTCACTTTGATTTCCTTTGCTCTTTCCACTCGGGAAAGTCTTTCTAACTGGCACTTGCCAAGTGCTACAGTGGCACTTGGGTCCCCCTGTTCCATTCGCTGTCTTCAGTCTGCTTCCCCTCCCCTTCTCACAGCTGTAAACAGGCAGCACAGAGACAATATTTACATTGCAAATGAAGAGTGACTACATCTGGGATGAGTCTACCCCCTCTGCTACTTCCCCCTGTTTGTGAGCAGCAGATACCTCGGGGTTCAGAGGCTGGGCTCAGCCTCCAGCAGAGCAAAGGGGACGTGCAAACCACCAGTTTTTGCTTCACTCCAGAAAGGTTTTTGCAGCGACGCTGGAGAAAGCCGAGGAACTGTTAATATGTTGGCCACGTTACAAAAATGTTTGGGTGATTAGCTCTTGAAAGGAGAGATCAATCCACTGGAGTGAAATAATTGTGGGTTCATTTTGCTACATGCTCTGTTCTGCATTTGATGACTAATGATCGGCGTCCAATAAGAGAACGTTACCCTCAAATCATGCAGAGGTTAAACGCGTTGCTTTTACGTGATGCTGAAGATGGCCCAGATGAGAAGGCTAAAATTTTCTTTTATTGCTCTGTTTGTCTGTTTTTATCTGCATTGAGTAGAAAATACTCTGCTTTTAAAAATACATTGTGGCTTCTTTGATTTCCTAAATAGATTTATAATTATCTCAAAATTGAACACACTCAGCTTCTGTCCAAGTAATTACCACGCGCTGTCCTTCGCAGGAAGCGCAGCCTTTGGCGTGTGCTCGCTGCTCTCTTCGGATGCAGGAAATGAGTGGGATGAGATCAATCAGCCCAGGTTTCTGTGGAGCTCCAGGGAGGGGGGCACACATGGGGTGAGGTGTCACTGACACTGGGCTGGGGATTTTTTTTCCTGTGACCTGACTCTTTCTTAGGGGAAAAACAAAAAGAAAAAAAGGGGGGTCTGCACTGGACAGAGCTGGAGCAAAGACCATGGAGAGAGACCAAGGGTGACTCTCCAGGGTGTGCCTGCACTGGCTTTTCTTTCCAGTATAATCTGAAAGCATTACAAGGTCCTGATCCCACAGCATTTCTATCCTCAAGGTGTTGTACACCAAGAACCATGAGCCAAACCACTTATGCTCCATGAGGCACCTGCTGCAGAATTTCTTTTTTATCCATCTAATAGTCCTCACATATACAGAAGTTAATAAATGTCTTCATGGAAGAAGGGGTTTTTGATATAGGCAAAGAAGAGAAGTAGAGAAAGAAACAACAGAAACTTATTGGGCATCTTAAAATTCTGAGCATTTAAGCCTTTTTAAACTTTTAGCTCAGGCCCAGCCTGATTTAGGGTCACTCCTGCCATCTGTCACGGCACACGGAGCTGCAGAGGGCTGGGTGAGCTGCAGGAAGAAGAAACTTTAGCCTCTACTGACAATGAGCAAACTAAGGACAAGCAAGAACAGCTCTGTCCATCCTTTCCCCAGCCTCACCCTCACACCCAGCCACTGGGTCATTTAGAACCACATCTGGACTACACAGGGGCCATCCCTCAGCTTCCAAAAATTCATCCTCATCACAGCCATAACTGACGTCAGCCTCCTCTGCAGTCCATGGGGACAGACAGGCATCCCCAGAGCAGAATTCAAAGAAGAAAACCAAAGACTCAGGCTCCTGCTGTGAGTCACCAGCACAAAGAGCATCTCACTACTGGCTGGACCACGAGCCAAGAGCAAATGGGATCTGATGGAGACACTGGAGTTAGGCACTAAAGCTGGCAGGATAAATCCAAGCCAATATCTACAGCGTGAGCATATCCTAAACCTCTTTCAAGGTCCACACCCTGAACCATCACACAAGCCCAGTGATCAGGTGGGGCATCACACTTCACAGTTCACAACAGCAAAGGGACAGAAAGCGAAGAGCTGGGAGAAAAACCATTCCCAGGTGACTCTGGCCCCAGTTGGGAAGGGAAGAGCTGAGCTTCCTAAAGATACCCTGCTCTCACACAACCATATGTCACAGGGTCGCAGCCCAGGTTAATCTGATCTCTCTGTGCTTTTCTGAACTACACCCAATTATTTTCTTTTCTGCCTAAGGTTTAATCCTCCAGTACCAATGGCATCCAGCCAACTGCTTGTGTTTCAGGTTTAGGAATAATGTGTGTAATTTTTGTAACTCAGTAGAGTGACTGTTGTTAGCCTGTCCTCAAAAAGAAATTGAGAAAAATAATTGCCAGGTAGAGAGAAATAACAAAAGGGTACTTTAATTCTGCAAAATCTAGGGAATTAAAGCTCCTCTTTCTAAATGGCACCCAGTGCCATTCAATTAAACAGGCAGGCGGAAAGTCCAACACGCTGCTAAAGCAAAGGTTTTCTGAAACTGAAGGAATAAATAAAGAATTGTGTCTACAAGAAAGAACTTCAGACACAGGACTGTGGTAGAGCCCCAGTGTTTTATTGACACCCTTCAGCAAGTGGCATTTGCAGCCCGAGGAGCTGGCGGCAGAGATGTCAACAGCCAATTTGGGGCTTGTGAGAGTTTACTCTTGTTTACTGGCATTTAAAGCCATGAAAGCAGGAAGGAAATGGCCCGAGCCAATAGCATGTCCTGTCAGGAGATTAATTTTACTCTGGTCTTTGCCCCAACCTGGGGAAATAATCTGTCAGAGGAGGGCTGGCAACACTGACAGGGAAATCGGTAACGTGGAGAAGTCGGCAGCTCCTCCAGCACAGACCCAGGTTAGTCTTAATTTCAAGCTCACACCAGACATCAACAAGCACCTTTTATCACAGAAAATTCTAAAAGGAACAACATTTCCTGACATAAATGTCTCTGCTAATGACAAAGACCAGAAGCAGCTTGTGGCCAAAGAATAAATGTTTTTCAAATGCTTAGCAACAGCTCGCACACTGAATGAGTGCATCATCTGCCCAGAGAGGTGCTGGTGGAGTCTCCTTCTCCGGAGAATTTCCAGCCCCACCTGGATCTGTTCCTGTGTGGGCTGCCCTGGGTGACCCTGCTCTGGCAGGGGGGTTGGACTTGGTGATCTCCAGAGGTCCCTTCCAACCCCCACCATTCTATGATCTGCCTCAGAAGGCCAGAACGTTATCATCAGGATTATGTGAAATTATCCTGCATCCTCTTCGGAATGGTTTTTCAGCTGTGCATCCTATCTTTCTCTCTGAAGGTCAGCGGAGAATTATCCATCCCTGCTTTTGTTCATGAATAGAAGCTACGATTAGAAGTCAGGAAGCACCAGCTAGAACTATTACTAATAATGCTTTTTGTTATTATATAGACACAGCACTTCTGAAAACTCCTGGAATTTAACTCGGGGCAGAGAAAGCAGCACGTTGTGCAGCACTGAGCAGTGCTGGCTGTCAGCGATTCCACCTCCTCCACGGACCCGAGTTCTCATCTGCTTTGATATTCCTCCTCAGTAGCTGCTAATGCCGTTATCCGGATTTCCAGGGGAGTAAGGCAGAGCAGAAGGTGGTCCGATGCGGAGCTGATCCTGTAGCATGAGTCATCCCTGTAAAATGCTATTTTCATAAAGCCATTTGGAATGTTCACCAAATGCCTTGCTAGCGCAGGGCACCCCGAACCAGCCTCGTCCCCGGTGCCACCGAGGTGGCTTCTCCACCACAGAGGTGGGACAGACAGGACACAGCACAGCTCTTCCCTCAGACCACATGCAGGCTCAAGCAAAAGTGATTTGATCTCTTCTTACAATTCAAGCTTTTTCTTATTTTATTATTCTTCTCCAGATTCGAGCCGGTAGCTGTGGCTTTACTGCGGCCCCAGCAAAACTAGTGGAGCACACCGATACCCAAATTACTTTCCAAATGGTTCTGAACAGGGAAAATTACCCATGTTGAGCTTCATGACTTCTACTCATAGGCAAACTGGGTAGTTTCAATCTGTCTGAGGTGCATTAACACAAACCCTTAGTTTTTCTACTCGATAACGTTTCACAGCTCTCATTTCATAGAGAGAAGCTCGAGCCCTTGCTAATCCTTTCACCTGCCAGCTGTGTTTATTAGCAAAAAAATAAGGGCAAGAAACAAGATTTAAACAAAAGCTGGGAAATTAACCTCACTCTGTGCTCTCAGTTACAGTTTCCGACTTCCAAAGTCTTGAAGGGATGCGGTGCTTGGTGCCTTTGCACATCTCCACCATGGGAGCCTTACCAGGGGCCCTGAGCAGCTCTGCACCGAGCTGAGCCATCCCTGGGTGCAAAGCTCTGGGCTTCTGTTGATACTGCTGCTGCTTGGCTTGACAGTGGTAACACAAGTGATTATCTGCTGCACTGTTCTTGCTTGGTTTGTATCACTTATCTGCTCCCCACATCACACACGAGGGGCTTTCCAGATTTACTGTGACATACTTGCAAAGAGATAGAAGAGCATGACCCCAGATTTGGCCCAGTCCCTTGAGCAGCCTTTATCAGGGGCTCAGATAAGCCATACAGACATTGCTCTTAATTGTTCTGACACCTTCCCAGGCCTAGTTCAAACCTGAAGTGCTGTTTATTATTTAATTGAAGTTTGCAAGCATAAATGTTTTGTTTTTCTAACAGCAGAGCCAGTTTCCTCAGACCTGAGTCTCGTGCAGGGTCCCCCAGGCTGGAGCCAAGAAAAGCACCTCGATGGCGTGCAAGGCCCTGGACTCATTCGCTCCGTGAACCAGCAGGAAATTTTAAAGGAACATCTATTCATGTGTCTATTTGTACTGGATCAATTAGCAAATAATCACAACCATTCTCTTCCCCTCACTGGGAGGGCAGGGTTGGAGCCATTTCCAAAGGGTTGCCTGAAGAGCCCTACAGCTGAAAAGCTCTACATCCAGCAGCAGCTCTGAATGCCATGTGACAACTTTTGTTATCAGCTGGGTCTAAAAATCCACGTTTTAATAGGGGTTGGGATCTTAGAGCCACCCCCTGGCTACAGACCAGCGAAGCACTTAGTCTGTGTTTACCTTGATGCACATTAGCAGCCCCTTCACTTGCTGGGCCTTCAGGATCTTCATTTTAAACACGGGCTTCGGTATTTCTGAGCCAGAACCCTCTGAGGAGCCAGCACCTCAGCAGGCTGAGTGCTCAGCATCGAGTCCCCATAGGTCTGCCCAGCTCTGGGGGGCACCTCTGCACCCCGGTGTCTGCCCAGTTGGGACTCATCCCCACGCTATGGCCATGGCACCAGCTTCCCAAGAGGGACCCCTGAAAAAAAGCAATCCTGGGAGTTCAGCTGCCAGATTTACCAGTTCCTTCGCCTGCATGTTTGAGCTCTTTAGATGATTTATCTGCTCAGAAAAGGATTATTTTTGAGCATCCCTTTGCCAAAAAAATGTAAGCCCTATCAAACGGAAATCACAATCTATTCTTCAGATCAGCAGCCTGGATCAAAGCTGAGGTGGAAAGGAGGTCACATAAAATGCAGACACTTTCATGAATATTTGCCTTGCTTTTCCTTAAGCTCTACATCTGAATGCCTGATCTTGAGCACGCCGAGTGCCTTCACACAGCACCGCACGCTCCCGGCTCCTCACGCAGCCACTCACACAGCCGGGGAGTAAGGTACAGCTTTATTTACCTTCTATAACATACTAGATTGCAAAGCACTGAAAAGTTCCTTTTCCTTTCTTTCTGCTGGTATTTATCACAGCAATAAAGGAATCGGCAGATCCAAATTCCTAGTTCCCTGTGCCACTTCTAACACAGAATAATTCCGCCCCTGTTCCTCAGCTAACTTCTTCATGCAGATGGAAGGCAGCATCTCGGGCAGTAGATCTTTGCAACAAGCAAACAAGATGTGGAAAAGCTTCTTCAATATTTTAAATACCGGGGAAAAGAGGGATTTTACATGCCTCCGTTTCTGCCATCAGCAGAAATAAGGAGCTGCTTCTCTCTCAGCTGGCTGTTCTGAGAAGCCGGGCAATGTCTGCAAACTCAGAGTTATCCAAATAAGAAGTGGCATGAAATTGTGAGGCTTCATCAATAGTAAAGCCATCGTTTGGATTGAACTCTATTTGAATGCAATTACATGGATTTATTGCTTGCCATTTAAACATTTCCTATGTTCCTATTTAAGCTGGCTTGTGTTATGCCCTGCTACATCATTCTAGATTGCAGTACTTTCTGCATGTTATTCCTTGCAGAGAAATACTACACATCGTGTTGGAAAATGCATTATCTAAGCATCCGGGCACAGTGATGAATGTTACCTTATCTCATTTAAAAAAGGAGCTGGTGTAACCTATTCGCAGGTGAACAATGTGAATTTTCCTTCTAGAAGGCTTCCTGGTCAGAAACACGCAGTGATTTTGAAGTCAAATTCTTTTTCTTTTTTTTTCCTTTTAATTTCCCAGCTTGTCACCCAATACAAAAATAGAATTATTAATCAGTTTGACCTTGAATTTTGTTATGAGCAAAACCAGCCATATTTTAAAAGCTGTGCCAGAGTCTCTCCATCAGCCTCCCCCCTGCCTGTAATAGACGGGCAACTGTGCTCAACCCCAACCAAGTCTGCAGATTTAATATTACTACACATTTCCCTCACAGACATAAAAAGCCCAACAGTTCTTCTCTTTTTACAGCAGAAAGCAAGTGGGATCATGTCTCCAACATCTGCACCATCTTCAGACAGTTTAGCACTTTGACAGAGTGAGGTGAGCGAAGCTGCTGAGCGGTTGGTGCGGGGAAAGCACTGCTCTGCCCGGGTAGATGCCCACCAGCACCCAGCTCAGGGCTGTTCCCCTTGGCTACGGGCTCTGTCGTCTGATGGGGCTTTGGTAACAAACCAGAAAATAAAGACAAGGTCTTCTTCTGCTTTCTTTCAGAAGCTGAGGGTCTTACGAGCAAACATCAGCAGTGTCCTGACAAAGAGCCTGAACATTCCCCTAACCCCTTTAACGAGCTGATCCTTCAATGGGTTAAGCAGCAAGATGTCCCTCATGTGTGCATCATCCAAGAGCAAGAGAGCCTCCTGCTCAGAGAGGCGTTTGCATAAATATCCCTTTTGAGCTTCCTGAGAAGCCTAGATGAGAGATTTTCCATTCATAAAGAACTTCATTTAACACTGGACTATCCAAAAATACTGAATGCACTCTCAAGCTATCAGCTACTGCTGCTGCTGTGAGCTCGTCTAAGTTAATGCATTAACAAAAACCTTCTTTCTGTATCAAAGGTCTGCACTGAGGATTAAGATCTGAATTCCAGGTTAGCCCCTAATGACACGCACTCACAAAATCTTCCCTTCAGCAAGATGACTACATCCTGTACAGCAAGACAGAAATAATGATCTTACTGGATTCAATAATTAAAAAAAAAAACAGATTAAGCTTGAATTCCAGCCATAGAATTTGTCTGCAGGTAAAGTTAGTTTTAATCTGTTCCAAGATAAAAGAGTAAGTCTATTTCAGCCTATTAGTATTCTCACACCTACGGAAGGGGGTGGTATAGATTGGTCTGGGGCTAGAATCCATCTCTGCTTTTTCCACCCCCCCCTCAGGTATGAGTTGGGAACCATCCTCCCCTGACCAGTAGGAAACAGTCTGAAAAGCCTGTCCATGTCTGGAGGTCCAAGCTCCCCACACTCGCTACAACCAGCCCGTCGTATAGATCCATCCAAACAAGCCCTGCTGTTGAGGTGCTCCTCCTCCAGACCCTTCACATCTTTCTAGCAGAAACCAGAGCCACAGTCCAGCAGACAACAGGCAATATCAGACCTCGCTTTGTTCAGACACATCAGGCTTCAACATCTCACTGCTGGACTCAGCTCTTGCCTGCTCCAGGCAAAGAGAGACTGAGGTGGCTCAAAGCCCCCAGCAGCTCTAGTCTCAACCTCGGCCACGGTGCATCTTGCCCAGCTCTCAGCTGGGTGAGCTTCACCACAGTTCTGAGGGTCAGACATTATTTCCAGTAACAGCTTCTAACTCTCCATTTCTCCAGTAGCACAACCCCAGGGCTGTCCCGGGGCTCTGCCACAGCTTGAGAGGGGAGCAGATGCGTACAGAGCCAAAGCAGGGCCAGTTCCAAAGGGGACAAGGCTTGTTGCAGAAAGCCTTCATCTCCTCCTTCAGTGGCTTTTCAGCTCTTTTTATCTTCAGTCTGATAATTAATCAGCAGGGAAAAAAGGGCATACAAGAAATAAGCCCTTTCATTTTCACTTTCAACATTTTGTCTGGCTCATTACACGTTCCACCAGGGGGGAGAGAGCCACCTCTCCATCGACACCATCGTCATAGAAACTGAAAATCACCCTTGTACAACTCAGGGCCACCAGGCTTTGGAAGGAGATGCAGCCACCACTCCCCAGCTTCAGGACTAACCTGGCAGATGCAGGTCCAAGACCACAGATGGGATGGGTGAGCAGGGTGCTGTGCACAGGGTGCTGATGGACGATGGCATGGACATCCTTACGACACGAGCCAGAAGTCAGCCACAGCTCTGTAAATCTCATGTGTCACATGGGCACTGTAATCCAACAAACTCTTCATCCTACCTGGGCCATGTCTGTCCAGCACCCACAGCCTGGGTTCAAATGAACCCTTTGCCACAAGGGTGAGAGACCTCCTGCCCTGGATGCAGGGATACCTGGAGAAGCAGCCTCAGAGCTTACAGAAAGACTCTGGCAACCTCTGCCTTTTATCATCTCCTTTCCCAGCCCAGGCCACACTGATTGATGCTGTAACATTAATGGTCTCACCTGGTGAAGAGCTTATAGCAGGCAGGTGAGCTTAAAAGAAAAGAAAAAGAAAAAGAAAAACAACAATAACAATGCTTGGTGTCCACCCCTGTCCTGCTCTGACCTACACCTCTGTAAAGCATGGACACATAGGAGCCACTGTTTTCTACACCAGTTTGCCCACAACCATGTAACCAAAGTGCCTTGTGTGGAGGAGAGCCCATCACCTTTCAGGCAACTCTAGACCCTGGTCAGCTGAACAAGGCCAATCTGTCTCTCAGGTTTCTCCTCCCTGCCCCCATGTCTAATAACAATAAAAAAGGAATCATGATAGTACAGGATTTGTTCCCCAGACAATTGCTAGGCAGGCTGTATATTGCTTTATGGCTGTTGACTTGATTTAAAATGCACTCTTAAAAATGAAAGAACAACTTCTTAAATTTGCAGTACATGTAGAGTTCCACAGATCTGATTTATGGGGTATGAGCCACTGAAAAATTGCAATTGCAACCTATTGTACTGTTGAGTCCAGCAGTGAAACCTTCAGCATCTCTCCAGTTCTGGTAACCATTCCAAACCTGGTAATTTAACATTAATCATTTATTCCAGGTTGGTTTGGGGTTTGTTTTTGTTTTGCTTTTCTTTAATTGGTCTCTCATCTTCCAGGAGATAATGATTGCTTTGATGGTGACTGGTTAACCCAATGTCTGTGAGATCAAAGGACTGCAGCTGGCTTGTGCTTTGCTCAGTTCAGAGATTTTTAGCCTTGGTTGACTCATAATTGCAAGAATTCCCAACTGGCTGGAAGCAGATCATTGCAAAAGGAGCTTGCTGCAGAGCAGTCGGATAAAGAACGATGTCTAAAGTCCTGCCTGAACTGTAAGACGCTAAAGCGTTAGCAGTAAAGAGCACAGCAAAGAATTCATGTGCTTTCACAGAGCTTCTAGCTTAAAGCCAGCTGTCCTGATTTCTGGTTTGCTTTGCTCTGTTCTAACCCCCCTGTCTTTGGTGAATCACCCATTTACCATTCATCTACCATCCACCTACCAACCGTCTACCACCCATCTCAGAGCACAAGCAAGAGGCACATCAGGCCTCTCATACCAATGGGAGCAGGACACGTGAAAAAAATGCCTCAAATTCCAGTTGGTAAAACTGGACTTCTCCAGCACTGTTCTCTTCAAGACATAAATAAGGCAAATCACAGGCAGTGTTGTGTCACAAGTAGACCCAGAATACCCAGGCACGCTAATTCACTTCCCTGCTAATTGATCTCACAGCATTGCCTTCTGGCAGCTAGCACATCTCCACCTGCTCCCCAACAGCCCGGCATCCTCTGCTCACTCCAGCTCCACTTTCCACTTTGCCTTTCCCTACCTGCAATCAGGAACCTGTATTCAGGAATGTTAACACAAGGCTCTCGTTACTTAAATATCTGGATGCTGATAACATGGAATATGGCCAATTAAGCACAATCCCTGATGAGCTCTTTCAGTGAGCAGCACTGCAAACCGGTGTTGCTCCTTTACTCACTGTGTGAAACGAGACTGGAGGAGTGAGCTGTGGTACATACCAGGGAGAGACAGTGGACAGTGAATCAAAGCCCTGATTCAGTGTCTCTCCTGTCCTTCAATGGTCTTTCCCCTCTACTATCACGCGTGAGCTTTTCTCCATTCACTGAGGTTAGCTGAGCAGAAAACATCGCAGCTGCTGGCTCCCTGGCAGAGCTGCTGGACACCATCCACGGCTCCTTCCTCTTCCCGTTTGGAAAGCAGTAGCAGAATGCAGCTGCCCGTGAGGCTTTATTTTGGGTTGGAAAATCTCCAAACACAGGGGGGAGAAAAAATGCACACGTTGTAAATCAGAGATGGCCTTGAACCACCCCTCCTGGTTTCCAAGTGCTGACAGGCAGTGAAGGACTGGAGAGAGAGACAGGGATGTGTCCTGTCAATCAGGATGGATGTCACCACGGATGGGTGTGAGAGCCACACAAGGATACAAACAGCACCCCTGTACCTTCTGCAGAGCTCCCCAAAGTGGAGCTCATGCAATCACCAGTCATCCCACATAAATCCCCCAAGCCTTTAGGAGGATGATGCTTTGGACAGGTGAAGTTGTGGAGAAACACTCAGTTTGCTTTACTGTGCTGGAGCGACGGGTGCACAGACTGACAAATGTGTCACTACAACACCCTTCCTCCTTCGGCACAACTTCTGTCCTTCAGGAACCATCTTTCCATTTATGAATATTTATACATCCTGATAATATACTTCTTGTCATTAAATATCGTTATATTCTGTCTTTAGATGGAAACGAGGAACAGAGAGCTTAAGAGACTTAGCCAAGGTCTGAGAGCTTTCAGAAGAAGCAGAGATATATCCAAGCAGCTGTGTTTTCCAGGCTATTTCAATCACTAGACCACATGTATAATTTTAAGGCTGCAAAGACTGACTCTTTCCCATAATCACATTAATGATCTTTAATCTACTCAGGCATTTTCACAAGCTTGGATCCAAAGCAAGGAAACTGTTGGCACAATCTAGAGGACGTAATCAGACTACAAAGCTACAATGTTATGGCAAACTGTAATTTCAAGCAACCACACGAGCTTTATTACTGCAACTGGTGCCACAGAACGCTCCTGTGGCATGGCCACGATGTCAACGGGCTATTCTGATGCAGAACTAATGCAGGAGAGCACCCAGTGTAAAGAACAAATACAAGAAATAAAATACACTGTAGAGGCTTCAGGTACAAATACAGAAGGAAACGACAGCAAAAAAAAAAAAAACCCAAATGAACTTTGTTTTATGGTGGTAGTTAACTATACATAGTTTATTCTAATTATTTCTCTGCATGTGTGGCTTGTTTTAACACTGGCAGGATCTACTTTTCAGTAATAGAATGAGAAAAAGTTGTTCAAAAGTTTTAATAAAACCTATAACTAGTGCAGTAGAAACTAAGGAGATATTCCTAGAAAGAGAGAGAAAGGGAGAGGCAGAAAGAAGAGTAAAAGAGAAAGAGGGAAAGACAGAGGGAGTTAAAGAGAGGGAAGAAAAAAAAAAAAAAGAGAAAGAAAAAGAAAAGAGAAAGAAGAAGGAATCTGTTCACATCAGACTATCTGCAGCCAGCTTGCTTTTGACTTTCATACTCTATTTAAAAATACAAAATTGGGAGCATTGGAAAAGAGTTCCCAAATTAGCTTTTTAATAGAGATCGGAAGTTAAAAGGGGGCCGAGTCATGGGGGAAAAGCTATTCAGGATCACAGCCAGGCCAGAGCCAGCAAAGAGTGAGGCCAGAGCACGCCTAAGAGAGAAGAGTCAGTAAGTTTTATGAAGTGATGACATTGTAAATCACAGAAAAACCTCTTAGACCAGTAAAGCCAAATGCCATTTCTGGTTCTGCTTCTTTTTTTCTTTTTCCTGAGCATCTGCAAGAGGAAAAGAGCAAGTGGAGATATAGGAAGTATTTTAAAGAGGCAAGCAGTTCTGAAGACATCTAATAAAGATGGAGTCTGGATGTTTTCATTTGACTAAATTCACACAGCCCTGAAAAGTTTCTCATAGAAGAAGTTTATGGATTCACTTTGCACACAACTACTCCTGTGTCCAGCTCACAACGATTAGCACACATATTCTAAAGATTATCATAAGCTGCATTTGCATCGCCTCATTAGCCAGTCCACAGACACTGGAATGCAGCTTACAAATATTATTGGGGAAAACTGTTTTGGGGAAGGATTACCCAGGACATGACATGCAGAAATTAGAGTTATTTTTTAATAATGGCATTGAATTATCAGGGATTAGACAACTCTGAACAGAATTGATCAGGGTTCTGGTATCAGTTTCCAGATTATGTTTTCCAAATCAGACATCTGAGTATTGAAGTATTTGAGGATTCGGAGGGTTTTTTGATATTTTTCTTTTATTTACTTATTTAAATAAGGCCTCGGCTTCCAAACTCTGGGAAGAAAGGCAAGTTCTAACACAGGCACACAAAATCACCTGGAAACGGACCTGGGTTAACGACGGCTTTGCAAAGTCCCCGTTCCCCCCCCATTCCCCCCACCCGCCTTTCCCCCCCCCCCCCCCCCCCCCCCCGGACCCCCCCCGGGCGCTCCCCGGGCCCCCCGCCGCTGCCCCCCCCCCCCCCCCCCCCCCGGCGCTGTCCGCGGCCCTGGTGCTGATCGCCGCTCTCCGCCACCGCCCCGCGCCCGCGCACTCCGCGCAGCTCCGCGCCTCTCCGCGCAGCTCCGCGCTCCCGGCAGCCGCATGGCAGCGGAGCCGCTCGGCCGGCAGCCCCGGGCGGGCAGGGCGAGGCGGAGGGGTCGGGAGAGCTCGGCGGAGGTGAGGGGGAGGGGGGGGTACGGAGGGAGGGCGGGGTGGGGGGGGACCGGCCCCGCTTGGGTGGGTGGGACATCGGCCCCAGGATGGAAGGGGGGGGGGACACCGGCCCCGGGGGCGTCACCTTCGGGCTGGGAGGTGCCGCGCCGGCGGCCCCGGGGGCAGCGAGGGGCAGGAGCGGTGCCCCCGCCCGCTCCCACCCCTTCCGCCCTCCCCTCTCCCTCCCCTGCCCTCCCTCGGTCCCATTCGGTGGCCGCACGGACCGTTCCAGCCCCCGAATTCCCGGCGAGAGATTAAAGTGTGATTCTGGGCTGTGGAATGACGCGAGGCAATGGCGAGGCAGCCGAGCTCCTGTGCTTCATGTATGTATATGTCTTACTTTATGGAAGTCACTAAGTACGGCTGCGGTGCCGGGAGCTGCCCGGGAGAGCAGGGCGAGACTGGTCTGCTCTGATTTGGGCTTAGAGTTCTTTATTTCACGGAGATGCGCTGGCGAACAGATAAATGAGCAAGGATGCCAGGTTTCTGAGCGTGTGGAGTCCAACTTCGGACCGTGGATGAAAGAGGGATGTTGAGGCGGTGTGGAGACAGGACTGGTAAGAGCTGCCGAGGAGCAGGGCAAGCAGAACAGCAGGACCAGGGGGAGAGGGGGCAGGTGGTGGGAAGGAAGAGGGGAGAAGGAGAGAGGGAAAGATCGGTTAAAGAATGGATTATTTCTTTACATTCCTGTATACAGCCTCCTGCCCTAGCTGAGGTGTTGGCTGTAGGCTTGCAATGCTGAAGCATATTTCCTTGTCCAGGAGAAGGGACCTCTCCTGCATGGTCCCCACCTGCCCAACAGTCAGGGATGCAAAAGGAGCTTCGGGAGGGACCAGTGAAGTTCGTCCCACACTTTTCCCCCCCCCCTCCCCCCCCCCCCCCCCCTTGCCACTGCTGGCACATTAGCATGCAGGGTAGAGCCTGGTGTGTATTTAATGACACCATTTGCGGGTGTCTCCGTTAGCTCACACCACCTTCCTTCAGTCTCGTCTCCCAGCCTGGGACCAGCTAGCTCCATCTCCCCACCACATCCACGCGAGCGGACTCCCAGGGACCCGGGTGCCGTTTCCAGCTGGGCTGGGCAGCGAGAGCAAAGCTCCGAGCAGTGCTGGAAGGGGAGGAGGCAAAAGGCAGCAAGCTCAGGCGAGAGAGGCAGGGAGAGACTCCGGTTCGGCAGCAATGAGGGAGAAGCTGTTTAGTCATCTCTCTATATATACTTTCCCAATGATGATCACATTTACTGATTGCTTCTGACTGCACTGAGAGAGGGAGGCAGGAGGCAGGCGGCACAGTTCACCTTTTATCCTGAGGAGTGACTGCTCCCCCTTCCTTCCAGTTCCCCAGATTCAGCCCTACTTTTAGGCGCCGAGAGCGTCTTTCCTTGCCAGGTAAGACATCGCTGCGAGCCAGCAAGATGGGGCTCTCCGGGCTGACTGGGAGGGAGGGAGGGAAGAAGTTTGCATGCGTTTATCCTAAGCCTGTTGCTTTTGCTCCTAAATCTCTCCAACGGACCGAGGGAGTGAATGTTTTGCAGAAAGTTTTATTATCTGACGTGATTGCGAAGGGAGAGGAAGATGTGACTGCCAGAGGATATGGAAGCTTTGGCTGACAGATTTTGCTTTAAAGCAAATAAATCTCTGCTGTCTGAGCCTGACCCAACAAGGACAGGAGAGGAGAGAATGAATATTCTCAAGGCTCTTCACTCCCATTAACAGTGTCTCATCAAGAAACTCACTGTATGTTTATCAGTCATATTTTAAATCACCCCTGTCTGCTTCTAGAAAGGGAAGCTCTATAAGATTTTTGGTTTGTTTCTGCTTTCATGAGACTACGAAGAAAGATTTATTAAGTGTGGCATTGCTGGTGGGAGCTACCGTGGTAAGAACCCATCATTTATTTCTTGACCCTGTAAGTGAATAGAAAAAACTGTGTTCCCTAAAGTTTGCCTCCAGAGCCTTACTGCCCGAGCCATGCCTGTCAGGGTTGGTTTGAAACTGGGATGAAACCACAGTGCCCAGGAAGCAGCGGCAGCGCGGATGATCTGCGGAGCCGGCGGTGGTCAGGGAGGGACTCGGTGGGGGCCAGGACTCCTGGCAGGGGGACAGGGGCTCATGCCACAGGCTTTTCTGCCAAATTTGCTTGCACTATTTCACTGTCCTTGTAATTATCTAAGGAAAACAAATTCTTTTCTCTATAGATGCTGACTTTTCTTAATCAGGAGGTGGTATATTATTTGATTTCGTGTACTGGGTCTTCTAAATGTCATCAGGAGAGTGCTGCTCTTTTGTAACTAGGTCCTTTCAAACTACACACAGGAATTATGGTAATTAAAATCAGAAATATGTGTATAGCTAAATATACGCTTGTTAGAATTAAACTGTGGCTGTTTGCTACGTGAGCTGGAGACTCTGTTGACTGTTCAGTACATTCTGAGCCAGGCCAGTTGCTTTCCAGACTAAAAAGACTGATTACCAAAACGCAGGCATGTAGCAATGGAGGATTCTTCTCACATTCTGTAGATAAACAAGTTACTTCATATTCTTTTTACTCAGCTTAGTTTGTGCAGCTCTGAATTATTAATCCAGCCCTGTCTCTCTCTGGATTTTCTGTCTTGTACTTTGGGGAGGGGTGAGGTTTCAAGGGCTGTGGGATAAGAAAAAGCCAAACCTCTGTGGTGGGGGATTTAATTTCTCTTCTCCCCCTCAGTCCTTCAGACAATTTACAGCTGAAAAAGACTCTCTTTTTGTGTATTTTGAGGATGAAATGGGGCAGATTTAATGCAGCTTTGAAAATCAAGCTGTGTGCACTACATTTTCTTGACCAGAGAAGTGGGAACCAAACTTCCACAGAACAACACCCTTCCCTTTCTTTCCCTTTTGTTTTCACCTCCCATCCCTTTCACAGCTGAGATATTTATGGCTTCCCCACATATACTGCCAGCATGGCAGGACCCATTTTAACTTTAAAACTTGATTTAGACGTGTGTAAAGTCATTTATGAGTTACTGGTGCTTTATTAGAACAATTATATGGGAAGTATTTATAGTGCCTCGGCAGCTAATGTAGGTAACCTGGAATTTACAACCAAAGTTATGAAAGTACAGAAGAGATTTCTAGCAAGGTTCCCCTGAGAAATCAGGGGAGATGAGGATCTAGTGTACTGGAGCTGGTCAGGTCACTGTATGTCGCCAATCAGTCCTGGTAGAACGACTGTGGTTGAATTAATTGACATTAAGAAGCAGAGAAGACAGTTTACCAGCAGGGAAAACAGGAAGAGGATGCATTACCTTGGGCTCGATTATTTGCCTGTATATATTTGGTGACTGATGAATTAAATGGTTCTCATTTTGCTGCCTCCTGCTTTGCAGTCCCGTTCTTAATGCAGTGTTTCATAAAAGTTAGAAGATTCCCCCACTGCCGGCAGAGGAAAGGGGCAGCTCTGCTGTCTGAGCACAGCCAGCCCCGGGCGATGGCCCTTCGGCTACAGACAGGGACATGTTTTCAAAGTCAGGCAGAGAAAGTTGGCAGCGCTGCGCTCACTCTGCCCCTTCCCACCCCGCCAGGAGAGCCGGGTCTCCAGGGCTGCCAGCCTGGCACTAGCAAATTCCCTCTTTAGGGGGCGAGAAAAAGTAGCTCATGGTAATATCGAACAAGTCTTTATAGAGAAATATTGTGGGATGTTTGCTCCAGTGCCATGTGTATAAGCAAAGTGTCTCCTTGGGATAAGCATCACTACGGATCATTACGCGCTTCGTAATTACAAAGCCTCTCCCAGCAGCAGTAAGATGCTTCCACGAGGGACTTCAATTGTCCTTTAGATAGTAAAAAATCGCATCGAAAGATACTCCACATTAAGGTGATGAATGTTAATGGGCCCTGAAGAGGAAGAGCATTTTGGTGAGCAGTGTCAGTGTTTTCACCACAGATTGATCCCATCATTTTTTATTCAGTATTTTGATGGCCTGTTAAAATCAATAACGCTGCAGCCTCCCTGGCTGGAATGGCAGCTTTCATACAATTAAAAAACTTCAGAGTAAAACTGCCTAGAAGGAGACTGTGTAGAGGATACAATTAAGCTTTGAGGGCCTGAGTCAGTAGAATCAATGGCATTTCCATTGATAAATTGACTTTTGATAGGGCCCCTAATGCATCTTATACAATAATGGCACCTTTCTCCAGATAATTTTATGGTAGAGTTAGAAAAACATTAGGGAAGTGGAAGTAAATACAAGTTAAACCAGAAGTTAAATACTGTCACAGCTCTGACCAAAGACCAAAAAGAAAAAGAAAACTCATGGCTAGATCAGATCCACAGTAACTGGTCTAACTTCAGGAGAATGTTGGCTTCCAGTGGCTGAGGATCTGGGCAACTTGGGGTATATTTCATCTAAAAATCAAGAGTGCAGTGAACATATTTCCTTGCAACCTAACAGTCCTGAACTGAAGGACTTCTGCCTTTGTTAGCTAGGGAATAATCCCGTTGGCAGAAAGTTGCCCAACTTCCCTCATTCTGATGTTCTTGGCACTCAGCTGGTAGCTTAATCCATCAGCTTTCACACGCAGGGTTCAAGCTGACTGTTGCTCAGGTATTCTGAGCAATGTCTCCCGGGCAGTCAGAATTGCCCTCTGGTGGGGTGGAGGGAGGGATGCTGTATTTCACAAGAATGACACCCATCTCAAAACGAAAGAGACCAGCAAAAAACTGCTGCTGAGGCCAGGTCTTTAATTAAAGGCACAAGAAAACTTACGAAAACCAGAGATTTTCTGTTTCCTTCAACTGAAAATGCTTTCAGTGTAAGATTCGTAACACACTGAGCTTTCTGAAGACTGGAAACCCAGCTCAGTCCAGTCGCGGCTTTTCACGTCCCACGTCTCACCGGGTGAAGTGCCAGCTGATCTCGGTAGAGTTCCCAGCTCTTTCTTGACAGCTGTAGTTGAACTGATGAGCACACGAGGCTTACACCTGGGGAATTATGGATTAGTCTTGTTTGTAAGGAAGCAAATAGAAATTAGCGTGTTTATGCTACTTTTAAAATGCTTTTAATGAGGAATCATTTGCTATTCAAAATTTCAATCTATAATAATGCCATAACCCCGCTGCGCTGATTATCCTGTGCCTTGTTTAACATCGTTCTTCAAAGGGGAGACGAGGGCGAGCCAGTTGTTGTAAGTTCTCCTGTACGTTCCCATACCTGACTCTGACACCACGGGGCCGGACACCCCGCTTGACTGTGCTGTGGTTTGCTTTTGTTCTGTGTTTTAGATGGAACTGATCTGACTTCCAAGAGATCTCAGGAGCAGCCTAACAGTCTTCTCCAGTAACCAGGCCACAGGTCGCCATGGCAGCAGGAGTAGCAGCATGGTTGCCCTTCGCCAGGGCAGCCGCCATAGGATGGATGCCAGTGGCCAACTGCCCCATGCCACTGGCTCCAACGGAGAAAAACAAGAGGCAGGATGAGCTGATCATTCTCAATGTGAGTGGCAGGCGTTTCCAGACCTGGAGGACTACACTGGAGAGATACCCGGACACTCTCCTGGGCAGCACTGAGAAGGAGTTCTTCTTCAACGAAGACACTAAGGAGTACTTCTTTGACCGGGACCCTGAGGTCTTTAGATGCATCTTGAATTTTTATAGAACTGGCAAGCTGCACTACCCCAGGTACGAGTGCATCTCTGCTTACGACGAAGAGCTTGCCTTCTATGGGATCCTGCCAGAAATCATTGGGGACTGCTGCTACGAAGAGTACAAAGACAGAAAGCGGGAAAACGCAGAGCGGCTGATGGATGACAATGACTCAGAAAACAACCAAGAAGGGTCCATGCCATCCCTGAGCTTCCGGCAGACCATGTGGCGAGCCTTTGAGAACCCCCACACCAGCACCTTAGCCTTAGTCTTTTACTACGTCACCGGTTTCTTTATTGCTGTCTCTGTGATCACTAATGTCGTGGAAACTGTCCCTTGTGGCACGGTGCCTGGAAACAAGGAGATTCCATGTGGGGAGAGATACGACGTGGCTTTCTTTTGCTTGGACACGGCTTGCGTGATGATTTTCACGGTTGAGTATCTGTTGAGACTCTTTGCGGCCCCAAGTCGCTACAGATTCATCAGAAGCGTGATGAGCATCATTGACGTGGTGGCCATCATGCCGTACTACATTGGCTTGGTGATGACCAACAACGAGGATGTCAGTGGAGCCTTTGTGACACTAAGGGTTTTTAGGGTTTTCAGGATTTTCAAGTTCTCTCGCCATTCCCAAGGCTTAAGAATCTTGGGCTACACTTTGAAGAGCTGTGCCTCCGAGCTTGGCTTTCTCCTCTTTTCCCTCACTATGGCAATCATCATCTTTGCAACTGTGATGTTTTATGCAGAGAAAGGGTCCTCGGCAAGCAAATTCACCAGTATTCCTGCTTCCTTTTGGTACACTATTGTAACCATGACAACACTGGGGTGAGTATTACTTTTTCTCTTACTGAGCAGCAGGCAAGCATGCACTGGGAGCCTGGCTGCAGCTACTCCTAAGCGTCTTCCTGGGTGCATGTTCAAAAAGGGGCTGGAACTGTTAAGGTCTTGATTGTTCTTTGCCTTACGACTTGTGCAATTTATGCTTATGTGAAGTTGTGTGAAACAGCAAAAGCTCTTACACCCACTTTACAAACGCTCGGTAAACAAGTGCAGGAGAAGCGAGGCTGTGGAGTAGCAGGTCCTGCTTCACACTCCTTCTGCAGGAGGGAAAACTTAACCATGAACATAAGGGAGCTGGCAACTAGAGCTTACAGCGTTTCCAGCCGTTCATTCGGGCAGTAGATGTTACAGAGAGCTGCTGACGTGTACGTTGTCTCCTTCCGCGATGTCGGTCGTTGTTTCTTTACTGGACGTGCCAGGAACTGCGGATTTGCTGAATTCAGAAGGAGATTGTGGGCCACCATACTGGAAATACTCAGTGATGTCCAGGACATGATCTGGTTTTTAGCTGAGTGGGATACGGGGTTCTTGTATCTGTTTAGCTGTGAGTTTTGAGAATAATACGAGTATGCTGTAGCAGTTGCAGTAGAATTTCAAACATTCCCATGGACAGGCATGAAGATAATGATATCAAAGGAAGGGGAATGTAGCCTGGAGGGCACTTTTTTCCCCTTATATTTCATTTCTGTCTTACAGATGTCTCTACTGAGATTATACATTCGAGCTTCTGTTGCTCTGAACTTAAACCTTTGTAAGCAGAATGGCCAGGCCCTCACCCTGGCAGGGTTATGTAGAAGAAAGTGGTCAGCACAGGCTGCTGCTTCTGGCAGCCCAAAGTTCTGATCGAATGCAATCTCCTAGCTCCACACATCAGAACAACACACTAAGTTTATGGTTACTTTGCAAAGAGTTTTCCCACTGGAGAGTTCGCGCAGATTAATATTCAGATGTAGACAATTCTCATCCCTGTGCTACGGTGACCACTTTTTCTCTAAGCTGCTTTTGCTTTTAAACACTTCTCTGTGCCCGTTCTGTGAGCAACAGGCTCACAGTAGCACTTTTAAATTATTAAAATCATAATTCAGCTGTCAGAAAGGTGCAGAACCTGAGCACATGACAATGGCAAGTCTGAATTTTTTGTTAAGCAAAAATGTAGAACATGTTTGTCAGTCACCAAAAGACCTCTTCCTCCTTTTTAATGCCTAAGTTTGCAAGTTTGCATGGCAAAAGCTGAGTTCCTTCCCCTGGAAGAGAAGTCAGCGCTACCTAGAAATCAGAGCTGGGCTTTGCATCCCAGCACATCCCACCCTGTTGTTCAGCTTTCCATATCCTGGCCCATACTGGTGAGTTCCCAGCCTCCTCTCCCCACCACCGTATCTCAGCAGCTTTAGGAGGTCACCTGTCCTGAGTGCCTTGTCCTCTGCACACAGGGGAAAAGCATGAAAGTACAGGTCAGGTTTCTGGTTTCTGCTTAATAATGATCACACCTATCTCTTCATCTCCACACGCTTCTGCCCAGTCACACGTACGTTGCTACATCTTTATGACAGGGAAGTTGGGGTGAAGGGAGGGTTCAGCGTCGCTTGGGAACAAACCCTCTGTGTGAAACACATGCAGCCTGTGCTCTAGAGCCCCTAAACCTCTACTCCTGTCAGCGCACTGACTTGGTCTTGTTTTCTTTCCCTTCCCTTCTGAAAGCACGGATAGAGAAACTCGAGTGCTCCTGAGGACTTTTAAAGTGTTCTCAACCTGTTGTAATCACAGACATTACAGATGAATGTGTTAAACGAGGTGACAAGAATTTTAAAAATTAGACATTTAAACACGGCTTTGTAAGAGTTTGTTGGAAAGGGACCTATAAAATGCTGCCAAAACCTTAAAGCTTAAATTTCCAGTATTAAAGATTTGAGATTTTTGTTGGAGGATTTTAATTAAAGTAGGCATCTCTAGCAATCAGGCTATCAGCTAAGCCTAGTGGCACACCACGGACTTCCAAGAAACTCAGACACCTTGCTAACAGCAGCCCCCAAAGAGCCCCAGACAACACCAATCCGCCCACGGCCACGTTCCGCAGGGACCGAGCACTCCCTTATGGGGGCACCCAAAGCCAAACACTCTCCACCGGCTTGCCCAAAAGCTGTGCTAGGAAGAAAAGTTGCTATAAAACCCTAATTCCTGACAGACCAGCTCCACAGACCCCTGGCCAGACCCCTTGGAGCCACTGGTTGAGCCAGCAGTGCCAGCACCAGCCCTGGGCTCATGCCACAGCTTTCACCCACGGCTCAGCATCATAGCACAGAAATGCATGAACTCCAGAAACAGAACTTTTGGACTCAGGTCATTTCCACCTTCCTGACTTCCATCATGTGATGTGAGTGGATAACATCTCCCGGCCCTCTTCGTTTCCCCAGAAATCCTTTCAGTTTTGATAAACTGGCGTTTTCATGCAGTATGTCACATACATCTCTCTTCAGAACTCAGCGTGTTTGGAAGGGTCTCATTATCAACGAGAGAACTGGCAATTCCCGGGGCATAGACGTTGCCAAAAATGCAGCGCGCAGGATATCTTGTCCCTTGATATCAGGACACTCAAAAATTAGCTCATTTAGATAAAAGGGAAAGTTTACTTATAATAAACAAACAAACAAGGCTCGGTTAGGAAACCACTGACTCCCCTCCTGGATTCTACATCAGCTGCGGTTATTACAGATTCCCAAGTATCTTTCAGATACAATTGAATTTCCAGACTGACCCATAAATGAAAAGCAATAAAAATGCATTTCTTCTTGAAGGCGAAGCACTGCATAAAATAGAAGAAGTGCTGGGTTTGGCGCAGTTACTATGCAAATCAGTTTTAGAGAAATCCAAGATGACCTGCAAGCTCCTTAGGTGGTTTACAACCTAAGGAGACAGGTACAACAGCTCTTCTGGAATGGGAAACAAAGCCAAGGAATTAAATTATACTGACCCTGCATCTCTGATCCCTCTATTGTGCTCATCAGCCCTTGTTTAACAGAGACTGTTTTTAATTTAGCACAATTTAAATTTTGCTCAGGAGGTTTTATAATGAAAGCATTATTCTTGGGTGCATCTTAAATCAATCTGAATTACTGAAACAACTATTCAAAATTAATTCAAAATCAGCTCTCCAATTCATGCAGAAACATTTTTCTCAAGAGGCCAACAGCTTCCCATCTTCTCTCCTGCCTTTGTCTAAATCACCAGTAGAATAAATGGTAGCTTTGCCAGCACCCAATCTTTGGTCTGCGGGAGGTTTTGAGCCCCAGGAGCCCCACCTCAGTAATACCCTGTCTTGGTTTTTACCTCACTTGATAGGCAATAGCCACCAGTTTTACATTTATACAGGGACAGTTTAATTAGCAGAAATTCTGTCACCCACGTGTCAATTTAATTCACTTTTCGGTCACATTTAATTATGGATGGGGCAGCCCCACATCTCTCTGCCCTTCAGCACACACCACAGACACGGCTGCGGTACCAGATCTCTCTCGTGCTGCTAAACCCCTACTAAAACCCATTTTTTCCCCAGAGCACATGTTTTTCTAAGCTTTTCATAGCTGTTTCCCTTTCACCTGACAACAGCAGCACGTCCCAGACTCTCGGGCAGCATCTGCAGCAGCAAACTGTAGTTATGCCAACCTCAGGGCCACGTCTACCTGCAGCACCCCAGGGCACGGAGAGCTCCCGAGGGCCCTGCAGAGCATCACAGCCGTGGCCCAGGGGATGCCAGAGCAGAGCACCCAGACCCAGAGCGGGCAGTGCCAGCACGCCCATCCCACCACAGCAGCCAGGGGCAGAGAAGGGTGAGGAACCTGCAGTATGTGCTAGAGGGAATTGTCACGGAGATCTTTGGGATGTTTGTGTCAGGAAACCAGCAGCACTGTGGACCAAGGAACAGAGGTTGTGTTCTGGTTTGAGCTAAGGGGAACGCTGCGTGAGTTTCTGTTGCCTAACGAAGGCTGAGCTCCCGCAGCTCAGAGCCCTCGGGGTGGTCCTCAGAGCATCTATTTTCTGTCTGACTGTCTCCCTTACAATTTGCAAGAACATAATGGTTTCAAGAACACTATCCCTCTTTCCCATTCGGCTGCACTGGTCAATGAATTTGAAAGGTACACCTCAGTGCACTCAGACAACGCAGTCCTATCTGTATAATTCATTTAAGGAACCAGCTTAACGCTAGGCAGTCAATAAACCAGACATGCTGGCCTGGTTATGTCAACAGCCTGATCTGGAGCAAGATCTGAAATGTCTTACAGGTTTTATTAGCCCAGTGCATAGAAAGAAGGGATTGGAGGGTAGGGTCTATTTTGGTTCATCTGGGTTCGAGCTGGTACCCTGTGGTTCTGCAAAACATAGGTCAGAGAGAGCATGAGAGAACTGACACCTCTGAAAGAAACATGACTCTTGGGTTTGCCTGTTTCGTGGGCTTTCTTTCTTTTTTATTGGTAGAGAA
Organism: Todiramphus chloris collaris; assembly: GCA_025345505.1. NCBI lineage: Eukaryota > Metazoa > Chordata > Aves > Coraciiformes > Alcedinidae > Todiramphus > Todiramphus chloris. Next base: position 2,155,341 of record JANVCC010000045.1, read on the forward strand.
TAACAGAATGTTCAGGGTTGGAGGGGACCTCGAAAGATCATCTAGTCCAATCCCTGTGACACAGCAGGTCACACAGGAACAGATCCAGGCGGGTTTTACATGTCTGTAGAGAAGGAGACTCCACAACCCCCCTGGGCAGCCTGTTCCAGGCTCTGTCACCCTCCCAGTGAAGAAGCTTTTCCTTATGTTTCTGTGGAACCTCTTATATTCCAACTTGCACCCATTGCCCCTTGTCCCATCATTGGACATAACAGAGCAGACCCTGGCTCCATCCTCCTGACACTCGACCTTTACAGATTTATGAACATGAATGAGGTGACCCTCAGCCTCCTCTTCTCCAAGCTCCAGAGCCCCAGCTCCCTCAGCCTTTCCTCAGCAGGGAGACGCTCCACTCCCTTCAGCATCTTTGTGGCTCTGCACTGGATTCTTTCAAGCAATTCCCTGTCCTTCTTGAACTGAGAGTCCCAGAACCGGACACAATATTCCAGATGCAGCCTCACCAGGGCAGAGTAAAAGGGGAGGAGAACCTCTCTTGACCTCCTAACCACAGCCCTTTTAATCCACCCCAGGATGCCATTGGCCTTGGCCATGAGGGCACATTGCTGGCTCATGGTCAGCCTGCTGTCCAGCAGCACCCCAAGGTCCCTTCTCCCCATGCTACTCTCTAACAAGTCAATCCCCAACCTATACTGGTACCTGGGGTTGTTCTTTCCCAGACTCGGGACTCTCCACTTGCCCTTGTTGTATTTCGTTCGACTTCTCCCTGCCCAACTCTCCAGCCCGTCCAGGTCTCGCTGGTCTACACGATCAGGAAAAAGAAAGGGGCTGAGATGTACGCAGTGAAACACCCCGTGAAACCCTTGCTGCCAACGTGCTGCCAGCTGGACCAGCATGAACTTCTCAAACACTGACCACGCTCCCTGCGCACGCCGCCAGCCGCCGCGCGAACCGAGAGCTCTCCGCACGCGCTTCCCCGGCGCAGAGTACCCAAACCACTCAGGCTGGTAGTAACCTTCATTCACCCTCCTTCACGCAAACTACGAGGAGTTTTGCAAAGAAAGGAAAATAATAAATCATCTCTGGAGCGCTGCCATTCCCAGCTTCTCCAGCAAGATTGGTGTTTGGCCAGGAACCGAGCTGCGCGCGTCGGCGCTTCAGCTGAATCAGAAAAATGGCTTTAATAGAAACGCTGCTTTGCATATTTAACATCGTCGATGGAAAGACGGATGAGATGCGGGATATCTCCTTTGGAAAGCAAGGCGCTAAAATTGCATCACGCTCCCCGTTTCCCACACAGTCAACAACTCGTATATCCACAGGCCAAAGGACTGCCTGAATTTAATATAGGGAAAATCCAATCAAACAATGAATTGATGGAGCTACACAAAGAAGCCATTTTCTTGAGCTTTCATTCTCTTGACTCCAGCTTCATCTTATACGAAATGTGTATCAATTTTCTGCTCCTAATGGATTTACAGATACTGTGTGTGAAATGTCTTTGTATCAGGAACTACAGAGGGAACCTTTTCCCTTCACTATCTTGCTGTAAATCTCAGGCAAGCATCTCATTTTTGAGCTCTTTGTATTCAGCAGAACCCCAGAAGTATTAAAATACCTTTATTCATTCTCAGAGCAAGCAGGTTTCACTGGATTTTCCTCTCTCTTAAAAAAAAAATTAATAAATTTCTCTGTCCTTAGGCTTTCTGTGGCTTTGGATATTTGTAGCGCTTGCACGTATGTGCAAAGACACCATTTTTAATGTGCAAGACAAAATAACTTTCCTTTAGGGTAAACTCGCTGTGCGGGAAGTGAATTATTTTGAATAGGGCCAAGTAATGGTACTGGCTAAATTTGTAACACAACTGCTAAATTTACCAATGGAAGCCTTGGCAGAGATGCATCTATAGCAACTGATTGACGAATTTTTTTCTAAGCTCCTCTTCCTTTCCCCCCCCCCCCCCCCTTTCTTTCCAGCTTGCATCACACTAACTGCCTGAGAAATACAGATTAAAGATAACATTGTATTTTCATTGGAGATGAAGGGAAGTGATTGGCTTGCTGACTGGATCTGAGCTATTTTTAGTCTCATAAAATGGTAATTTCATAACAGTGCTGACCCAGTAAAAGTAATTAGTTTACAGAGATCAACTGAAAATAAGGGACAGAGTAGCCACTGCCAGTCAGAAAGCAGGGAAAGGAGGTGTGAAGTTAAAGGCCCTGAAACAAATTAATCAAAACTAATTACATCTCTTAGCTGATTACAGCCATGCAGTCAGAAGCCGTTTTCCATGTGAATGGCAGAGCAGAGGTCATGTGTCCATTCTGCTGGGGTTTTAGAGGGAGTTTCTGAGCGACCCGTGTCTCTGCAGCCCCTCGCTGGAGATTAATCCTCTCCCCGGACAGCTGCCAGGAGCCACCCACATCTCTGCAGATGCCATCTGGGCATCACAGCCTGACCTAGACTGCCTTACCTGGCATGGATTTAGCACGGGGCACCTAAAATATGAAATGAAATTAAGCGTCTGCCCCAATTTAATATTAGGAGAACAATATGAGGCATTTTTATTGCAGTTTCTTAAGGGATCTATCCATTGTGGGTGGCTGAAGACAGAACATGAGAATACCTGTGACCAAAACCAGCTTATTTCTAGGCTGCAGAGGAGTGTCCTAGGAATTGTAATGCAATAGCCTCATTAAAAACAAAAAAAAAAGAAAAAAAGAAAAAAAAAAAAGAAAAGAAAAAAATACAAAAACACGTAAGACAAACAGCCTCAACCAAACGGCATTTTTCTCAGCATCAACCAGCATCCCTCCCTGCCACCCCTCACCCCTCCAGCTGGACTCTAATCCCGGGTACCACGGTGCTCTCGGGGAACACCAGCCCTGTTACCTGGGTAATTCAGCACAGCTTCAGCGTGCAATTGACATTTCACACAGGCCAAGCCTTCCCACCCTTCACTCCGATCCACGCGGAGTGCAGAGCGACGGAGCTGCCCAAGCGCGTTATCGGAGCCCGCCGCAGGTCTCCGTGTTTGTAACGCAGCACAAGCCCCAGCAGTGGCGATGCCCGAGCCCAGCAGCTGGTTTTTGCACTGCTCAGGCAGAGCTCTGGCCATGTGCTTTTGTGCCAGACCCTGGCAGTCAGCGAGCCCACGGGGCAGCCCCGGCCGCCTCTCCGTGCTCCCCGAAGGCTGCTGGCAGCCGCAGCGACAGCCTGGAATTCAAAGAGCAGAGCTACAACGAGGCCATTTATCCCTTGCCCTCCCACTCTTGCCGCTTCAACATCCAGCACAGAATTTATTTTTTACTGTCAGATTCCACCACATCCACGGTGAATTGATTGGTATTTTCCTTCGGCTCAGGCAGACTGCTGGATGTTTTCCCTGCGGACCAGGAAGACAGGCAGGGTTCAGCTGAGCTCTGCCTTCTCCTGGACAGGCAACGCCTGCAGAAACAGATTGTGCCTATTTAACTATTTACCACTGCTACATTAGAGCACATTCAAGGGCTGTAATTCACCTCTTAAAGTTACAAGTAAGTGTGGAAGAGTTATTTTAAAATCAATATCTAACAGAATGCCATTGTTCCAACATTAAAACCTGCTGGGAAATTACTAGGAGGCATGTGGCAAGTCAAATCACCGCCTGCCAGAGGAGGAAACAATCCATTACTCCTTTAAAAGGTGCAAGTCTTTACTGGCTTTTCGTTCTGGTTTGCAGCCTTGGAAATGACACTGCAGCATCTGGCTCTTTCTTTCCCTCATTCTTTTGTGATTTCCCTCTTTTGTTCTGGCTCCACATTGGGGACTTTTTCTTACTTTCCACACGGGGCCGTGAGGGGTTTGGGTCTGGGGCCGAGCGCTGCGATGGCATTGTCGCTGCTGTCGCTTCTCCTGACGGAGAGCAGCACTCTGCCTATGAATTATCTCTCACCTATAAAAGCATCTGCGACAACAACAAAACCAAAATGGGCAGCCACTCAAAGTCATTTTCCGAGCAGGCTCTTCACTGCTCGGGTTGGGGAGAGCCATTGAGCGGATCGCCTGGGGAAACCTGCTGCTTCAATCTTGGCCTGCCATCTGCGGCAAAATTAAAACACAGATCAGCTTCAGCTTTCTGCCTTCAGGACTTTGCGAAATTTGGCTGATGTACATCCCCAGAAAGCCCTGGAGAAGGATTGTTTGCTTCTGAAGAGAGTAGTCCTGTGGAACCAGGCTACGGGCTCCCGAAACCTGAGCTCAAACAGAGCTGCAGAGGTCTCAGTGCAACTGTGCTGTGGAGTCTCCTGATGACAAGGTCAAATGATTCAAGGAGTCAGCCTCACGTAGGGAAGGAAGCGGCCGCTGTTATTGAACACGCAGCACGCAGGGGTTTGCTGGAGAGAAACAACCCCCTGGCACCCAGAACCTCTCCCGACCTGCCCTGCACCAGGCAGGAGCAAAAGCTGCTGGGTTCACTTTTAGCAGCTCCCGTTAATCAAACAACACGTCCTCAACACTCTGAAGTAACCTCAGCTTTTTATTACGGGTGATTATTTTTTCACAAACTTATTGCTTTATTCTTTCCCTGCATGTGACTCCCCTCTGCCATGTAAGAGGCACAAAGTGCTGTTTTTCTCCTCTTGCCTGTAGACACAGGGTTTCACATCAGATGTGAAGGTGTCAGATGATAAAATCTTGAGTCACTTTCAGCCTTTCACATTTAAATGCACAGCCTTGATAACAAGATTTCACCCCACAACCAGACAGCCCCTGTTTTTTCTTCTCTGTACTAAGGAAAACACTTCTTGCTGTTATTTAATTCTGCCTATTTTCTCAGCCAGTTGCCACGATTCTCAGTTCCACGTCTGTTGCTCTATGTGCACTTTTGGGGTGTAAATTGGAGATGACAGCTCATCGACAGCACATGTTTTTGTCTATATTTGTATGACCTGGAGCACAAGGAGCCATCCTCCTTAAATATTAATTACAGGCACTATGGTAAGAACAAAAATAGCCCTCTCTTTTTCAATTGAAAAGGATAATGCAATCCAGCTATTCTTGCAACCTAATGCTTGGCAGAAGGAAGCTGTCTTCAAAAGCAAACCTAAACGAAGAGAAAGCTGCTCTGAGCTGCTTTCTCCCAGAGTCCATCCACTGCTGTGTCTCAGTTTGGATTAGGGACGCTCTTTGAAAGCAACCTCACCCATCCTGTCCCTGCTGCAGTTCAGCTCCCAACGCAGAGAGGTTCTGGGGCAGCAGAGTGCATTCCCTCTGGACAAAATACGACTGGAAGATGCCCTCCAGGAATGCACCTGAAGTGCTCTTGTTGCTAATGGGCATTCAGTCCACAGACCAGGCTAGGACTAGTCTGAAATTAATCCTCCCTGAGATGTGTACAGTCAGGATGCTTGGTCCTCTGCACTGGCTCAGCTCCTGCTGAGCCACACTACCTGCTAATGCAGAGAGAAGCTTATTTTTTCCCTGCAATTGATTTCAGAATTCATTCTCAATTAGAATCCTGGTTTAGTGTCTTCCGAGGTTTACATAGTTTCTTGGCCTTTTGTCATCAATATTAAACTGAGAAAAGCTCCAATTGCTTCTTTCTGCCTCTTTAAAGGGAAAATAGGAGCAGGCTGTTGTCGATTTAACAGACTCTGACACCTCCGTTACTCCACAGCATGAGAGCCTTTTTCTGGTAATCAGTGTCTGAAATAAGTAGAAACAGGACTTAAAGTTTCCCACTTGGAAGATGAATCAATGAAGCATTGTTGCCAACACACATCCTTCCCTGTCACGCATTGCGGTGGTGCTGTTGCTTCAGGAAGATTTCAAACCCCGTCTCCCACCCCTCTTTCTACCTGTGAGATACCCTTTTTCTCAGGCTCCCTCTCCCATCTCTGCAAAATTAACCAAACCCTGAAACCCCCATTTCTAAGATGAAACGCCGTGCGTGTGTGTGCCTTAGAACTTCCTGCAGGACCACGCGCTCGTGTACGGATGGGCACACGCGGTCAGCTCACAGGAGGCAATCACAACTTCTACTTGGTGCCTCTTTCGTTTTCCTGCCTACTTACATCTGCCTAACCGTCTGCTCAGCAATCCAGGGAGCATCCGTCATGGAACAGGATGAGTCCTACTGAGTCAGACACTCTGCTTCAGTTCATGAAATGAGTTGGCATGGTACTCCAGCCTTGGCACGCTCGATGCAAAAGACTTCAGCCCTTGTAGATATTTTCCTGCTCCGGAGGAAGAGCAGGTCGGATTAAATAATAGAAACATTCATTCAGCCAGGCAGCTGTTGAATGAAAATACACAAACCAGATGAAATTAGGTAGAAGTCATCTCTCCTGCTAAGGGTCAAAACAAGTGGTACGCTGGGCTGAGGGGACACAAGATTTTGGGCTGCAGAGGGCTGAGCAGGATGAATTCCACCACTAATGAGCTTAGTGAATAAGCTCATTACCTAATGAGCTCTATTGAGCAAGCTTGATTTCCAGCCTAGGGAAAGCCTTCTGCAGAGATAAACCACATAGGTAAACAGCTTCACCAGTTTACACACAGAAGACTTATCTGTAGCTCAAGAGCGAAGTCGCAGTCATTGTCAGGTTCTGTCCTGAAGGTGTAGGTGTCAGGATGGATCAGAAAAGTGACAAATGGTAGAGGCTCCGTGTCCAGTTTAGACCTTTCTTCATCAATTCTGATACAGACAAGGGTATGCATCAACATGACTTGTAAACACACATCCTAGTGACGTTCCTTCAGCATTAACACAGGATTGTCCTACCCTCCACATAAGACACCAGAGAGCTGGACTAGATATCCTCCAGAGGTCCTTTCCAACCAAAATTATTCTATGGTTGTTTGAACAAATACTCCTGAAATGGCTCATCTCTGTGGGTCTCCATCTGAACCCCCAATCTTGCTTTGGTGGCCTGGGAAGATATGTCAGATCAGATGCCAATTTAGAGGTCTTGCCAAATGGCCCAAAGGAAATCTCACATCCACACCATCTTGTGAACAATTTATTACCCAGAAAGGAGGAATCTGAAAGATCCTAGCCTGTAAGGAATGGTCCATCATGTACCCATATGCTGTCTAGCAGAGTTTTCCATTCTGTTGGCTCGGAAGTGAAAGGAGAAAATGACATTTCAGAAAAGGAGAGTAGATCCTCAGATGTTGAAAGAAGAGTCGTTAAATCTTAATTTTATCTTCTACATAGTAACACTTGCATTTATTTTTACCATTCTTTGCTTAGATTTTCAGCAGTTATTGAAGAATCATTTAAACTATTCCCCTCCTACACACTTTGTGCCACTCCCAGACACTGCCACTGTCCATCCTTTGTCTGTTACCATTTGAGCAGAGCTAAAAAATGTTTGAAGAGGGAAAGGAAAGGAAAATGTCTGGACTTTGCAGTAAAAAATAACTGCTAGTTTGGTGGGAGATAAAGATTTTTAGGAGAAAACAGGTGTTCAGCCTTTAAAAGTATCTGTGTTGAAGCCTGTGCATGCCTTCAAGTGCACATCGCAGGGTAAACAAACACACTCACAGCTCCTTGTACATGTCAGGGGAGAGGCACGTGATTGCAGCATGAGAGTCTGGCACCAAATGTACTGTGAACTGAAAATGAATTTCAGCAGCTTTCACGATTCATTTTTTGTCAGCGTTTGTAGCTGCCTCGTTAGTCGGGTCCAGGGGGGTTCGTTTGGGGCTGCAGGACATAAAACCCACGACTCGGGAGAGGCTGGGGTTCCGAGCATCCTTCCAGGTCTGCGCTAGTGACAGCTTGGATAGTCCCTTGCAATTTCATCTACGTAAAGAATTTTTAATGCTTCTGCCCACTGATCACAACATGCAGCGGGAGTAACTTCATTACAGTCAGTGAGTCACACCAGTGAAAAACGAGTGCCACTGACAGCTAAACTGGGCTCTGTGGATTTGAATAGGCCCGGGTGTAATTTGGGAAATATGTTGTATGCTGCTTTTACAGGGAAATCATTATAGCAAGAGATGCCTTCTGCTGCCAGGTCCTCCACAGAGCTCATTGCATCTTTCATGTTTACCAGTGCTCTCCTTGGACAGCCCATGATGAGCAGAGATTTCCAGCTCGCAGTATTGGAGGCACTACAGTTAAGGCACTTAAGAGAACTGTTGGATAGAATTTGCGTGCCATTAGTAACGGCTTCCCTGGCAACATCAAACCAGAGTGGGCAGACAGCGCATCTACCACCTATAGCACTTGACTATACAATAAATTAAATCCACCCATTAAATCATCACAAACCAAAGGATGTTTCTCTGAATGTTTGTGCATGTTGAATGCTTTATCTTCAACATGAAATACTTAAGACAAAAACTACTGGTGACTAAAAGCAAGCCAGACAAGGATTTGTGGAATCTATAGGAAATAAGCACAGCTAATGCAGTTCCCTTTACCTTGACGTGTCCCATTTTTATCACTCTTCGCTTGTTCTCAGCCTCATTGTGGGGTGGCATGGAAAGATCCACCTCTTTCTCTAAAGGTCAGCATAATGTTTGATACAGGATATGTAAGACATGTTGTGAAGTAGGATGTCTCATGTCCAGCAATTCTCCCTCGTGAGCTGTCACTGTAGCTTAGCATAACGGGCTTCTGAAGGCCAGATATAATGGCCAAGGGACAGGGTGAAGGGGTTTTTAGACAGCCACGACCACATCCCTCATCCAGCCCTATCACCAGGGAAAGCTATAAATGTAAGTACAACAGCACCTTTGCTTCTGTGCAAGCTCTGACTGTGAGTCAGAACAAAAAGCTTCATGTGAGCAAGACAAAATTGTGATGACTTTGTGCTTCCCATGGCAACCTTCAGCAGGCAGTTGGGAAGGACCTGGTGACTATTTGTCAACTAATTGAGTCTCCGTGCCAGGATTCTCAAAGTCAAGGGAGACTTAGATTCCACCTCTGGCTGTGAAATGACAGAGATCCAAAGTCTTCCTCACTGTACTCTGTTTTTCTGGACATCCAAAAGCAGTTTCCAGCTTCTGGGCAATTAACTTTATATATGGGAAAAACTCTGATACACTGAATCCCCAGCTCCCTGGAATTTAATGGGGTAAACATACACAGTCCAAGCTCCCTCTCGGCTCACACTTGATCACTCCCTTTACAATTCTGCTGGAGACAGGCACTGTCTCCACTGCATGGATTAAAAGCCAGAGGTCCAGAGAGAGAAGGTGACCCGACAGTGGTCACACAATAAATGTATCAGTAATCAGCTCAAATGGCTTATTTCCAAAAGTGCAATGCCATCTAAATAAAATATCAAAGACCTCGATCTCCTCTCACAGATAAAAGGAGAGAATGGTGAAAAAAAAGAAAATCACAGGGAATTTTAGATGATAGAATAAAAGATGTTGCACAGGTCTGTGTTTTCCTGCTTCATAGGGGAAGATAGAAAATGATTTAGCAAAATGCAAACAGAAGTCGTTTCTTTCCCAGACGCTGATTTATTATTTAATACTAAAATACTATAAATAACAAATCTGCAGAATCATCTAGCCAAGAAACACATGCATGCATGTGCAGGAAGACACACACAGCTCACCAGGCTCTGCCAAAACGCTATCACCCGGCTCAGCCCGCGGATGGGCCGATTCTGCTGGTGCTGATGCGCTAACGACGCGGTTCTGGCCCCTCCAGACCTGCCCCACCTGCCAAGTGCCTGCCAGGATTTCCGTCACTGCACCGGCCCCTCCTTGTATTGAACCTCGCCTATAACTTAGCAGTTTGAGTAGGTTGTGGCTATACATTTTGCCAGAAGGAAAACCAGTTCAGCCGCGCACCACGCAGCGCTCGGAACTGGAAAGCGGGACGTCGGTGCCTCAGTAGTCGGGCATTCTTCAACAGTTTACCCAGCAACTTACTGATAATAATACATGCACTTTCTGGCAGACAGCACGTAAAATGATAAATAGCAGCACAATCAGCCCATTTAAGTTATGATACAATGTAAGGTCTTGAGCTTTTATTATATAATCCATTTTAAAGTACTCTTGCATATGTTATTCTATGGTAAAATCAGACTTTTAGCAAAACCTGACCTGCAAAACATAGCCCAAATACTGAGCCTAACTCCACGTAACCCCAGGAGTCAGTTTGCCATCTTGGATGCGATGCATCCTGTAGATCTTTATTTGCATTTATCTTCTAAATGCAATTTTCTGTCCCGCTCTGTTGAAGACCCACTTAAACTGGTAAGATAAAACCAGCTCTAATAGTTGTAGTATTATATCTTGTGGCCAAAGACTAACTGCTCCTAGTCAGTAGCTGTAAAAGCCATAAACCCAAACTAGATCACATGTAAACGTGCAGGTCTTTAACCATCTTTTATCACTGCTCGACTACAGCCAGACCCCGGCACTCAGCAGTTCCAGACTTGTCACGCAATCTTGTCCACAGAGGAAAAATCACTTAAACAAGAGTGACCACATCTCCAAATACCAAGCAGTGAATTTAAGTGGGTTTAATTGCATTTTCATCCAGTTCAGAAGAGTTTCTCGGATCTAGTGTGATCTTTCACAAAGCAGAGCATCTGTCTGCCCCTCGGCTGTAAACCTGACCGTTTACACACACACGGCGAGGTGTTTCCAACCAGAGGAGAGCAGGGAACAGTCATTTAAAACCAGGGATTAATAGGAACTCTGAAGAGCATTTGTGCAGCTCTGCTCAAGCCACCTGTAAGCACAGGAGAAAAAAAAACCCAAATCTCTAATTGCTTGGACAGATTTTTCCTGTAAGATGCTTCAGCATCTCCAGAGCACGCCAGCTTCTCAGCTGACAGCGTGCCTGGGCTGGGAGTCAGAGGGAATAACAACAAATGCCACAAATCATCTACTTAGTCAGCGGGCAGAGTCCAGCCTCGGAATTTGAAAACAATCACTCCGCTTAATCGTTATTCATTGCGTATTTTCCCCTTGCACAGCTCTGTCACTGGCTGACAGAACACCACACGATGACTGTCTGCTTTAGGCAATTATGTCCAGGACCCACAATGCAATACTTGGAGCCCATGAACACTTCCATAACACGGGAATAACGGGCACACTGTGCGACCTTTCGATGGAGACGTGGTGAATAAAAGAAACGAAGGGAGCAGAAGTCACTGGCCAGGGCACGGCACATACAGTGGACTCAGAATTTATCTTCAAATCTGCCAGATGCAATTTTGTAGTCCCATGAAGCGAGTGAGCACATCCTCAGCCATAACCCTACAGGCATCCAGCTGGAAGTAAAGCAGATTGAGTGGGTATGAAACAGATTCCTGAGGATTACGTGTAAGATGTGAAAAGCAATCACATCACTATATATGATAAAACACAACCATAAAGTAACAAGACTGAAGGCCTGAATGATTGGGCATTGATGCAAAGTGATTTTTAAACGTTACCATTCAAATATAGTAGAAAATAAGATCCCTCTTGCAAAGAAAAACCCCAGTGCTGAGCAGTAGAAAGTAAAATCCACTGAAGAAAAGGCAGCCCTGAGGAAAGATATGGCAGACACAGGGGTTTCTCCTCTGCCCAGCAAAGCCCATCGTTCCCAGACCGTTTTCCTTTCTCGGTGTCCAAACTCTTACAGTTCTGGAGGAGTTCAGGACGTGCTGTGAGATAGGTCAGTGGCTGAAGAAGAGCTGCAGGAGGGGATGAGCACCTGCAACCACAGATACAACAGCACCCATGCGTATTTTGCCTCTCGTTCCTTTCTCAAAAGTATCACATATGTGGACTTTACAATAAAATGATCACATTTTTTTTTAGTGTCACATCAAAACCTTCCACATTCTGACGCTCAGTTAAAGCTGATCTGTGACTGGGCAGCATGCAGGAGGAACTCACATCCTTGTGGAGACACCAGACAAGACCTTCCCGGTCTGCGTACGGGCCGCTGTGCAATAGAACGATCTGAATCCTGGTCTAATTATACATGTGGAACATGTCAAGCATCACAAGGAGCGGTAGGAAGGGAAATCTAAAATGTCAGAGATGAGGTTGATGAAGAGATTGTCTGTGGCTGTCAATACACGTTCTCCTCCTCTTCAGCACGTGCCCCCGTGCTCACTCCCCTGACAGCAGCATTGCAGGGAGCACTCCGTGAACCAGAGGGGTATTGGCTTTATGCCCACTGTGAATAATGGGCTTTGTCAGGAATGATCTATTTAAGAACTAAGCACTGCTCAGGGTTGTCTTTCAGACAAGGTATTACGTTAGCAGAGCTGAGGGCTGTGGTCCCACGGCCAGGTCTGCCCATAGCTTGTGGCCAGTCCCCAGATGGGGTGGGACAGAGAGTGAGCCCAGGGCAGGACACGCGGCCCTGGGTATGGATCCACACGGCAAAACCTGCCAGTCCCCACACCTCACCAGCTTTCCCATGGACAGGGAGACAGAGAACACAGCAGAGCAAAAGTGGTTAAATGTAAATTGCTTATTTCCTTCCCAAGAGCATTTTTCTAAAGGGAGATCAAGTCTCATGCTCAGTCCTCTCCATCCCACCCTTAGCACAGAGGTGGGGGCTGCCTCACCGGGTGGGCAGGGAGAGCACAGTTCAGAACCAGTTCTCTTCTGTCCCATTTTGTTCGTGCCAGTGCAAGCTCAGCGGGGTGAATTACTAAGTCTAAAAGACTCTTTCTTATAGGAACTAGTGAAGAAAAGAGCTGCTAAGGGCCAGTTCTTTCTGCTGCCTTTCCTGCTGCTTTTTTTCCATAACACACATCCTCCCAAATGTCTTTTTTTCTCTTCCTTCTGAGTCACACACTTTCTGCTTTCACACACATTCTGCTTTCCTCTCCCTTACCAAGCAGTGACTTTGTGCTGCTGCTCAGGGGCTGTTTCAGAAAGAGGGGAAGTGTCTGTGCTGCAGCCCTGGTAGGTGACCCAAGTGCGAAGCTGTCTCACAACTCAACTGCCACAGCAGTTGCAGCGCTGCCGAGCCTGTAACCCCGTGACAGCTCTGCGGAGCAAACAGCTGGTGTCTGAGAAGATTTCGGTGACGTGAGATGATTTCAGAGACTAATGTTCTCCCAGCTCACTATTGACACATGGGACGGGTAAATGAGATTTACTTTGGCATCTCATTCACTTCTCAATCCATCTTCTCTAGTACTTTCCTTTTCCCCCCCTCCAGCCTGTACATGGAAAGGTCAATCAGTTTAATTACAGATGTTAGACACATACGTGCCATTTGCAGCTCTGCTAACTGTGCTCAGGCAACTGGAGCTCTGTTGCACACTCCTACTGACTTTTGCACCAAATATAACAGTAACAGGTTTGTTACTGCAGCAAAGAAACCTCCCCGTGTGTCCACCGGACTGATAGCAAAAAGAAATAAAAACCTGAAGAGTAGTCAGTTTTAATGACATTGCTTCACCAAACTCGGAATATGCTACAAACAGTTTCTAAAGTTCACTACCTTCCTAAATAAACATCAACATCTCCTGTTTACAGATGTAAAATCCAAGTCAGTAAACAACTGAACTTCTTCACAAACCATACAGTAAAGAATTCCCTGGTCCCGTTTTGGGGCAGAGCATCCCATTGTCCTCCGTGGAGCTGGGGAACCCCTGCAGTCCCTCAGACCATCACCTGTACCCCAACAGGGCCAGCACAGCAAACTGGAGGCAGCTGGGATCGTTGCTTTAAAGACCCTGACTCCACAGAAGGTGACTGGAATGGGTCACCTCCTGCAGACAGGCAAAGGGTGGCACTGAGATTTCTGGGGTTCGTTCAGAGTCAATCCAATGCTTTTTCACCTGTAGTTTTCTTGCTAATCACTGTAATGTCACCCCAGAAGAAAATCCTGCAGACAAGGCGGGTGGTTTCGATACTGTCGTTTCTCTCTGCATCATGGTTCTGTTCATATCCCAACATTCAAGACCCTTTGAGAAGTGGAGGCACAAATCCATTATAGGGCTATAAATGGCCAACTGAGACTAGGGGGATGTTTCTGTCCTGATGAAGAAACCCAGAAATTTCTACAGGGGTCAAAACCAACGCACAAACAAACAGCAGATATCTTAGGCTTTGGAAACGATTTTGTAGTGTGCTCCAGGAACTCAGGCTGCAGTATAAACTTCACTTAGAAATAAAGGACACTTTACGATTTTTAATTGCATCCCAACCTTTCATTAATTAGGCTTTGTGCAGCGAGCAACATCACAATAATAGGTCTGCAACCTCTGCACAGAATGCAAATGGGCCACGAGCAGAAGAGAGCACCTGAGCGTGCCAGGCTGCGGGAGCTGAGGGGCTCATCCAGCACAACAGAGACCTCCCGATTATCCCGTGGCCTTTGTTTCTCTGGAATTACTTTCAGAACAAGCAAAACAGAAAAGCATTCCCCACACACGGCAGATACTGGCATTCACTCCTCAGAGAGGCACAGAGCAGCTCTAGAAAGTGACGGCTTCCAGCAGCTCTGAAAAGTCACATTTTAAATTTATTTCCATAATAATGAGCCTAGTGAAGAATCTTGTCAGGATTTCTTTGCACACCTCACATTTATGGTTTATGTCATTTCTGAACTTCCCATAAACAACAGATTTTGCAGCTAATAAAAGTAATAATCCCAAGGGCAGTAACTTTGTTTATGGCCCCGGCTGCACATGTGCAGTCCTCCTGCATCAGCATCTGCACACAGCACCCAAGGGCCTGATCCTGCGGGACTCTCAGCACGGCCATGGCCGTGGCTGGAGCTCACCTCTCTCTGCCTGCAACACACAGAACCCGCAGGATGAGGCCATAAAAGGTGATCTCAGGTGTTGAAAGACAGGGACTGTCCTCAGAGAGAGAAGGGAGAGCACAAGCCAGACAGGATCTCCCCATGGACTGCGGGGATGTCCTCTCACACTCACACTGCCTTGAGGAGTGTGAATCTGAGTGTGAGTGTGAGTCCCCTCTGCTCTGGGGAGCCCACACAAACCCCTCTGCTCTGGGGAGC
>JANVCC010000045.1:2177164-2314043 GCA_025345505.1 Todiramphus chloris collaris
TGATGGAGCCAGACCTGGACCTGGCTGATGGAGCCAGACCCAGCTGGTGGAGCTGGTCCCACGTTTGTTTGCAAGCAGAGAGCCAGGCCGGCCAAGCCCCTGGAGCCCTGCCCTAGGCACCGGGCAGTGCCACTGCTGGGCTGCTGTGCCACTGCCAGCAGTCCCCGTACCGGTTTGCTGTGTCATTGCACAGCTATTTATAGACTCATGGTTGTATCCAGGGAACCGGAGGATGTTGACTAGTATTCTTCTATGAATAAAACATAGCTTCTCAAGCCAGGGAAATATCTAAGATCTGCTTTAGATTCAAGGTTTTTCTCTCTGCCTGGACTCAGCTGCTGAGACAGTTACTTGTACTTCAGACACAAAAAAAACCAATTTGAGACCCGGCCTAAAGGAGTATGTTACAAACACTAGGTCAATATGTCCTTTGCTGTGACAAAATGACACTATTCTATCAACATTATAAAAAAACTGATCCAGGAAATGGGCTTTTTCTGCAGACAGTATCCTTTCCTCTGGTTTTTCTTTCCCCTGAAGTCAAAAAATACCCTTCCTTGTCAACTGACCACAAAACATTTCATTCTGAAATTCCTTTGAATAACACAACCCTGGTAATTTTTTCCTATCTGTAATTATAAATGGAATTTAAAGAGAAGGCATGGCCACGTTTCTTCCAAGTACTAAATAGCACAAGAGGAAATGTTGCTTCCTGCCCTGTCCTGATGCCCAAGCAGAAGCTGACTTTTAAGGGCAGGGGCTGCCCACCTGAATTTGTACCACTTGGATGAAATCCAGCATCGCCAAAAATCCTCACTAGCCATGAAAGTCCAGGGACCAGATCAGTGTAATAACAAAGATGGACAGACTGGCCAACAATGCCCCTGCAAAGGCTGAGACTCCTCTTTTAGAAAAATATTCAGGGAAAGGGCAAGGCTGGCTCCTACTGACATGCCTTTGTGCTGTTCTGGCTTTGCAGGGGGGAAGGAAGATGCCCTAAAGTGAACACAGTGTGATTTATTCCTACCTACAGCCTTTCCACCATCAGCTGAGGGCAGGGAAGCGAGGCAGGGTGCTGGGATGTATGGCATTAATCAACATGGCTCAGGAATCCAAAGCAAGGCAGGTACTGCAGCTCACAGCACAGCCCGAGGCTTTTCAGGGGGTTCAATCTGTTTTAAATCTGTTGCAGCCAGGCTGCTTCTGCTACATCCCAGCTTGCCAGCACCGAACCTGCTCAGGGATCTCTGCACTGCAAGGAATTCACCACAGGTCTGTACACAACACCAGTAAACAAGAGGTCTGGAGTGAACCCAACTACACAAGGAACAGCCCGAGCATTTCACCCTCTCCTCGTTAAGATTCTGAGTGTTTTGATTTTTTTTCCCCACTTCTTGGCCCTCCCTCCTTATAGTCACACATTCGCTAGAAAGCATCAGACCCAATACACGCTGTGTAATTCCAGTTTTATGCCACTATACAGTTACACCAGCTTAAAACCAGGAGTTTATCAAGGACCTTCCACAGTGAGCAGACAGCCAGAGAACAAGGAGGAGACTGAGCATCTCTCAGGCACGACACGGCCTTTTGTTGATCAGTAGGAATAAGCACGCCGTTACCTGCCAGTTGCTATGTTCACCCCAATCTCACTCTCCCTGTTGAAAAATTAATGCCAAGTTTCCTACGCTGGCATCCGAGATGTGAAATGACAAAAGGAAGGTCAATTTGGTGGATACACTTCTCCATACGGTTTTGAAGTAGGTCAAGTAATATAGGACTTGGCATCGCTCTCAAAGTCATCATAGCTGAAATTAAATTTAGATCCCAATAATGAAGGCACTTGAAAAAGTCAAAACTCCAGGCCTGTTTCCGTGGCCCCTCTTTCCTGCAAGAGCAAGCCCATGACTCTGTAGTCCCCTCAAAGGATGGATAATGTACAGATATTGCCAACGCACCCAAGAGAGATTTTTATTTCTTTGCCAGTTTCATTACCCTCCCTGGACAAATCACCGCGTGGTTAAACACAGCACTTCCCTGGCAACCTGCACTGTAAAGTTCCTGTTTATTTACAAGCTCTTTCAACAAACAGAACCTTCTAACTGCCTCTGGGAGATGAGTAAATACAGCTGAAGGTGCTGCAGCATGGGATGGTGGCATCTGGTGTACCAGACTGATGTGACCAACCTGGAGATTGCTCAGATTCTCCTGGTTCTTCATCTACATTGCTCAGAGAACATTCTTTTCAGGTTCAGAAAGGCTTAGGCCTAATGTATACTTTTCCTGGCTCACTAAACTGCTCGGTTTGAGTCGGATTCAGAGGAGAAATACCGAAACAGTGCAAGAAGTTTGTTGCAAACCATGCTACATTAGAAATGTTGCAAGAATAAAGCCTGACCTAATGAGATTACCCAGGCTACTATTTTCAGGGCTAACCGCACTGAGGAAGAGCAGAAAGAAAAGCACATTACTGACGGATAAATAAAATAAAACTCATTTTCTGATTTATCCTGTATATCAAAATGCTAAAAGAACCTCTAAGGCTATATTAAAGCTGAGAAAAACGTAACACAAAATCAATGTTAAAGGCCATCTCAGCATCCTTTTATCTAACCAAAATCGTAAACACACTGCTACGTTCCCAAAGCACAAAATCCATTTACACTTTGCATACTTGAAAAGAAGTCTAATGCATTTTGAAAACCACAGACTTAACTGTGAGCTTCTCCCATTTAATACAACAGGACTTAATAAGATTTGCAGGAGGCATAAAAGGCAAATTGAACCCTATAGCTGCACACACAATTTCAGGTTCTCAGCAGAGAGGCAAACCTAGTGATGGGGAAAATGTAACACCAGAAGGGATCAAAGCAGGATAACGGGTGGCCAGAAAGTACAGGGGAAAGTTATGAAATGTAGACTCGGTGCTCAACTTCTTGCAGTCCTTCTCTGAATGCTTAGCAGACGATTTGTAACAATGACAGAGTCCATTTGCAAACCCAGTCCCCAGGAGGATTTTAAGACAGCTAAGGATTTGAGACAGCTAAGACTTGTAGTTGCTTGAAGCCCTGCACGTAGCCAGCTATCCACCCATCCCTGGACACACTCCTCACGGTTATCCAAGGGCTCCTGAACTCTCAGAGTCCTACAAAGGCTGCAGAAGCATCAAGTGGTTGTGAGTTCATCACCTTAAAGCCTTCCTTAAATGCTCTGCCCTGTTCTCAATGCTTACACTCCACACCTCTGTGAAACCCATGATGTCAGAGAAGCATAAACACAGGTAGTATTTTTCCCTCTGCTTAAAATTAGAGAGGCAGACATTAAGCTTAGTTTAAACTGGTATATACACAGCAGAAAGCTGAGAGATTATCCACAAGTGGCCTAAAGCATGGCACAAACTCAAATGACTCAACACAACAGATGCCCTTTATACCTGTCTGACTTTCTGCACAACGTGTGCTTTGATCCAAAAGCTTTTATAGTCGTGCTTGAGCCAAAGATCTCTGAGGGAAACAGAAAGACTCCTGTTGACTCAGGCGAGCCCTGGATCAGGCTGTCAGATGGAGCAGCTGAGCATCAGTTTGGGAGTGAGCAACTGAGCATCAGTTTGGGAGTCGGTAACGTAAAATGTGCACACTCAAAATTAAAAATATGCATCTGTGCAGTCACCACGATGGCTTATCTTAATTCCTCCTCCATTTCCTCCCCCCACAGAAATACCTTTTAGCAATGGTCTGGGAACAAAGTACCACTCTTAGGAACTCTCTGTGCATCGCCCTGTCCGTTCTCTAGACATCACGTGTTGCCAAGACAACCTGCAAGGAAGGAGCTGTGGGGGGGCTGTGCAGTGTTGGTGGCCAAGGGAAGGGAAGGGGCAGTGGGTTGAGCAGGCTGGGAGCCAATTTCCATGGAAAAACCGGCTGCTCACTTTGGAGGAGGGGGATGAAATTACCAGGGATAACATTGGTCCTCTTCCCCTTGCTGCGGGTGCGGCGGTGTGCCCAGATCCCTGGGTCTGGCACGAAGTTCTGAACTGGGCAAATAAATAAAGCTGCCCTGCAGAGGGAAGAGACCCGATGGGGCTCCTGCACCCTTGCTTTTCAGTCTCTCACCAGGCTCCTTTTCTCACCCTGCTCCTCTCCCATCTCCATCCCGTATCCAGCAGGTGTTTCCATGGCAACGCCATGCAAAGCGATCCTTCCCTCTGACATGGGAGAAATGTTGAATGTCTGAAAAGAATTGGCTTGGGAAAACCTGGAAATTCAACTAAAAATAGGAAAGGCAATAATGGAAGGTGATGGTGGAAGGCTGCCTGGGGACACCAAACCCTTCTGGAGGTCTCGTTGCAGCCTGAATGCAATTTGCTGTTTCCCTTTCACTCTGATGAGAAGAAAGATTTTTGTTTTCTTTTAAGCATCTCTGGCAGCATTGTCCCTTCATTCAAGCCTACTATTAGCAGTAATTCTATTTTATCACATAGAAATTATTCTGAGGGGCCTAGAGAGCGAGGAACGAGCAGCAGAGCCCCAGGTTCCCCCCTAAGGAAGGACAGCACATACTGCTACAGCTACTGGCTGTAATTTGTGCTCTGATGTCCTGCACGGCTTTACAACAAGTGACAAATCAATCATTATACAAACATCCTTTGATAATCAGTGTGGTTACATTAATTATGATAAATGCTTTTAGCAGCTGCAGTATGTGGACGTGATGCATAATTGCACGGGAATCGTGTTACCCTATTTTTCTATTCATGTCCTGAAGTGCAAGGTCTCTCAAAAAGCTGCCGTGCTTCAATAGCTGAAAGCAGTTTACAATCCATTCTTCCAAGTGTTTAATTGCAGAAAATGCAGGGTCCATTACTATTACTGTTATTAAATATTAAGTAATATTCCTTGAAAAAAAACCATTACCACTTCACAAATTACAAATATACAGGAGGACTGTATCAGTTTCCTGACCCAGGGGATTAATTGTAGCAGTTGTTGCACAGCAACGCGGTACAGCAGATTAGGACCTCACCTAATGAATAACACTGCATCCAATTGAAATTGCAAGGAAATCTAGCTCGGCAGAACACAATTACAGAAGTCCCAATCTGATTGGATTGCAATGTTTCTGTATTCTTAAAAGCTGCCTCTGGAATGAATGGCAAAGAGCAATAGATGAGGAACATGTCATTCCCATTGGTCCTAAGGACACCGGCGGCGTGGGGGCTGAAAGGTTTTGAATTAAAGTGACAAATCCAACAAACAGATCAATGGAGGCATCTTCACATAAGGAACCTCAGGGATTCAATGCCTCAACACATCACGGGGGCTAAGAGTTCAGCTCCCTTTCCAGAAAGAACAAACATTCCCATCCAAAACAGGAATCGATGTCAAAATAATCCAACGTGAATTTAGAAAAGGTTATAACTCTCTCGAATTAAGGGACAGCTGTCCTTGGTGGTAGGTGTTCCCCTCTCTGCCTGCTCAGGGTCGCTTTTTTCAGGAGCAGCTCACATTTGTCACTGTGGATGACAGGATGGAGGATGCACCGCAGGGATTGCTGGAGCAACTGCTCACAAGAGTCCCTGTGTTTATGTTCCCTCTCATCCTAATGATCATGAGGGGTCAGGCCCACGGTTTTACAGCTTTAGGAGAGTCTTCTGGGGGATTTTGGCAAGGCAGAGCAGCTACAGTCGTTGTGTAGGAAACCAAAAGCACATGTTTTGGTGTCTGCTACAGCATCCCCGTTATTCCCGCAGTAAAACTGTGGCTGGGAAATGGATTTTAAGTTCAGTTTTAGGTGAGAAAGACCTTAGTTGTACAGATAGTAAAGAAGTGGGCATGGCATAAAGACTTGTGTAGACAGGATATAGAAGCAGCAGAGGAAAGGAAGGCAAGCATGCAGGAGAGCTGCCTCGGGAAGGCAGCCGGGGGCTCCTCGGCGTTCCAGCTGCCATTGCTCATCTGGCAGGGACAGCGCAGCCGAGACGATGGAGCAGTTTGACAAGAGCCTTGATATTTTAGCATCATGGGAAATCAAAATGAAATAAAATGTTCAGGAAGGCTCCAGCTGAACCAGAGCCTGGCCTTCCCGAAACTGGGAGGAAATGCGATACAGCTCAGATGAGCAGCCAGGTCCGAGCAGGAGCCTCCCCAGAGAAACTCCTGTGACTGTCCGGGCAGCCAGGAGTGAGCACAACAGCAGCTTGGGGCATCCCGATGCCCCAGAAGGAAGCACAACAAACCTTGATGACAATGATTAGCAAAGGAGCAATATTTACAGCATAAAGATAAGCAGAAATTCTGCTTAAAGGACTCTGGAGGGGATTTTCAGCTAGGATTTGATTTAAGACACAGAACGTTCATCAATAGGGCTGTAATAAATTCTGACACTCAACATCTTATTCCCAATGCTTTATACTTCGAGACATCCATTTTACAGGTTAAGGGATCCATCTTATTTGACACGTGTAGAAAAAGACTTTGCAGAAGGATTTAGAAAACCACTAAGACTTGTGTTTTCAGAAAAAAAAAAGCCCACCAGTTTAGAATAAAGGAGACTGAGCAGACACGAGTCTAAGGAGACTCCTGAAGCACCTCCACGAGATCCCTTCTGCTGCCTTTTACCACCTTATTCTTTAGGCTTTGACCAGAGCCTTTTCTTTTCTCCTGTAGGTGAGTTCTCCTGAGGAACCTGTGTCCTCAGTGATCCAGCAGTCCCAGTGCTCTGTCCCCACCTCCCCTTTTGCTGCCTTCAGGGATCTACATCAACACAGTCCCAATAGTTGTGTCGCTTTTTAGCAGGCGGGTTTAACCCTGTATTTTCATCAATTTTCCCTAAACCTTTTGGCATGAAAAGATCTGAAAATAAACCCTCTAATATTTGGTGTGGTTTTGGAGTCTGATTTAGAAAATATTTGAGAAGAGCTTTTTTCTTCCTTTTTAGCCTTTATATCAGTCATTTTATCTGATATACGATAAGCTTGGATGACTTTAAACTGATTCATCCTATTTTGTAATGTTTAAATGTACTTTGCCGAAGCTCCATCATAATGTCACACACTTTTAAAATGAATAATTCATCCTGCCCACCTCTTCTGAAATGCCAAAAGGATAACGTGCCTTACCAGGGAGAAGCAAATACCTTTACTAAAGAGTACACAAGGAAACAATATAATTTAAGGAAAAATACCAGCCCGAGGTGCACCACTGCAAATCTCAATACTGTGATCTCAGGTGGGGGAGCACGTTGGGACCATGAAGGGAGGAAGGAAGGGAAGGAGGAAGGAGGGTCTTTTCCAGGGAGAGGTCAGAGAAGGGGTTCTCTTGTTCTCTGCGTTAGGCACCGACAGCCCCGCGCTTTCTGATGGGAGTCAAGAAGTATCTGAGGATCACTGACAGGCACAGATAAGGCTCTTCTAGCAAATGCCTGTCAAGGAACTGTTTAAGAAGTGACATTGATTTTATCCCCATGCTGGTTCTGTTTCAGGGAGAGCCTTTCTCCGTTCTATATTTAGCCGCTGGATTATGTACCTTACTAATAGTCAGGTAGAGTTTTGTCAATTTTGAACCCAGCGGGGATCAGGTTAAGACTCCAGAATGAATGCCACTTTGTGCAAAACTAGCACTTGCCAACCAGAATAAAATATGGGTATAATGAAAGAAACACGGAGAACTTCAAACAAGAAGCAGCAGAGTTTCCCACGGCTGGACAGCGCAGTGGTTCCCCGCAGCCGTCGTACGATGGCAAACGATGGCAAACTCACATCCCGGGCTCGAGGGGGTGAAACCCCATTTATTTCATAAATATTTTATGCAGGGATATTTTATGGATCATGACAAGGTAGGAGACAAACTCTCTGCTGGAGATACTAAAGGCATCTGATCACTTTTGCTGAAGGCTTGTAGCACTGCTGGGAACACTGGGTGCTGTCACAACACACCAGCTCAGGCATTGCCAGGAACAATAAGGTGAGGACAGACTCGTATCCCAGAGTCTTGCTTTCGTGGAGACAGGCTTCCAGAAAGCCAAAACCAGCTCTCCAAACACCTTATGAGCCTGGAACAAATAAAAATTAAAGCAAACTAAAAAAACCCTGTAAAAGTCTGTAGTCATTTTCCATCAAGAGCCCCACGCTGCTCATCAAACATTGAAGAGCAGTCTGTGAATATCCGAAAAAATGACCTCATTGTCATCCTTCAAACCTTCCCTTCAAGCCTCAGAGCACAGCGATACTTGCAAAAGAACACGAGATGAGTCTGGAGCCCTGTGGCCACGTGTTTTCACACTCACCAGCATTTTCTCCACTCCCAAATATCTTTTATAGTGGTTGATATGGAAAACGAACACACTGGCAGAGCCCCTGTACGCTCACCCAGGCTCTGTCTGTAGCAACTTGTGCAACCACCGAGCCAAATGGTTTTAGCATTGGTTGCAAATCTTCCGGAGTCTTTAGCTACAAACCCAGTGAGACAAACCCCACGAAGCATCGTGGACGTGCGATGGACATTTCCCAGACGGCCCTAATTGGCAGCACTTTGGGGCAGGATTAAGTGAGAAGCGTTTAGACTCCAGCTGAGGACACTGTAATGCCTTAGGAATGATGGAAATAAAACGACCGAACCTTCACTGGTCTCCAATTAACCTCAGAGGGCTGATTATGAGCACTCTGAACCCTGATGAGAAACTAATGCGTGCGGGATCCCTTCAAAAGTCGATTAGGGAAAAACAAAGCCATACAACAAAAGGTGTGGCCTGAAGCTGGGCAGAGGGGCCGGGGAGGGAGCAGAGGCAGGTAGAGCAGCCGATGGCTCCGTACAGCTCAGGTAGAGCAGCCGATGGCTCCGTACAGCTCTGAGCTGGGGCTCCCATGGTAGCTCGCCAGGGCTGATGGTGTTTGTGGTGGGCACAATTCCCGTGCACGGCTCCAGCCCGAGTCGTGCCGCTTCCCGTTCAGACTCTGGGTGCTCCTTGGCGAGCAGGAGCAGGGCCCTGGGCCTCTTCAGAGGGCAATGCAGCAACCGCTGCCTGGCTGGAGAGCGGGGAAAGAGGTGCAAGGGCCACTCTGCACCAGGAGTCAAGCGAGCTGGGGGTGTGGGCCTGGCACCGAGGGGTCAGGGAGGAGACACAGCTCCCAGAGCACAACAGCTCACCACTGGTCAGGTTTCAGACTGCGGGCAAGGGGGAGTGAGGTGGCTGCTGAGGATTCCCGAGGATCCTACGGCTTGTGAACAGACCTGGGAGCTGCTGCAGAGATTGATGCAATCTCCTGCTGGGTGACTTCTCTAAACCCAGGGCGAGAACTGCTTTAAGTGAAGGCTAGTCTAGGAAACACCTTCCTCCAGAGCACGCTGGCAGCAGCAGAGCCTCTGGGCACCTCCGAGGGCAGGGCAGCCCATCGTCTTCAGCAGCAGGGTCTTCTGCAAACAATGGGAGGTGGAAATATCTGTGCCTCGACCAAGCTGCTCAGCGCTATACATCGTGCTGCCCCAGGGAGCGTGCTTGGCGCAACCTCTGCTCCAAGCAGAAAAACGAGCCTGTCTGATCCTCCAAGGGCTGGGAGGCACCTTGGGAGGAAGATTAAACCCCCTGCAGCTCCTTTGGGAGCACAGCCCGGCCTGCGACGGCAGCCTGGCAGCTCCATGTTTGTCAGGCTTGCTTAGAAGGCGAACACCAGGGACCTGACTCCTGTCCAAAGGCAACGTCTGAAGGAGAGCATAAGGGGGGGTTTAAGCGCTTGGCTGCGATCCGAGCCTGGGAAAGAGGGAGAGCAGCTAAGTTTTGGATGGCAGTGAAAGCTCAAGGTCCAGCCATAGTTCTGTTCCTGGGCGTAAGACTTATCTAATGTGACTGAATTACCCTTCCACAGTTCATTGAAAGAAATGATGTGTGTGCTATCTATCTATATCCCTCTCTATATATATGGCTGCACAGCATTTTCATAAAGCCTACGCAGCTAAGTTTTGGACACCAGTGAAAGCTCAAGGTCCAGGCATAGAAATTCCGTTCCTGGGGTTAAGACTTGTCTAATGTGACTGAATGACCCTTCCACAGTTTCACATTCCTTGAAAGACTTGATGCGTGTGCTGTCTATCTATATCTCTCTCTCTATGGTTGCACAGCATTCTCATAAAGCCTGTGCAACCGATCAATGAGGGGTTGTCCCTTCCCTATATAACCCATCACTCACAGAGCAGTGCTGTTATATATATATAAGAGAAAGGTATTAATTTCAGAAGCCTTGCCAGACTCTGGGCACCTACATGCCCCGTGGGAGAAGCAAGGTAGAATGCACTAGTAAATAAACACAAGCTGGGCCAGAGACCAGGGATCCATGAACAGCTTTTAAGGCAAGAAGGGAACATTGTGATCGCCCTGGTGCTGGCTGTTCAGCAGCAAAAGGCAAATCACCCATCTACCTGTAGATGTGCCAGAACTAGAATGGACTCGGGACTAATTTGCTTAATTTTGAGAACAGTGGTGTTTTCTACCCAGTCTGGTTGCCTCTTTTTACTACCAGGATCAATGATGTGACTCAGTTTACTCTTCTTCTCCAGCACTGAGCTGCTGGGGGTGCTGCTGTTACTAAGAGAGAGTCTCTGCTCCAAAAGTCTCACAGTTCAGGGGGAGAGGATTTAAAAGCAGAAGGGACCCACTGTGCAGATGAAAAATCAGGGCATACAGGCTGACTCCTGAACTGTACCGAACTCTGTTCCTGATTCAGCAAAGCAAATCAGCATTGATTTAAAGGGTGCTTACAGTAAAAGCAGGTGCTTAAGCGCTTTGCTGGATGATGACCGGGATGCTGAGGGTCCTGATGGATTCAGCCCAGCATTTCCCTGTGGCAGTCAAGTCACTTTTGTTACATTTTGCTATAATTCTGCCACTTCATGAAGAATACCAAGCTTTGTCTCCTCCTAGCTATCTGCAAAAAGGAGTCAAATAGGACTCTGCAATGAGTTCTCACCACAGAAATCTTTCCCACCATCCATGTTTCGGGCACCTTTGACCTCACATCCCCACAAAAAATGACCTTTCCTACATCTCATGGCTATGATCTGTTAAGCAAGGAGTTTTACATCTTAAATCTGAACTAAGACAAGGGTAAAAGATGTGAAAAAAATCCCGTTACAGCTTCTTTATAAATGATGAATCTGTTTGAGAACTAGAAAGCACAGTTCAAGAGAGGATAAAAGCTATCTTCTGTAGGAACACGTACATTCAGAAGGGACACAGCTTTCAGGACTCACAGGAGGGTTTACTATCTATATTCTCCCATCACGCCAGTTTAAAGCTCATCTGTTGCATATGGTTTCAAATGAAATTTCTGGGGTAGGAACGTGCAGAAAATGACCCACCGAGTACAGTGCTAAGTGAGGAGTTTGGCTGGGGGGGTTCAAGGCTCTGGAGCCCATGAGACCACAGCACCTTTGTGCCTCAGGAAAGGTTGGGAGACATCCAGCTGCTGCCGTTACACAGATCAAGAAAGGTAATAAGAGAGACGGGCTAAACATCCTGTTTTGCTCTTAATTCATGTCATTGACTAAGATGTAGCTTAATTAACTGACCTTCTCTCCCCATAGGACAGTCTGACTTTCATCACTAGCCATAAGTAAAAGACTACACAGCGTCATGATACACAGCTCTTTACACTGAAAAGCCCTCTCCCGGTGTCTCCACGATGTCCACACCGTCGAGACAGAAGCTGCAATGGGTCAGAGAGACTTAGACACCCTCTCAGCTCTGGAGCTGATGTCCTTCTCACTCATGCACGGCAGCGAGGCCGTGCGTGGAGCAGAGCTAATTCTTGCTGAATCATTCAGAGGCCTTTTTGCTGCCTCTAAATTATCCTCAACCTGCCTGCTCGCCTGCCACGTGCATTAGCACGCAGCGCTTCTCAGCCAAAACATCGAGCAGGCAAATCCCAGCCTGTGAATTGCTGTCAAGCCTTGTTTCCCCCATAATATTCCTCTCACCCATAAGCCTCTGGCTCCAGTGGGATGCCCAGCACACCCAGCAAGCCCGGCCACAGGGAATTGGCTCTGCTTGCTGGGACTCTGAGCACCCCTCGCTTCCAGGCTGTCTGCTCACAGGTATTTACAGAAGCATTTAGGAGACTTTTCTCAAGCACTCCTCTTGGTAGCCTGGGTGCAGGTGAAAGCACCTCAGCAGATGTTGCAGTCAAGGAGAACCTCTCATGTCAAACTCTTCACCTGCCTCCCTTGTCCTTCTCCCACTGGCAAGAGCACACTGGGAGCAGGGGCTGGGAGAAGTGGCAGGTCTGGGCATGGGCCAGACCCATCCTGCCCATCAGACGAGGGAAAACAATGGGAAGTTACCTCATGGCAACCAAAGTAATATAGAGAAGGAGAATTTTGTGTTTGATGACTAGATGAGTAATCATCCTGAATTCCCTGCTTCACCCTAATCCCCCACTGAGTCACTGGGTGCCCGTCGATACCCCAGGCTGGGCGACTCCTCTCTCGAAGGCTGCCAGGGATTTTTGCCATATGGCAACAAGGAGATTTGATTAGTTGACTGTTTCCTATTTGTTTTAATTAGTAGCTTATTAGCCATATGTTAAATTGCACATTTCAACTACTCAGCAACATTACTGGAATTCAGAAAGTATCTGAACAGAGTTTCTGTGGCCTCCTGAGCCACGCGGGCATTTCCTTTGACCACAGTGTCACTTGGTGGGAGCGCAGGAGTGCTCTCCCGTGTCTCATCTCATCTCGTCTCATCTCATCTCATCTCATGTCTCTTTAGAGATCCTCCCAGGTTAGTCATCTGGTGTTGCTCCTCTATCTGGGCTGCAGACTAACAGGAGCTTGAAACCTCTGCACTAATCACCCAGTGGCATTTGCACCTCTTTGTTTCTGCATGCCATCAATCAGTCACGTAAAAGTTAATGAGATACAGATAAAGAAGGTCATAAACAGCAACAGAGTAGAGTCAGTTTAACACTCACTACAATACCCACAGAGACCTGAGAGCAGTTTTCCCCCAGCCCTGGTGCACAGGCTTTTCTTGCAGGCAGTTTGTGGCCCCGAAGGGCTCTTTCCAAGAACAGCCAACCAAACCCCGGAGGCCAGCCCGCTTCCCGTCAGGAAGCTGCTGGGAAGGAGCTTGCAGCGTGTGGCCAAAGACACCACCAGAAAGTACCGGGCTACTCAGGGAACCTGCCAGACACGCAGGGGTCCGACGAGGTCCGCGGTGCCTTCGTGTGACAGCCGGGGCTTTTCCAGCTCCTCCGGGTTCTCGCAGTGCCCACTGTCCATGGTGTTTATGGCCTTTTAGCAAAGTTCCATTTTTCAGTGTTACGGCCTCAGGTTTTACTTCTGCACACAGAAATGCACGAACGCGCTGCTAATTTTACCTTTGAGTGCCTTTACTTTTTCATATTCCCATAGTCTTTCTCCATTACCACACCAGATGTCAAAGCAATCGCACAGAACTAAACACCAAGTTCTGGTTTACCAGCTAGGCTCAGTTTTGACAGTTGGGTTTTTTTTTTCCTGAGAGTACTGTGAACATCATTTTATACAATTGTCTCCGCATCCTCGACCTATTAACACTCCAGGCCCCCTCCCCAACCTGGGGGGGCTGTCCCCCTCTGTGATGTTCTGGGGGTGGCACGAGGGACAGAGGTTACACAGCTGCCCACCCGACTAAACCCAGCGGCACCCGCAGCCCTTCCCTGGCCTCGTGCCCAGCTCGGTAACATTTTGCCATCTCTGCTTTGACAAAACATAGATGCTCACTAGAAGAGCATTACAAAGCACTGCTAATGGAAGGAGAGCAGGCCCTGGAGAAGGAATTATACCCAACAGTGAATCCTGGAGCTCATTCCAGTTGCTCTTCCCTTGCTCATGCCAACCCAGCCAGCCCACACCTGCAGGCACTGACATACAGTCTGTTCCTTTCTCCACAGACCAGCTCCCCACTCCATTTCACAGCTCACAGACACCCCTGAAGCCACCCCCCTCAGCTCCTGCAACCCCCAGATGGCACTGACCCAGTGAGGCACTGGAGCTCCAGACCTTGAATGTGACACCAGGGTCAATGAGCTCTGCCAGGGATGGGGTGGGAGGACGTTTAACACCACGCTCTCGATGGCTGCCAAGCGTTTGCCACACGACACAGCACTGGGAACCTCTTGGTAGGGAATTCCTCAGTGTCTGGAGAAGCAGGGTCCCCCACACCCCACTCTGCTGATGGTCTGTGCCCATGGAATGAATCCCACCCATCCCAGCTCATCCACTTTGCAGTGCAGAGGAATCGCCGAGGCTCTTCCTGCAGCTTATTTGTGTACAGAGGCAATGAGGGAAACCTCCCTCTAAGGAGGGATGAGGAGCTTCATTTTTACTCTTACATATTTACTCTGCCTTACTCTACGATAACATCGCTGGTCATGTTAGTAAACACTGGCAAATGTGCTAAAACAACCAGTAAATCCTTGAAGTCAAATATCCTGTCCAATTTGGTAACAAGTACAGAGAGAAACATGCTCTGTGGCCTCAGTGTAGTCACGTTAAGTATTTGAAGTTACTTACTAAATACACGAAGGGTCTGAAGTTCCTGCTGGTGGTTGGAACATGCAGGTTCTGGGGAAGAATATGGAAGGCAGGCATGCCAGCAGCTCCACCAGGGTGTGAACAACTGCAAGTTATCCTTCAGCTGGAAAGTAAGATAAATGAGACAGTATTAAAGCATCAGATAAGAAAGTATGTTCCCTTTATTAAAAAATAGCAGTACATTCTTTACATTTAGCATAAAATCTGCGGTAATTACCTAGCAGTTGGAAAGCAATTTGCAACAGGCTTTATTGTTCAGCATCTGTACCAAATTTTCAGGAAAACATCCACCAGGGAATGAAGTAAAATGAGATGTGCCACAGTAACTACAACATTTAAATGCTTGCACAATGGAAATTTCAGTGAGGCTTAAACGAGCTACAACACAATTCTACTTTTGTGTTGCTGTTTTTGTTTTGTTACTTAAAGGGCTGTGGGTTTGACTCCAGCGTCTTTTTCTCCTGTATACACACACCCACCAGGAACGCTATAATCCACACAAACTAGGAAGGTTATGTTACAAAAGGAAAAGTAATTTTGTAAAGCAAATTTAAGTGAAATGTCAAAAGAAAAATAAAACAAGTCTATTGCAGCCACAGAACGAGAAACAATCTGGCAGATACCACCTCCAGGACTTCCCCACTTACCAGCTCATGTGCCTCTTTGGTTTTAATTGCCACGATAAAGAGAAAAGGTAAAACTGCTACCAGGTTAACTAATGACTTGCAAATTCACCACAGCATCCCAGAGTAACTGTGTAATCCAGTGGAGAACACTGGAGCTCACACAAGGTTTTGTGGATGCTTAAAAGGAAGCTACTTTGACTCCTGCTTAGCCTGGTATAAACCTGGCCTGACTTCCCCACCAGCAGGACAGCCAGTAGAACTGGGATGGAAATAGATCACTTTGTACCAGCTTAAAAAAATTAAAAAAAAAAAGAACAGAATTCTAGTTTTACATTTCCCTGAGGGAGGGAAGGTACAGGCAAGGCTGGTCAGGAAGTCTGGCTGAAGTGGTGGAACCTGTGCCATGCAGGAAAAGAATATGAGCCTGATGCTCTCCAGACAGTTCCTAACTTCCCAGGGGACCTCATGTGTCACAGGGACAACCATGATCTTACTGGATGTCTCCCCTTTTACTTTTCCTTTTATCCTTCCTTCCTTATTGTTTTCTTCCCTTTCCTTCCTTCTTCCTTCCCTTTCCTTCTCCTTCCTTCCTTCCTTCCAATTTAATTTCAGACCATCAAATAAGATAGGAGTGTATCTTTGCAAGGCAATGCCTCTTATGATCCATCTCAGCCCGAAACTGAACAGCATAAACAAACTCATCCCTTTTGGTAATGAGGACAGGATTGCAAGAGTGTTTGGAATCAAGGAAGATTAGCAAATTCCCCGTGTTTTTCTCCCACCCAGAATTATGTTTCAGAACTCTGCCTCATGCTTTGCCACCCGACATTATCCTCTCCAATCAGGCTGGGTGCCCTCGAGCCTCCAAGCAGGTTATTAGCCGTACAAAATGCACGGGATTAAAAGAGAGTGTCTTGAAGCAACACGGGCTGAAGGTTCCCAGCGTGACTGCTCGGGTCCAAATGAGAGCAGAGACTGATTCTCGGTGTTTACGGTACCGTGCCACGTGCTTGAACATGCTGACTCCTGATGGAAGGCGACTTCCATGCAGGGGAAATTAATCTCTGTGGCCTCTTTCAGATCAGAGCAATGCACACTTGAATGGGGAAATCAACGTCTTATTATTAGGTAAAATAATTCCCTCCTTCAAGAGGAAAATGAAAAAAATCCAGCCAATGTTCAAAAAAACGGGATGATCTCTGAGTGAAAGGAGGCAATGTAGATGTGGTGACAGGAGGGATGTGACTCTGTGCTCTATGGGTTGGAAGGAAAGCCAGGAACAATAGAGAGCAAGGAGAATCAGACATTTACAAAAAAAAATCCTAGACTTTATTCAATGAATTATTTAAAGTCTATTTCTGATCTGGCACAGGAGGTCACTTGATCTCCAGAAGCGAGCAACGGGAGCCCCACCACTTCTGCCACTCAAAACTCGAATGAACAAAGCTATAGAAAATACACAGCACAGAACCATCATCCCATGGCTGCGGGGAACAGACTCACCGAGAGATAGCATCACATCGTAACAACCTTGGCTTGAAAGACTCGCTTTAGTAAGACAATACTGACCACTGAAGAGGAAGGGCAGATGCTCTCCAGCAAAGCCTCTGAGCCACTACTCACTGAGTACAGGAACTGAGCACACTCAGCACACGAACACTCTGATAGACAAACTTTGTCTTGATTACAGCCTTGTCTAAGAAAAAAGGGTAGAAGAGTGAGCTGGAAGCAATGAACTAAATCCCATACAGGTTAATGACTTCAGTGGCTTAGCCAAGGTCTCGCACAGCATAGCACAGCAGGAATTTGGGAACACCGGTGTCCCAACCCAGTCCTACAGTCGTAAGATCACCCTTCCTACTTTGCTTCAGAGAGGCCAGACAGACTAATGGAAGACACATCTTCCCCCACACATCCTGACAGCTTCTGCAGACCTGACATCTCCAGCCAGTGCCCTGTCCCCGGGACCCAAGGGACTGCAGGGCAAAAATTGGAAGCTTATCTTAGGGC
Source organism: Todiramphus chloris collaris (assembly GCA_025345505.1). Classification (NCBI taxonomy): domain Eukaryota; kingdom Metazoa; phylum Chordata; class Aves; order Coraciiformes; family Alcedinidae; genus Todiramphus; species Todiramphus chloris. Next base: position 2,194,365 of record JANVCC010000045.1, read on the forward strand.
CAGAGTATCAACAGCCCAGTCTTCCAGGCCCACTAGGTGAGGAGAGGTTGAAGTCACCCTTCGTTCACCAAGTAGTCCATTTATGTAACAGTTCCTCTGTTTCTCACAGCCCCTTTCATGGAGTCATGGAGATGCTCATTCATTCTCTTCCTAGACTCTCTTTGGTTCCCCGTCCTACAAATACCCTTGACAACAAGCTCCGTGGTCAGAGAGGAATCTAAAAACGTATTCTTGGTTTACCTTGTTCAGCAGATTCACAGAGGCTGAGTTTGCCCATAAATAACCATACTGCTAAAGGTGAACATGAACAACTTGAGATGCGTAGACACAGACAGAGAAAATGAGTTCTGGGCGAAGCTGAGATACACAGTTTCTCTCACTTCTATTCAACTGCAGCAATTTCACATCTCTGGGAGGAAGGGGAAAAAAGCTTCAAGCATGAGATTATTACATTTTGCACATTACACCCTGATAGAAGCTAAAAATAGGCTCTGACGGTTGCTAAGTGCGTTTCAAATGGCTTTCCTTAGAGGTAAAAATGGGATTTTATTTGAAAAGGCAGAAGGTGGGATTTTTAACATCTTGGGAAAGAGCTGAACAGAAAATTGCCACTTATTGGAATGGAAGAAGCAGGGAGTTTGCTGAAAGACTTTAGGGCTTCCTAGGGCAGTATCTGAAGAATACACACACAAACTTCTGGCACCTCTCGTCCCCTTCCTTTACACAAAACCAGGAAGCCCTTACAGGTCCCAGCATAGCACAGGCCCTGCAGACAGCAGGAATCACAGAATGTTAAGGGATGGAAGGGACCTCAAAAGATCATCGGGTCCAACCCCCCTCACTCCGGGTGGTTTCACTTGGCTAGGGAAGCGGGTTCAGAATACAGCGGGAAAAGAGAGAGAAAAATCTATTTCAACAAAATGAATTTGCCTCTACATCTTCCCTTATCAGATCAGATTTATAAAAGAAAAGCAGGCAATTAAACCCAACTGAACGTTTCACAAACAAAATCAGTGAGGTTAAGAATCTGCATTAATATGACAAAACCCAGGAAATTACAAACTTCTGACTGACAATTTATCCCCAACCACTCTGCCTCCGAACGTTATGAATGACCCACTTTGTCAGCAGCTTCCTTAACTTTAACATAGTTTTCTCCTTTTACTGTAGAATTTGGGACATGTTCTATCAAGTACTAGATAAGTCTTACTCGTGATGAATGTTTTACCAAGTACTAGATAAGTCTTAATCACGATGAAGGTTACATCACTGATGTTCTGGTTCGTAGCCTGTCTTTCTCCACTGTACTCAAAAGGCACAACGAAAACCTCATTACAGTAAAACCCAGGTAGCTGGAGCGATGTCTGCTTTTATTTATTTATTTTAAACAAAAAACACCGGTACTTTTCACTCCTGACAGAATTCACCACTTCCTATGCATGTCAGAACATGATAAAATAGCAGAATATTCACCAGTGTCAAACAGAGGGTTTCAGCAATAAGCTTCAGTGCAACGTGAAATATTGTTAACAATTATTCCTTGCGATCAGGAAGTTAATCTTCCTTTTTCAAATCAAATCCAAGGTTATCAGTATGATCTAGCAGCTTCTCAAAGACTTTCAGACCGGTACCTCTAATTGCAAAACTATTTTGTGAGTTCCTGGGATCACCGTGAGCAAAACTCACTGACGTCATTTAACTCTGAGCTTCCCATTTCCACTCTGTGCAGCTTTTTGACTTAAAAATTCAAGTCAGGGCTGTTTAAAGATAGCCTAAGTACCATATATTTATGTATGTAGCTGTGTATATGAATATAGGCATGCTTCCTCTCATTTAAAACACCACGCAGCAGCCTTTGTGCTTCCCAGCCCTGCTGGGTGTGCTCCATCTGGTACAACCTGCACCGACTTTATGTCATTAACTCACTTCATCGACCACAAAACCCCTGGCTAAATAAATATTTGGTTTCCAAAGCCTTTTATGACCCGTTTCGCTCCACTTCAGAATGTTTTGGCACAGAAATAGCATCAAAGAGCTAAACAGAACTTGTTACTCATAATATCTCTTTAATCTTATAAACGGCGTTCAGCAGATACAGATCTCGGCAGTGCCGTGAGATCACTGTCCGGGGCCCAGCTCACGAGGAAAATGATGCTGGGTGAGCAGCTCCAGGCAGCAAAGCACATGCCTCAAGGTGACACGACCCCACAGAGATATTTGCCAGAGCGTGCTGCACGTGCTGAGAGCTAGAGAGCCACGGAAATACCATTCGGTGCAGGAAAGGCAAGGAAAACCGTACTGGCAGAACTGGGGAGAGGGTTTTCTCTGAACTCAGAGACAGTGATGACTGTGGCACATTGTGGGGCCACAGGGGACTCGTTTGACAGTCCAGAACCCAACAAGATTTGTTTCCTGTATTCTGTTTTGGAACTGCAGAACACAGGGTCTGTCCTCATCGCACCGACAACAAGTTTAGGAAGGAGGGAATTGAAGGAGACCCAAGAGATGATTTCACATCTCTTAGCAAATCTCTGCATGAAGCAGCAACATCCAGACTCCTGTTCCTTTCTCCATCACATTACCATTCGCAGGGCTCACTAGGAGAGGCAGGGTTAGCTGGAAGCAGCCCCCACAGCCCCAGAGCTGGGCAGTGACCCCCAGTCCAGGGGCAAATCGAAACCTCTCCCGTGTGCTGGAGCCAGAGTGGCTGGGATCAGGATTTTTGCCTGCCCTTTGCTGGTGCAGACAAAGCACCAGGCAGAGCCTTGACTCCCAGCCCTTGCACGTGGCACTGGTGTGTTTTTATGGATTCCCCTCCAACCAGCAGCTTTCTTGCCATATGATGCTGGTAACAACCAGTGTTTTCTCACCTCAGACAGGGACTATGAGAGTAATGTGACTAATGTCTGAAAAGAGCTCTGAGGGATAGGAGCAGTGGCATTATGATTAATTCCACAGACTCCCGTGGTTTATAATAAGCATGAAACCAAACCATTGCGCTGAGGATATACGATGTTATACTGCTGTTGCCTTTTTAGGGTTTTAGCCTTTCAGCATCAACTCATAACCAGCAAGAGAGGGCTACATATCACTTGTCTAGGACACTCAACAGCTCTTCACGTCCTCCTAGAGAAGGATACGTAGCGAGCTAACAGCAAACACCAGAGGAGCTGATAGTACCAGGCACTACAAAGCCTCACCAAGGCAAGAGCCTGAATCACACTCAGAGTTCAAAGACAGCAATGAAACCAGTACAGCACCCAGCAGGGTCAGTACTGGGGCCATGCAGCATTCACAGGGAAATAACTCCTCTTCCTGGGATGAGAAGTGTGTGACAAGTGAGATCGCTTTCCTGAGCTCTGCTGGGCTCAGGCTCCTGCTCCCAAGACCAGGATGCCCCAAGGCTGCTCCCAGGGCTCTGGCACGAGCCAATGCCCCTGCTCAGACCACCTCTCGTGTCTCCTGGCTACAGCCAGACCACGGGGCATCTCACAGACAAGCTGGGTGACCAACTCCATCCCGTCAATATAAATATAGCCAGGAAAGTCTCTTCTGCTCTCCCGGAAGGGGAATATATGGATTTGCCCAGGGTCACACAACAAATAGAGCTTCAAATAAAATGCAAGAAATACGGGTACCAATCTCCCTTTCCAGTCACCGTCAGGGCCACCTCTTGCAAGAGGCACTCGAGGGCATCATCAAAGCAGTGTCACAACAGACACTGTGTCTCACTTAATGCAGTCTTTGGCAAAAAAACTCGATTTAGAAAGGGCTGTTTCGGTAAGAGAGGGATCTCCAGTACTCATGAGACTGTTCCTTGAAGATAATATTATACTGAGCTGTCAGTTTTCTTTCGTCACTGAGCAAAGTACGTTTCTTTTCCGCACATCTGACACTCTTCATGGAGGGATGCAATAAATGCAGACCTTCATTTAGAAGTTTGGGGTGGGGGGGGGAAGGGTAATTAAAAGAAGAAAGTTAGATGAGATTATTTTTATATGCAATCCACAGATTAGTGCTCTGGCTGAGAAACAGTTTGTCTACAACCACCCCCCGCGGTCCCAGGTCCCACTGCCTATGTGAGTGCCCTTCACAGCAAAATCGAATTCCAGCGATCATAAAGATTAGAAGATTACGAACAGACACAAAACACAGCATTTGCAACATCCACCAGTAATCCCAGGCTCCTGCCTGGCTACAGACTCAGTGAAACGTAGCCAGAACACACATTCTCAGCAGAATTACTTCCTTCCTGGGAAGGACAGAGATAGGGTACACCTCGCAAGGGAGGTGCAACAGAGCTTTAAATACCCACTTACAAAGCTGCCTTCCAAAGGAAATTACAAGACAGTTGATGCCAAGAAACCCCAGGCTAAGAGTGAGAAACCAGGGCTGCTTTCTGCCTTCGTGTGAAAGGAATTAAGGAGTCATGCGAAAGGTTTTGGCACAGTGAGAGGGAATTTGCACTTCTGCTTTTACCCAGAACATCTGTTTCAAAAGAAAGAGCTCTGGTCTGGTCCTGGTATAAGACACGTGTGATTTGATGAGGGTCAGAGGAGTCGCATCCATTTGCAACGGGGGGGAAATTCAGCACAGGACTTTTACATCTAAAGACTTCACCTGAGGTCCTGTATGAAGCAAGTTTTCCTGCTGGGTTACAGCGAGGCTGGACATCAGGGTTCAAATCAGGTACCCGCAGACGGGTAAGACGTTTCACCTCTCTCTGGCCAGTTAATTTAAAACAGGATTAATAATTCCTGCATGATTAGGATTTTATGAAGCTTAATTAATTAAAGGTCATAAAACGCAATGAGACCCGCATATGACAGATACCAGATAAATCCAGACTATTAGTATGTAAGTCACGCTGCGTTTGAGACGTATAAGCAGCTCTGCAGGAACTACTGCCAAACGAAGGCAAAACACTTTCCCCCCTCGACTCACGGCCCTGGGGCTGCTGCGGGTGCTTGGCTGGGGCTCAGCTGAGAGCAGAGGACCCCAGGAAACCCCCGAAGGCAGAAGTGCGGAGGCAGAACGGGCAGGGGTGCAAACCACCAGCCTCGCCCAGCCCCTCGCTGCTATGCCGTGGGGACGTCGGTGTGAGCGGTCGGATGCAAAGAGCTGCGCACACGGTATCATTCAGTTCAAACGAGCTCGCTGTTCTCCAGGACCTTTAATTACTAAAAATGCAGCAAATCCCCTTAAATATGCCAAATTGGGGTGGGCAGAAGGGGCTGTTCAGGATTGAAGGAGGATAAAGAGAATAAAATGCAAATCTCCCCGCAGTTTGTACTTATGACTAATACCTATCACAACAGATTCATCTGGTAACACGCTTGTGACGTTAAACTTGTCAATCCTCCCCACCTCTGAAAGCCTCTGCTCTGTGACACGCCTGGGCCAGCTTCTCCAGTCCCACCGCTCAGGAAACGCTGCATCTCTCCAGCTTGGCATCCTGCTGCCAGGACTCAATGCTTGAGAAGTGGCACCTGCAGACAGAGCCCAGAGGTTCTGAGTTGAGTGCATCCAAAACCCACCCCTCGCAAGGGCTGATGTCGGAGCACAAGGGATCCTCCACCTGCAAAGCTGCGGGATCCCGACTGTGCCTCCTGGCAAAGGCAGGGCTGGGGCTGCCTCGGCCACCCCGCTCACCGCTGAGCCCTCTCGTGCTTCTCTCCAGCTTCCCACCTCCACAGCACTGTGTGTGACATCACAGACTCACAGATCGGTAGGGCTTGGAAGGGACCTCTGGAGATGACTGAGTCCAACCCCCCTGCCAGAGCAGGGTCACCTAGAGCAGGTCACACAGGAACAGATCCAGGTGGGTTTGGAATGTCTTCAGAGAAGGAGACTCCACAACCCCCCTGGGCAGCCTGGAACAGTATTCTGCCACCCTCACCGTGAAGTTTCTCCTTATCTTTACATGGAACCTCCCATGTCCCAGCTTGCACCCTTTGTCCAGCGTGTCATGGGGGTAGCAGGGAGGGGACACAGCACTGGATGTCCAGCAGCACCCCAGTGTTCAGCCAGTTACCCTGGTGGGAATGAACACTTGTAAGTGCCTCCAACAAGGCCAAAGTTAGAGAATCAATGGCCTGAAACTGGTCTCAACTGGTAGGGCACCCATCTAATGGGATGACGTGACCATGGCACTGAGCTGGATAACCCCAGACCACGAGAGCGTGTGGAAGCACGACAGGGAGGAACAACCTAAAGGTGAAGGCAGATTATTCTCAGAGGGAACGGCTAAAGCTGGAGTCCAAAAGCAGAGATATTAAGCATAGGAGCAGCCCTTCTGCAGTCCTTAAAGAATGAGACAAGCAAGCTAAAAAAAGAAAATGCTATACAAGGAGCTGAAGGATCTCAGCACAGGCACCAACTGCCCTCAGTAACTGCGTGTTTGGTTAAGCTTTTAGGAAGTCCTGCATTTTCCTCTGGATGTCAAACACTGGGAGGGAGGTTATAGCTTGGCCAGGGCTATGCAAGACACTGAGTTAAATTAAGCTCCTCTGGGGGCAAATTTCAACTACCTAAGAAAAGTTTCTGTCCTGAATGAGCAGACAGAAGACCCTTCTCCCATCCTGGCATCTGGATCGTGAATGTCTCTCCTGGGGTCACAGAAGCTGGTGGGAGCGCCCAAGGGAGACAGCAGAATCAGGGGTGGCAATCTGTCCTTCCTTTCCTAAGGGTCTTGCCCACAGTTTCCAGCAGCTACTGAATGATTTGAGAGCTGCAAGGCTATGGATGTTTCCAGTGAGAACTAGAATCCCAAACCCAGTGTGTAACAGCACCAGGCATCCTGCTGGGCGATGGATGCACGAGAGCACGAGGCTCTGCTCCTCCTCCATCTCCACAGATGAGCCCCAGCTCGGTCTCTGCCTGTATCCTCTGTTGATTGGGAAAGGCTCCAAACCTCTCCACAGAGCACTTCTGTCTCAGTGAAGTTATCAGAAAGGATAAGAGCGCAATTTATAGACAAAAAACGTAGCCTGCGTTTGGATAAAGCCATTCCAAACTCATCTGTGTCCGGATTCGCTCTGCGAGGCCAGGTAGCGATGGTCATTTAGGTATCCCGCTTCACTAAGAACCCCATACGGAAAAGCTCATTATCCTGTGAATCTATATAAATACATTAGGCAGAGAACGAAAGCTGCATTGAGATTAGATTTCCATCTCTTAACATTTACGTACATGACAGATGAGATTAGTAAACGAACAGACCACTGAAGGAAGGAGGGAGGATTAACAACGGAAAATTAAAAAAGGTCAGATATCAGTGGCAGCTCTTTGGAAAAGAGACTTAGGACAAATGGCACAAGCAGCTTCCATTTATTTACTTCAGCAAATGAGAGATGCGGAATATAAAAATGAAAGAACAATCTTCCTTTAATCTGTGGGGAAAGCGAGCCTGGGTACAGATCACAGCCACTAACGAGGAAAGAGTTCTCTGGGAACATGCTCTGACAACTCTAATCATCCCATGGCCTGGGAAGCTTAGAATCCAATTTCAGCTCCAGCTATTATTGCAGAAGTTTTAATCTCCATTCTTCTGCAAACAATTGGAGGGAATGATGGATAGATAAATAAACGAACAAATGAATAAAAATCAGGCTGGCACGCTGACGCAGAGGAACTATTTCTCATTGAGATGAGCATCTCATGCTGGTGCGAGCTTGTGAACGACAGTCGCTATGAAGATGAACATGACAGGCGGAGGTTATCCTCCTGCTCATGCTGGCTTTAGATCAAGCCCAAATCTTATATTCCAGACACAGCGAGGAGGAAGCAGCGGCTGCTATAACAGGGAGCACAACTGCAAAAGAGAGCAGTGCTCTCCGTTTGTGCCCAAAGATCTGACCCAGGAAGTCCCACTTTATGAGGGAGATAAATAAGCAGGCGGTGTCTGATTCTGCTAAACCCAGGCAACGTAATCGAAACCCACATTCGCCGTGCAAAACTCCACCTAAACATCTGCCTGGGCCCCAGCACTGACCTGCAATAGATGTTTATAGATTTTAAGCACACATTTATAAGTTTGTGGATCCTCAGTTCCCGCAGCAGAAGGGTCCACAGTATTTTTATGCACTGCATGACAAAGTACTTTCCACTGCCTTCAGCTTGATAGTGCTTACCTCTGTAGGTTGCTTCAGTACAGGGAAAGTTCTTTAGGATAGCCATGCAGAAGATGCTTCCAGGCTGTAAAACTGGTACCTTCCACTTACACTAAATCATTTTGCTAGCACCAAAAGGAAATTAAAGATTATTTTATGCAATCAGCTTTTAGTCCATTTACAACTTCCCGCATTAATATTAAGATACACACTCTCACTTTTGTCCAGGCTGTTAAAAACACATGAATTCAAGCTATTGGAAAGTTATTTAAAACTTGTGCCCTCTGAACAGCTCCCTCAGAAGGCGAACCGTTAGGTCTTGGCCTCCTGACTAAAACACATTTGCTGCTTGTTAGCAGATTAACAGATGAGACAGAGGGGAGTTAAACACAGCCAAGGTGTGGAAAGTAATTATAGGCTGCTGCATCAGGCTGGGAATAAGGAAAGCCAGTGTTAAGTGTCTGCTCTAAGAGGCAATAATCTATCTTTACTGGAAGAAGAACAAGGCATAGCTGAACCTGCTTGTATCTTATGTAGTTGACCTGAATCTCATCCTGTATCTCCAAGTGAACACTGTTCAGACTGGCTGCACTTAGATATAACTTTACTCTCCTCAAAGTCTCCCCTCCTGGAGAGTCAGATCCTGCAGCTGACTCCAGCAAGAGGTACTGCTGGAAACAAGGGCTGCCTTGCAAGTCTGGTGAAAGCAGCAGCACACCGCTACTGATTCCAAGGGACTCTGACTGAGAAAACAGTGGGGGTTTGGCTTGCTTTTACAAATCGATGGAGTGACACACGTGGGGACCCTGCTTGGGAAGGGCCAATATTCTCCCAAAGCTGTGCAAATGAAAATCAGCCAGGGTGATGCGCCCAGCTTGAAAAACAACAAAGCCCCTCCAATTTACGATCCAAGAAGTGAAGTCCCCCGCTCTCTAAGCGATACGAAGCACAGACCACATTAATGTGAAACTTTAGCTTCGCTGTTAGCAAGATAGAGAGCACTGCCCGTTACCACTACAGGCCAGCAGGATTTTATTGGCAGTGGTGTAAAAAGCCATTTGGGGGAACCTGGCTTAGACTGCCCTCAAGCCATCATTTCATCCAAACCGCCTCAGCCTTGCTCCTCGCCGCTTCTCTCGTATTCACCTGTTGTCCTGTGCCTTGTGCTGCGATCGTAAACCCTGCGAGGCAGCATTTATGGCTTTGTCATGAGTGAAATCCAGGTGTCCTCGCAGTCAGGGGCGATTTGTCACTTACATCAACAGTGGCAGCTTTTCATCACATGTGATTTCCCAAGTGTCCATCAGACCGGAGCCAGGGCAGCAAGGCTGCTGCTGCCCACGGAGCAGTGAACGATGTAATCATCGGTGCCCTAGGAGCTCCTGTTCCTGGGCTGTGTTATTTACTGGTCATGTCAAAACTTTGTTGCTGTGAACCTTACTCATCTTGATGCAAATTCACATCAAGAAAGTGAGCGAGACTGTATCGGAAAATAATATTTAATACCAATTCTTTGTCTATTTTAAACCTGTATAAATTACTGCACATGATGCAGGGCATGGAGTATCGCTCCCTCTGGGGCTGTATTTCTTTCTCTAAACCACTCCTCTGGTTCCTCAGAGGCAAAGCTCTAATGTGGGAATTGTACAGCAAAGAAGATCCGAAGCAGAAAGAAAATATAATTATTTTTTTTTTCTCTTTTTAACACCCAAACCTCACCAGCATGCCAATGACTGGATAAACATTTCTGCGCCGTAACTGAAGTAGTTTAGCACTAGTAATTTCATCGGGCAGAGGTTATGGCTTAGGCATTTGTGGAGTTCATGACCGACTCTTTCTACATGCACAAGAGCTAATTGCATCCAGGAGAGTTCTCTGCCTGTTGGTCTGGAGGTGTATTGCCATATGTTTGGTGTATACTTAATTAACACAGTGCAGCTGCACTGCTTTCCGTCTGTATTATAGATTAGATTGCTATTACATATCTAGGCAGGAGTCCCACAATTCATATTTATTAAAATAATTACCCCAAGATTTAGATGGTTGGAAGCACTCCGTCAAGCAGCCCAGCATTACTCTGCACGAGGAATATTATTCAGCTATGAAGCAAAGCTGAGTAGCATGAGTACTTCAGTGGCTGACACGTGTGCAGTCAGAACATCAGGCTGGCAGACAGAGGTTAAAACACAGCCTGCTGAGTGCTTTTTTCCAGGTACTGGGTCTTAAGATAGGAAGACTCCTGAAGTGTGACTCGCCAGTATATTCATATTCAGCATCAGATCCAGATCCTTTTTTTAGCTTCCCGCAAGTTTTTTCCTCTAGGCACTGGAAATTTCGTTTCAAAAATCAATTTGTAAAACACGCTCCCGGGTCTTTAGTGTCTGTTTATGAAGGGCCTGTGGGTCAAAATCCCCAAGCCTGTGCAGATCATTACAGGTGTAGAAGCCTGAGTAAAGGTGCAAGCTGCAGGCAGGCACTTCTGCCCAGTAACTCCCCTCCTGCTGTACAAAACCAGCTCACACCATGGCCTCGGAGCCGAACGAATCCAGGACGCAAACACATGAATTAAAGGTGACCTCGCTGCAACGTTCAGCTCCAGGATCTAATTCCAACCTCAAATGCCTCTCAAGAGCCTGTGGTTTAGGTTTGATAAACAGGGGACATGTAGCATTTTATGTGAATGTTACTGCTTTGTCCAACTCTGAACTGAGGAAGTAATCTGACTAATTAAAGCCCAAATCTCTGCAATTATAGACAGCAACGCATGGCTGAGAAATAATCAAATTTACTTTTCTTATCCATGCATAAAGTCATCAATATACTTGTGTAAGCTGGTTAAGACTACGGAGGAAAGTGAAGATTCCCAATTACCTGGCGAGGACAAAGGGCAGGATGCAGCAGCTCTCACGCTACACGTCCCTCCTCGGCTGCCTGTCTCAGGCTGATCCCTGCCAGGCAGTGGCCATTGTCTGCTGGAGGCAGAGTTGAGATTGACAATCACTTTGGACAGGGTGATGAATAGGTATCAGCTGGCAACTGGGACCTGACAAACATTTTGGCAAGAGGCACTGATGTGAAAGACCTTGTGAGGCAAGCTTCCCAATTAAGTCGATCGGTATTGTATTTACTCCTTCAAGTAAAATGGATTTTTAGGTCTCTTAATTTGGGGGTGCAAAAGTACTCTGTACCTGCTCAATATAGTTTTTGTAGTGAGAAAAGGTAACTCATAAACCAATCCATGTGTGAAGAGCTGTGTATATATAGAAAAAAAGCAATTTCACCCATGTCTGTCTGAGTCCTGCAGCAAGGACCCAGCACGGCTGGGCTGAGATCTGACCAGGTATTTGCACAGTGAGCAAAACAGAAGAGCTGGGGGTAAGGTATTAGGTGTTTTAATGCACAATTTAAGCTACCCACTGTAAAATGCAGGTTCTCTGCTATTAGCCAGCGAGTTGTCTCCCCAACAAAGAGCAGCCAGCAGGAAATGACCGTTTCCAGTCGTCTCGTACACCGCGCTGGGTGCCATCGCGCTGACAAAAAATGCCAGGATGCTGAGGTCTCCAAATGTTACAGCAGCCCCCCAAAGGGGAAGGTGTTGACATGTCTAGACAGTATTCAAACCAGATCAATAATGGTCAGATCTTCCAGTACCGTTACTGTGCTCGGAACACAAGCTGCTGGCTTGATGCTGCCTAAGCAGCTGGACCAGCCTGGGAAGCACAGGGAACAGCACGGCCAGGGATGGTCCAGTTTGGGGGGGACCAGCTAAAGCAGCTCTGCTTTGGGCTTGAGGCAAGAACAGCGACCTGGGGGGAGCAGCCTCCTATGGCACCTGAGCACCAGGAACTGCTGGGTCACTTGGAACCGGCTGCTTCCGCAGCCCTTCTGTTAGGCTCATTTGCATAGAAATTTCTAACTTTCCAGCTGAAGAATTTTGGCTGGTTTATGTTTAGATTTGAATTATAATAGACTTGCTATAACTGGAGGGCAGAGATAGGGAGAGGACTAGGAAATATACTTAAGCAGCTCATGGCTTTTCCTTTTTGAGGGATTTTTGCCCACTTTAAGGAGACTGTTGTTTGAAAACAACAGTGAGAGCAACAACAGTATTATTAAATACTAAACAGCAATTCCAGCAAAGGGTGCAAGAGAAGGAACGTGGCAGATTTTGCTTGAGGAGTTCAGTGCAGTTGCATTGATCCATCAAGCAGCCACTGCTCAGAGGCTGCTTTGCGCATTTGAGCTTTACAAAAATCTCCAAATCCTCAGGAGCAGGCTTAGGGGACTTGATCCATGTGTCAAATCCCCAGGCTGAAGCAACGTACTGATAGGCCTCAGCTGCAAGGAAATTATCCTAAACAGCACGGAAGGTGGTTCCCATCACCCCAGAGGGGAAAAACAGACTTTCTAAGAATAAGTCTTTCTGTGCTTTGCGTGCCCTCCGTAATGACACCAGCCGCAGCCAGCACCAGAAGCATCACAGTCTTGGGCTACACGAGTGGCTGCTGCTCTCCAGACAAGCTGAGAGTCGGTACAGCAAAGGATCTGCTGGGACCACCCACCCCAGCAGCTCCTCAGCCATGGGCAGAGGCACATCAATCAAACCACACACCGAAAACAAGCCCTCTCCCCTGGACACCAGCACACCCACTCCAGCAGTCAGAGTGTTTCCAGGCTCCCTGGCACTAAATCTCTTGGTCCTTGGAAGGAGCTGCTTAGATGTTTTGTTTTGACCAAAGCCCACCTACTCCACTGGCAGAGCAGCAGCAGCCAAAGGAACTCATGAGACTGAGAGTGCAAAGCTAAACCCTTCCCTTTGGTACAACCCTCTACTCTCGGGTGTCTCTCCAACGAGCATCTAGAACAGTTTGACACTTGCCTTTCCCCTCCTTAACTTCCCTCTTCAGTTACCAGTACAGTCTGCCAGCAAAGCAGTGCCTGTGACATTGTGCATTAACAGAAGAAGCAGAACCGCATCTCTTCGTGGAAAACAGTATTTTGCAAATGAACCTAATCCTTTTAAGACTTTCAGCACATGAACACACATTTGCGTGCTGGCTGATGGTTCATTTTTATACCTGAATTCCCAGGCAACTCAGAATCACGGTAGAAAATTTCATGCTGCACTAAGCTGCTTATCAGCATCAAAAGGAATGAATTAAGATTGTTGGGAGAGAAAAAAAAACCCCAACATATTTTTCAAGCAACGCTTATGTTCCACTAAAAGAGCATTTGAGGTGGGTTTGCTTTTCAACTTCATGAGAAACTGTTCCCCCCCCTTTTCTTGTCCCTTTGAAGTACATCTGTCTCTCCAAAGCAGTATAGGAATAATCAGGTTGTTGGTACACAAAGAACCGTCAGGGAAACTTTATAGCCCAGTAATCACCAGCTCTCCATCCCACAGTACCCTCAGCAAAGGAACATTAATAAACATTAAGAGGAGCGTGAGCTACGCATCTTTCTAATTAAGAGTGGAGCAGCCTGCCAGACGAGGTCAGTCCCCAGATGGGGTTGAAGGGCAGTATAAGCATGAGAGAATAAATTCAACATAAAGGTCATCTATATGGATTAAATGATCTGAGCAGTCATTTCCAGAGCCATCTTCTGCAATTAATATTTAATTAAAAATAGAAACACTATAAAGTTTTGCTTTTGACCAGCGAAATTCTTTCATGTCCCATAAAACCTTTAAATACAAGCTCACACGTTCTTCCTCTCTCCCTACACCAAGTAGGCTTCTGTGGTGGTAACCCAACAGAAGTGAGCAAGCCAAGGAAGGGCATTTCAATGGCAATCAGCCTTTGCACCTTAAAAACCACTTCGACTCTGTCCCTAGTGACCAGAGACAGCATTTAACAGCTGAAGGTTTGTCTTCTCTCTTTTTTTCTTTCCGTTCAATTGCGAATTAAATGCAATTTCTAATCAAATATTCATCAAAATCCATAACAAAAAGAACCAGACTAATCCAGGGTCATCAGCAATGATGTACATCGTGACAGAGTAGAAGGTGCTGGAGGAAAAGTCACTTGAGGATGTTTCAAGTGCAGTCTGCTGGTCTCACAGAAGTATTTGCCCTGTGCTGGACACAGAGCGAGCTGTCACTGCTGCTTCCCAGCCCAGCAGAGCTGAGCCTGCCCGGTGTGTCCTGACCCCCCTGCCCTCAGCTCCTCCCCTCCCAGGAGCCTGGTAAGCAGTTCAGAACCAGCAGTTCCTAAAGAACTAATAGTAGCTTGGCATTTTTCTTTGCATATCTCCCTGGACCTCTCCTAAAAGTGCCTCCAGCATTTGTTTAGTGTGATTTGAAGTGTTCTGTCTCCTATGACTTTGCTGCCCAAGAACTAGGCCACCAAGCAAGTCACCAGAGGAATATTTGTTCTTCAGCAGGCGAGTCCTTTGTAACCTACTTCCAAGTTCTTAACCTACACCATTAGAAAGACGTTGGAAAAGGAGGTTCAGACTCATCATGTGAGTTCGTACGTTTGGAAAATGCGATGAAAAGTCACTTTGCCTCCACAATGTGTGGATCCTTTCAGTGGCCTGCAGAAGTTTAGGTCTGGTTCCCATCTCTAACACTGATTTCCCGTTTGACTTTCAGAAAGGCACTCACCCTCCAAGCTCCCTTTCCCTTGGAGTGGAGATAATAGCAACTTATTGTTGCAAGAGCTACGAAAATTAGAAACAATCAAGTTCAAAGACTTGTTTTTGTGCCCCTCAAAGTCAACTGTAAAATTCCTTTCGCTTCAATAGTGCAGGATCAATGCTTTTTTTCTTTAAGTGCTTCATAGACCTTCCTCTATTTGTGGAACTTGGGGTCTTACTCTGTTTATTTTTACTTCTTACGGAGACAAAACATGAGATTTGTCATTGTTTTCAAATGTACCAAAGATGTAAGTCAAAAATCTCCATGTCTCTGACTTCTTGAAGCTTTGGTTTTAAGCTTGGTCTCGGGAGCTGTGACCTTCTCCAGGCAGCCTTTCTCATTTGCCCACATCTCAGGCCAGTCTGGGCCACTCTCTGCTGGTTGCCTCCCCACTCTAGAGAGCTGCTGCTGAACACATCTGAACTCACACCAGTACCTGGGGCTGCAGGAGCAGCCTGGGTCATCCCAGGAAGGAGGTGGAATCCTCAGCATTCAGGGGAGCCTTCACCCATCAGGAAATGAGAACAGGCAAAGAAAGGCAATCAACTTTTCCAAGGTGCTAATAAGAAGGCACAATTAATCTCTTCACCTCTTACTCAACCACTGCTGCATATATAAATTCAATTAGCAGCCATATACACACACACACATATATAGAATACTCTCTGACTTAAACGACACTTGTAGCTTGGAAATGAAAGGCAAGAGGCAGGACTGTTGGTGATGAAAAAGGTTATTTTTATACATAACATATGTGTAAAAAAAACCCTTCTGAAATACCAAATATTATTTGTTGCTGATTCTGGCTGGCAAACAACTGCCCAGCCTTTCTGTTAAAATATGTCAGAGCTGTTAAATGCTTATATAAATAATAAATGGGAAGGGCATGTACTAAGACTAAGGTCTCACTGCATCAAGACACAGACAGGACTATGTTTTATTAATGACAATTTGAAAACCACAGTGAAGTAGGAAAATGGCTCCTGTGCCAGGATTTTTAAACCGTAGTTCGCAACCAAGTGCAGTCGGGAGGGTAACAGTCCTAACTTTATCATATGGATGTTACCAGAACATTTAGACTTGTACATACAGATTTTGGAGTTGTAGTTATCTCTGGCAGTGTGTTCTTTTGCAGTTCCATGTATATATTAATTATCAGGCCTCGGACCAATGGTGAATCCAGTGCTGCTGGGTGTAGCAGAGCAATAGGTTACCTACAATCACTGTCTCTAATCACCCAGAACACCTTCTAACAATGTGCCTTTCTAGACAAGAAAAATGTTTTCTATAATAGCTATCATGGTTTATTAACCCCTTAAAAACAGCAAAGGGTGAAAATACTGGTTTTAAAAAGCTAGCTTTGTTCCTCTGCATAGTCTCTGTGTGTCCTCTGCATCATCCTGGGGTAGTTTATACCTCGAAACCACTTTCACAGGGTCCTCTCCTTCAGAGGACAGTGCAATCCCTAAAGCAGTATGAGAATGATGCTGAAAGCATCATTTTGCTAGGGTATTTGCCACCTTAAGCAGATCACTGGCCCGAGCAGACACACCAGTTCCCAAGTTAATATTCCACACACAGTTAAATACTTCAGAACTGGCAAAGGGTTCTGCCTTCAAAATACAAACTATTCCACGATATCTTTGGGACAGCTGTAAAAACCTTCCTCTCATTTCTATCCATGGCTAATTGTGCTCTGATTATGGAAAAATATCTCAGGGATGCGCGCACGTTGATTATTGCAGTGGAGATGGTCTTGTGTACGTCTAAAAAAATGTTTCCAAACCACTTTTGGCACAATAGGCAGATGGAGCCCAATCTACAGAAAATGACACAAGCATCAAGTCCTTTTCAAGTCAAAGATTCCAAAATAGCAATAAAAATACTTGAAGGCTCCAGATACTACAGTTGCAAAATCTCAGGCGACGGACCACGATGGTTTCTACTTTTGCACTTGTCAGCACACGGTCAGCACCCAACTCTTCCCAGATGGCTTTGAAAAACGATCAAGTGCTTTAAAACATGAACTGAAGTGTAATCAGTTTAAAAAAAAAAAAAAAAAAAACCTAAAAACACAACAAATTTGGCCCAGCCCCAGAAGGATTGTCTTGCTGCTCACCAGACCGTCGTCTGAATCGCACGTGTTCCATCGTATGTCGTGCAAACCACCCGCTGCTCTGGCAGATGCTCCTTCACCCAGGATCCTGGTCACCACACCACACGCACGAGCTTTTAAACCAAAGGGAAATTTTAGGGGAAGGTGGAAGGCCTGTAGTCACCAGACCACACTTGACCCTGCCCTGGGAAGTCCATGGGCCAAAAGGAGAGGAGGGAGATGGAGTAGCTCCTGGGCTCACGTGCGTGCCAAAACCATGTGCCAAAGCACTGACAAGGCTAAAAGCACCAGCGCCACTGAACGAGGCAGGATTTTAGCATTTCACACCACGGCTCCTGCTGCCCACCTCCAACCACCCATCCTCCAACCTGCCCACCTCACGTCCAGAGCACCAGAAGGCTCGGGCCAGCTGTGTTCTGGGGGGAGGCAAGGGGAAGCTTCACCACAGGGGCACAAAGTAGGCATTGGCCCCTTGCTTGTGACAGTGCAGAATAATCCCCTGTGTCCCAGTTCAGGAGTCACTGGGATCTGGGAAGAGCTCTCTCTGGCAACGACAGAGGAGGAACTGGGGACCAGAGTCCCAGTGTCCTCTTTTGACCTCACCACTGGCTGTTCAGGCCACACAGCGATTAGAGTGGGCACGAAGGGAAAAGACCAAGGCTATTAACCCCAGTGCAGACAGTCCAGGTCCCACAGGGCCAGCCTGCCTGGGACCCTGCCCACAAAGCCCCCCTACCCCCGGGGCTGCGCGGGACCCGGCAGCTCTCAGATCCCACACAGCAGAGCCGTGCTAAGAAGGTGGTCACCACAGGGCTCAGGAAGCTTTGCTCCCTCATCGCAGTGCTCCTGCATCGCTTTGCTCTCCCAGCACTTGTCTCTTACTAGCTCAGGAAGAAATAATTTCAAATCTGCACTTCCAGGTTCCCCACCCAGCTGGGGATTTAGCTCAGTCTCTCCAACTTCAACAGCTCACCAAGGCAATGAGACAGCTGACGTGCCCGTTGTTCAACACAGGTTTTACCTGCCTTGCTGGATTACTCAAAGAGCCTTCCAGGAGAGCTCCTAACAGCCTTTTGCTGCACGGTGAAGGACAGCTCGCAGAAGCAACTGCCCTCCGGGGTCAGTGAGCAAACCTCTTTCCTACAAGCTTTTGTCAGTGCGAGGCTTGCACGATGAACACATCGAACCGCGCACGTTCGGTTTGCATCTCAGCCAAACAGATGGCTTGGGAGAACTGAGGGGATGTTAAGTTAAGCTAAGGTGAACCTTCGGGGAAAATTCAAGGGAACTTAATTGTATAGTATTAACTTTTACCTATTCCTCCCTTTTTATTTGGAAGAAAGCACCGCTGAAAGGATATATTTTTTTAACATCTCTAATCTCAATTCCTGCTGGTGCTGCAGATTTCCCCCTAGAATGCTTACAGGTGATGAGGTTACCCTGCAGTTTTTTACTGAGTGCACTCCAGGCTAAATTAGACACAGGATATAGGTATACAGATGTGTATAAAAACTTCAAGATAACCACAAAATCCTACACTCATCAAACAGAGCCCTAACCCCTCTGCGATTTGCAAGTGCAAATGTGCCGCGTCCCGTGCAATGTACGCGCTCTTACTGCGGAGCAGGGAGATGCACGCAGACCTTTGTTTTCAGCTGCACCAATCTCTTGATGTACTGAAGCTGTCTCCAAATTTGTCCGGGATAAAGAGTCGTGCAGAGGTGCAATTTCCAGCAGGACTAGGAATAGAATCAAGGCTCTCACCCTGACCCAGCTCTGGCTAAGAGACAGAGTTATATTCTGAACAGACCCACTCCAGCAGGGAATTGCTCAGTCACCTTGAGTCGGGGAGGACTCGAGAAGGAACAACCTTTTCTAGTTAACAGAGTGTCTCATGTAAGGGCTGAGGTCTGATGACAAAGGGATCCCCAGGAGGGGTCTGGTTATGGCAGATCGAGCCTTTCTCCAGGCTTCTGGTTAAATCTGAACCATACTGGTGAAGACTAAAAGCCATCTACTCCTGGTTGCCTCCAGGGAAAGTGTCACAGCATTCTGTATAGGCCACAAACAGACAGATAACCACAGCATTTTATATCAGCATTGACAAATATAGATACTTCTTATATAAGACACTCGGGTCATTGATTTTTTAGGGAGATGTTCTCATCGATTTCCAATAGGAAATTCTGATCTTTAATATTGTATAAAATGACATTTTGATATTATTAATGTCATCTACTGAATAATGCAAGTGCTTAATCAAAGTGTAAATAATGATTATGAAAATACAGACTGGACACCGTGTCAGTGCAAAGAGCAAAGTCCCTTTTAGAAAGGGCAAGAGCAAACAGTAGGGATCAGATGGAGAGAAATAACAGCTCCTTGCTTTTAGGCAAGGGCAACTGGGGAGAAAAGGTCTTGCTTTAGGCTGTCCAAGGTCGGATAAAGAGCCAAAAGTCACATCCCTTAGAGCCTCCTCCCATCACTTTAACATCCCACAGACGACATCTCTCTGTCTCCCGTACCAACAAATCTCCAAGCAAAAGGAAGCTTAAGCTGGAGGGACAGGTTTAGGAAGCTGGCTGTGGGTTAAAGCCCGTGCTAAAAATGACAAATGAAGGACAAACACGGGAACTTTACCAACTAAATACATCTTAGAATAAAAGGATTTAGGAACACTGTAATGATCTCACCGCTTACATCAAGCACAAGCTGTGCATATCTTCATATTATATTTACTGTTATGAAAACATACACTGGATTACCAGGGCTTAGTGCTTAAGCAGCCTGTTTCATTAGGAAGGCAAGGAACTTTGGCTGGTCTGATATTACAGATGTGATTTAGACAGGACAGAGAAAAAAAATACGAGGACCAGGAGGTTTTCCTATTCAAAGCACAACAATTATACCAAATAAATAAAATTAATATCGCAAAACTCTGCCAGCTCATATGCATAAATCCACACAAGGCTGGAGGTTCTGAACCGAGCAGCCTCGTCCCTACAGGGATGTTTGTGAGCTCTGTCAAGTCATTTAGAATTTTAACATCATTTTACCGAGGTTAGATGAAGCCTATTATCAGCCTCTCATGGAATGGTGGGGAAGTTTTACCACTTTTCAGGGGACAATGTGATTACATAAGGTACAATTATTACATGTAATGATGGGAACGAGGCTCATTTTACTGGGAAAATTCTGGCTCCACTGACATTTAAAACTGCTCATTTCAACAGGGAAATTATTTCATTTTAAGAACAACATCATCAAGAAAAATGTCCTCCTGACATGACTGCAAGCAGAGGCAGCCAGGGGATGCACGGGCTGGGGACCCGCAGGAGCTGGAGCCCAGCCCGGTGTGGCTAGTGACCAAACTGACCAGCAGCCACAGCCAGGCAGGCTCTCACTAAGGAGAGCTGCACGGTTGAAGTCCCTCTAGGAAGAAAACAAAAGTGCTGTGGATTCAAGGAACTGCAGCTCGTTTTCACTGCGGTACAACAGTTCACAGCAAACCAATGCAAAACTTTAATGCTCTTTGGTTCAGATTTATAGCCAGATTTAGTCCTTATCAGGCCCATCATGCCCACATCTCCAGCCAGCCACACTCGTACCGCCCGACTTTAATGGCAGAGCTTTAACTGCATCACTTTCCAGTTTGCTTCACTGGATTTAAAGTCATACTAAAAACCTCATTCCCTGTGCTACAGCCATGCTGAAGCCACTTGGGGAAGGGTGTTTTCCATTCCTCTTGCTTTCCTTCCTCAATATAAAGCAAAGGTACCCCTAAGAAATGTTCAAATGTGAGATATTTTTAGAAGATACTTTTGATCCAGCACTAGATAGAAGAGGGCTGAAATCTCACAGCTGCTGGTTTAGATTTGCAGGGGCTTAACTGCCCCATCAATACAAAAGGAGCGAAACACAGCTTAAAAAGTGCAGAAGTCAAAAGAAATCCATGCACTGAACCCAGGCAGCTTAAAGGTCAGCCACAGATTTTCCTAAATCAGGATGAGTTAAAGATCTGGCTTGATTCCCATTTATGCAAGATCTACCCAAAAAAAAAAAAAAAACCCAAAATCAATCAAAGAAGCAAAGCTACGGCATGCGGTTTTCCCAAACCTGAGTCCCTGGCCAATCTGGCTGGAACTCTTTGGAACTGCTGTCACTTTGTGTGGCTCTTACAGCTGTCGTGCTAATCTGCAGGGACCAGGAAAGGCAGCTTTCTCACCAGTCACGCTAGGGGATGGTGACAGATCCCAACGGCACACGGAGCCGCCCCGCAGAAGGTACCGCGAGACGTTCCCATTCTGACATCTCTCCCTTTCCTGTGGCAAAGACAAGAACTAAAATGCACGCTGCAGCTCTGGGCTCCTGTTTGGGGGTTTCAGGGGCTTTGTGTTTTGTTTTGTCTGCTTGCTTATTCCAAAGTAACCTTGGGAATGAGCCTGCCGCGTGTTGCTCCCGTAGATAAGCTCAGCTATCGCTATCTGCAGTGGTTGGTACGTGGAGGGAAGATGAGGAACCAGGAATTGCAAGAGAATGAATCCCCAGCCAAGGGGTTTTATGAAGGCATCAACTCAGATTCAGCAAAGTGTCATACCTGCAGGGAAATGCTCAGCTTTTCAAGGTGCATATGTAGGGAAATGAAGAAAAAGACATCACAAGTAGCAAATTCAGAATTGATCGCTTTTCTCCAGGCATCTCCCTGGAAAATCTTTGAGGAAATAAAGACTGAGGGGAAAACACAATGTGCTTTAACTGCCTGTACTAATCTGGGAAGGAAAGAGGCTTCTTCTTCACAGCAGACATGGGAATGAAGTAACAGATAATGGTTTGAATCTCAGATTATGCAAATAATGGAGAACAATCTTCTAATACAGAAAGGAAATTAGAAAATAGAATCTGCTGACAGGGAAGCTGTGAATTCACCAACTCTGCAAGCAGTGATGGGAAGGGCTAGACAGAGAATTTAGGGCTAGAAAAAAGATCTACTGGTGGGAACTGAAAAATGGTAACCTCACTATGTAGTAGTGATGAAGCCAGAAAATGGACCAGACAACCCAGTCTTTTGTTTTTCCTGTAGTGCTTTGGAACGTGCATAAAGATCTAGCTGCTCAAATGCATTAAACACATGGCAAAGGACCCAAGGTATCTATAGAGACAAGGACCATCGTTCAGCTTCGTCCCAAGGTGCAGACCACAAATGATTTATTCTTATAATCTGTTTCTGCTTGTGCAATACTTAAACACGCTTGGGGAAACGACGCAGGGTTTGATTTTGGCGATTGTCCCTTTGCGTACCAATTATTTTTATTAGCAAGTTAATTTTCATCACAAGCTGTCTGCTTTCTCATCTGGGAGAAACATATTTGTAAGGCCAGAAGTTCAAAAGCAACTTTCTGAGCACTACCAGAGAGGAGAATATCACTCACTTTATATAATCTTGCAGCAAGCACATTAGAAGACAACTGTGAACACAAAGCTAAGGCAGACAAGACAATTCAGCCCGTACGTAGAGCACACGCATACACACGCTCAGTCACGTGTGGTACTACCAGAACCTGCCTGGGACACAGGACAGGGAAGAGAGGAGAGATTTCTATACTAAGACACGGACAAGCGAGCAGACATTGCGGGAGATGCTGCCCGGTCCCAGTCGGGTTGGGATGAGCAGATTCCTGCAAGGCTCCCTGAAAGCATCCCCAGGCTGGAGGGTTGCAGAGCTCAGGGTCACCTCCCTAAATCACCCGTGGGATGAACCATTCCAGTTTCCAGCACTGCCCAGAGCTCTCCCGCGGCTCCAGCAAAGCACAGCCCGCACTTCTAGTTGGTCAGCATCCTTTGGCATCTTCAGAGGTAGCCAAAGCCAGCTCCCCCAGTGCTCAGCACTGCCCCAGCCCCGCGGCAGCCGGCTCGCTTCGCATCGCTACGCGCGCTGGGAAGCATCTCCCTGCTTTCTATGTTGGGAGCGACGACGTGGCTGGTGCTGCTGACTTTTCAAATTGCACAAAAGGGAATTTTACGCTTTGGCAAAGTGCCTACCTGAATTCTGGAGGAGTGAGAAGGGAGAAAACAAGTTTTGACTAGTAACATTTAAGGTGACACTATCAATCACTGGCAAACTTCGACAGCCCCAGTTAATTTTTGCTCAGAATGATAAAATACTCCACTGGTGAAGAAAATAACAGGGAGCTTCATGCAGGGCTATTTTTCTTCTTGTTTTTCTTTCTATTTAGAAGAAAAATCATGTTAAATCTGCAGTGGTTTAAATCAACCACAGACAAGAGAAATTGAACGCTGCACAAACACGCCTATCTTTTGAATGGGCTTTTGCCACTTTCACTTAAAAGTTTATGGTTTGGATATTTCTTTTCCCCCCAACAAAAATCCAAAACATTTCAAGAGAACCTGTTATTCTCAAGCATGCTCCTTTAGTCTGTCTTTGCAGAAAGAGGAGTCTGAAATAGAATAGAATTATTCAACCAGCTCTAGACTCAGAACACTTCCCTGGAGGCGTAGATCTGGCAGCATGTAGGTGAATTTGATTTCTTACTCAGAAAAATTATCTATGTGTTATTAATATTAACACATTCTTAGAGGAACAAATGGGTAAGATATTCTAAAATACGGATAAAGATGGATCCTAAAGCCTGAACTCCTGGCACTCCAAGTGAAGAGGGCCAGGCAGGAAGGGACAGTGAGAGGAACAGTGTAAGACAGCTCATGGCTTCCAGGTGACCAGTTTAGGCTGATCCACAAGCTGCTTTGGAACAGACGTATCCACACGTAAGTGACACACAGCTCTAGAAGAGTCTGTATGTCTGGAACGTATGGATCCATAAGATAGTCCCTTCTCCCCAAGTCCTTCAGCTCACCAAGAGTAAACCCTCTCAGTCTGAACGATGCTGCTGTGCCTTCTTGGTGGCTCTTTCAAAAGAAGTGGAATAAAATCAAGGGGATGTTCAAAGCAAGTCCACAGCACTGGTCTTCTATGTGAAAGAAAAAAAACCCAAACAACACAACTATATAAGAAATGAAATAAAGATTCTCTGAATGGCATACACTTAGAAGAAATTTTGTATTGCAGTGTTGTGTTTAAAGCTCGCCATTTTTTTCAACAAGGCACTATCAAAAGAAGATAAAAGAGATAAAAGAAGATAAAAGAGTAGCTAGCACAAGAGGAAAAAAAAGCTATTTGCTTGCACTGTCTTCTGTGACAACCTTCTGCTGTCCTGCACTAAGTAGGTTTGCAGAGGGGCACCTGAATTTCTTGGGGTTTTTTTGTTTGCTTTTATTTTCTGCTATGCAGAGTCGAGAAATGAAGGGGGAAAAAAAAATAGTTACTTCGAGGCTTGCAAAAAATCAACATTTATTCATAGAAAAGAAAGCAGAAGGAACAGTTATGAGCAAGGAACGCTGAAGTCATCTAGCTTGTAATAAAGTCTCTAGCTAACTAGCCACAGGTGCTCTTTACATCCCAGGAGCAAATGAGAGGATGATTGATAGGGATACGATAATGGTTCTGCAACCATAATACAGCCTTTCTGGAGCTCAGGTTTGCACCTGCTCAAAGACAAGGCATTAATATTTATTTAAACAAGACCATTAAAAAAGGAGGGGGGCGTGGAGAAGGAATCATTAAGTATCTAACCCAAGGTAGAACAAAGCACGCCCACGCCAACGACAGCCTTCTGCATTGCAGAGGAAACAGCCCAGCTTCGGTTCACGGAGCCAGGCACGGGGCCTGGGGCCGAGCTCCCCATTTTTCACGGTATATCACGTTCAGCCTGTGCCTCTGCTGCAGCCCAAACCCACAGCTACCTGCTGGGCTGCCTGACAACATCTAAAATCCAGGTGGATTTCAGGATCAGCTGGAGC
Organism: Todiramphus chloris collaris; assembly: GCA_025345505.1. Classification (NCBI taxonomy): domain Eukaryota; kingdom Metazoa; phylum Chordata; class Aves; order Coraciiformes; family Alcedinidae; genus Todiramphus; species Todiramphus chloris. The sequence continues at coordinate 2,219,107 of JANVCC010000045.1, forward strand.
ATCAATGGCCAGGTTTACAAAACCATCGAGGTGCGTAAGGATGCCGACAGAGTCAGTCGCTTGCCGGCGCTTCCACGGTCCCACTGATGAGCCCAATTAACTCGGCAGCTCTTACCCAACGTCAGTTCTAATTTTGCTCACGAGTCAGGTGAGCCTGGGGCTGAGAACAGAGGCACCTGAAGCCAGGCTGAGGGACGTGCTCCAGCCCTGCCTTGGCTGCGCGTGAAAGCGCTGAAAGACGTCGCTGCGAGGCTCCAATTCCCTGGTCCTGCCTTGCTTACGAGTAAAGGCTGAGAGAGTCTGCACTAGAAATACACTCAGCAGCAGAGCTCGTGCGCTCCAAGAGAGGTGTCCAGAGACCTGTGCTGCCTTCCCACCCCATGGCACGGCTTTACAACTAGATTTGCAATATTATTGCTGATTTTACCGAGGGGCGAGAAAGAAAACGCCTTTCCAATCTCTCTGATCTCAGCAATATCCTGCACACATCAAGCCATCTTTCAAGGAGCAGCTCCACATCTGAATTTCCGCGTTGCCTTTCAACCCATTATTGCAAGGATTTGTCCTTTACTCTTCCAAGGCTTGAGTAGCCTGCACTGGAAGAGTTGCTGCAGCACTTAGAAGCAGTCTCAAACATGAACGTTCTGATGCTCGTGTAATTCTTCCTATCACCAAAATATGTCTTTCCCTGACGATGTACGCCTGATCCAGATTTCTTTCATATGCCACTATCTGATGAGAAATCCCTTGCCCTTGGAAGGGACAGAAGTGCGTATTTAGGTAATATCTAGCCCGTGGACAGCATTTTACATCTGCAGGAAAAGGAAGCATTAATCAGATAGGTCTAAAACTAACTGGCCTTCGTACGCAACCAGCCGTTGCCTCGAGTGAAGCAAGTTCCCAACACCACTATCTAAATATATACATATATTTGTTTAAATTGTGTTTATCGAGGTCCATATTTTATGGCTAGAGATAATAGGATGTAGAGAAGCATACAGCTCACATCACTTTGTAGACCTGAGATGCACTTTCCACTCGTGCCACGTCTCTCCTCCCAACAGACCTGACATACTTCACGCACTTTGCTATTTGATCATAATTGCCAGACTGTTGAAATGGAACTTTTGATCAGGAAAGGTAATTCTATCCAAATTCACAGAACTATAGCTATTCTTATATCTAAAATATTTCATATTCTTATTTAAAGAGGAGCTTAGGTGCTTAAGTATAACTAAAGAAATCAGGCATCTAAGCAGACGATGAAATGAAAACAGCTTTACTCTTCCAACAAACCAGTCACAAAGCCAATCTACAGGAACTGGGAATAGGAAAGGCTCTAGAAACTCTACAGGGGATCCAAGCACTGCATGGCATTCCACTCACAGAAAGCTTTTAGAGGGTGAAGCAATTAAATACAGAGCTTCCAGGGCATCTTCTGACCAGCACAGAGATGCCTGGGATGTGTAATGCTCCATTACAACTCACTCCTTTTTCTCTGCTCACTTTTTAACTCCTTTGAAACTGCTTCCAAATTCAACTTTTTCAGAATCTATGGCTTTCAAAAAGCCAATTCTTAAAAAGCTAATTAATTCCCCATAGGCTTTTTCTGGGGTTTTTTTTTTTCTTCTTTTTGACTCAGTAAATATTTCTGAGATTGCTTTTTGTATAATCAGTGTTAGCAGCTCATTAAAATGCACAGTATGTGCATCATTTGGAATGTGACATGGCTCAGCGTGGACGCTCAAGCTGCTTAAAAAGACAGAAAAGAAAAAAGATGAGGATAAAATGGAAGCAAAAACCCAGCATTTCCTTTAATCTGACACCACAGTTAAGAATTTAAGACAGGGCAGAGAGCCTTCAACCCTTCTATTAGTTGAATAGTGTAATTGCTTAATGCACTGACTGCCCTCCCCAGCCCAGATGTTTTCAGAAGAAATTTCTTTCACAGAGAGCTTTAAGGTGCTAAAAAAAAAAAATATTAAAAAATGGATTCTACTCTCAGGTAATTGTATAAGGGCTGCACTCTGAGTAACAGGAGGAGTCTTCTTGAATTAATAATGGATTAAGTAATTTGAAAGGCCTTTAGTGTATGCAGCTGGAAATAAATAATGCCTTAATAAGGGGCTTTTTATTTTCCATTAAAACAAGCACTTTTTAAAAGGTGTGTGTTCCTGAGAAGAGCTCGCAGGCCAGATGCCCGTATCAGATGATGGTCTCAGGACTTTTTCCCCAATATTTCCTGAGGACTGGCTGTAGAAAACACAAAGGTTAAAAATGTTCCTTGAAAGTCAAACAAGAAAACTTAAGATGAAGTCTTCTCAATAAATTTCAAATCAAAAGTAACTCTCTTATCAGGGAAAAAAATCTCTCTAGCCATAAACACTGCTAAGTTCAGCAGGCTAAACAAAAAAAAAAAAAGAAAAAATCTATTAAAAATAAATAAATCTAAGAAAGCTTTTCCTGCTACATCTATCACTGCTGAAACTGAGATTTGAGGATCAAAAACTTAGATGACAACATAGCTGCTCGGTGGTGCACGAAGCGAAAGAAAACTGATAGCAGCTTTTGCTGGATGCATCAGCTTTGCAAGACATGAAAGTGCTAGAGCTTCCACGGGAAAGCTGAATGAATAAACATCAGGAGGAAAAGACAGCAAGGTGTGGAGGTTAAGACTGGAGGTATTTGCTGCAAAGAGGAATTCAGCTTTTCTCATATAGATTCTACGTTGAAGTCAATTCCTTTTTTTCCTCCGAGTAGCTGTTAAATCAACAGTTTAGATTTTCCTTTTTGGGTGGAAAAGCAAGGTAATGCTTTATTAAATGGTCACAGAGAAACCCCAAGATGTAATAAAACCAGAAAACATCTTTTTTCTTTTAATGTGCACAATGTGGTAAACTGCAGCTCCCGGCAAGCAGCAGACAATTACCCTGCACATCACTTCTGAGTTAGAGACCAAGGGGTTGTTCTGGATTTCAGTTCCCCGCTGCTGGGGCAGTGACAGCCCAAGGTGGATGCTCCACACCTGCCCTTAAGGGAGAGCAAACAGGAGGCCTCCGACACCATCTCTAAAACTGCTTTTGCTGGCAGAGCTACAACACGAGCAAGCCTCCGTTCAAAGGAATGCCTTTCTAGCAGCATTGAGGGCAGAGAGAGAGGAGTCATGACGGAGTATCAGCTGGGGTTTGCCAAATGCAGAGAACATTCACCTTAACCCCATTTCAAAAAGTACCTGACCAGGTAGGCTGGCATCTCTGCAGTGAGCAGGAACGTGCTTAACGTTAAGCAGGGCTGGAAACAACGTGCTGAACTGGGGCCACTGTGTTAGCTGGTAGAGGCTCCCCATTTGCTGGGAGTGATTCCCATCAGCTGCAGCAGAGAGAGGCTCCCAGCAGCTGGCACGCACTCCAAAATGATGAACAGCAAAGAAATCACCGGGCACAAGGCTGCGGTACCGCGCGAGGCGAGGAAATCACAGAACCCGAGTCAGGTGGATGGCAGCATTAGCAGGGAAAGATTATTAGTGGGGAAGGCATTAATAAGGATATGCAAAGAGCTCTCCTCCCGGCGCTCCTGGGACTGACGCAGGAGATCAAGGCGCTTACGTTCCCATCCCCACCCCACCCGCGGGGCTCTGAGCTGTGACATTCACGGTCGCTCCGTCTCTCCCACCTGAACAGGTTCCCTGTGGCTCCTGCTCCCCCTGTAATCCCTTCTCCTTAGGTCTCTAATATTTCTTCCTCTGCTCCTTCTACTGAACGGTAACAGAGAAGGCTTGATGAGAAGCCTTTTGTCACTTTAGGACGAGGGGCTTTAGCTTTCTGACCTACTTTCCTCGCCAGTGAAACTCCATTTTTAGCTTCAACTCAAGGTCTGAATGTTACCCAAATTCAGACCATCTGTTTTAACTGCCTACAGGCTGAGAAGTTGATCCAAGCCATGAAGAATAAATGGAACCAGTGTGTGCATATATTAAGTATTCTCAACCCTCGGTGTATTAAATAACCTACTCAGTTTATTCCTGAGTCTACATAAACATTCCCATTTCTTCAGGCAGTGCCTGCTGCTGTTGTAAGGACTATTTATGCTACTAGTTGCTCTCAGAGACCTTCAGGCAGGTCCTCTTCCTTAATTTGGCTTTGGGGAGGGTGGGTATGGGCTGCCCAGAAGCACAGATCCCCCTCAGCAAGTCATTAGGGAATAACCTGCCTCTCCTCCTAATGCTGCTAGAGAAGCAACAGGACTTGTATCCCTTGCATCACTGATCCTTCTTCATCCTGGTGATGTAACTACATGGTCTCAATGTTAATAGAAAGACAGCTGACCAATCTTTGGGAATCTCTAGCAAATTCCCCACAGGGTCTCGAAGCAGTGAGTTCCCATGAGGGAACTTGCACTGTACAGAAATCCCTGTTTCAAATTGCCCTGTTTTCCCATTTCATTGCACATTCACTTTCTGTCAGTAGGAGAAGAGGGTCTAACAGCATCAGACCTCTGTTCAGAGTTTGGACACATCTCTCAGTTCTTTTATTCCACAAAAACTGAGTAACAAAGGTGAATCTATAAACCAAACAAAATCGAAAAGGCAACGTTACCTGGAAAATCTCAGTAGTAAGTAACTGCTGACCACAGCTTTACAAAGGAAAAAATAAATAAAAAAAAAATTTAAAATCAACCCAAATCTGAGCACTGAAGATAAGCTTCTGCTGATAGGCATCTACAGCGCTCACCCCTCGCAGCTTGCCTGATGGATGTCGTTTCAGCAGAATATCTGGGGAGGGTGAGAGCATCCATGAAAACATTAGCAAATAAGGTATGCCAGGGAAAAAGAAAACAGTACTGTAAAACCAAGCCAGATATTGCAGAAGTTGAATACCCAGCTGGGGAGTTGGCTAGCTCAAAACAAGGCAGAAAATAAGTATATTTAATATAAAAGAAGCCTAGCATGAAATAGGCTCTGTACTTCCCTGGCCACAGCTGATTTGCTGTTCAAGTCTGTCATTTGACAGCCTGTTTATAGATTCTCTTGCTTCAGAGCCACTATGGCTCTGTTTACAGCACACTCTTTCAGGAGGCACCGCAAGGCTCCTCACGTGTCGGGCTTCTCAGGCATTCATCAGCGCGACCCGTTCCTTCTGGGATTAGTATATTTAAAAAGCTGACATTAACAGACCAGGCTGTCCTTACGGACATGGATTACTGAGCCTCTGTCTGAAAAACACTTTCAAAAAAAGAAAAAAAAAAAAACTTCTGTATTTTCCAAATGTCATGCCAGCATTAACTAATTAATCCTCACAACGCTTGGCCAGGACAGCTCTGAAAATATCTTCATCTCCCTTATGGATACAGAAAAAAATCAGACAGAAAGTGGACACGTCTTCCCAGGGGCCAGAAACCAAACCCATGACAAAGTCAGCCGCAGACTCGAGGAGCACTCGGTCTCCGGTTTGTGTTGCACGCGTGCACTCAAATCCAGCTGATGGCATCGCTGCCTCCGGAGCCATCCTCCCACCCTAGCAGAACAGGGGTTTCATGCATCCCCCATCCACTGAAAAAGGCAACAGCATCTTTGCAGACCTGGAGGGATGAAACCGTGACAGGATAGAACCCAAGTGGGCAGGGAGATGGCCTGGGTGATGGGCAGCAGCTCGCTGTGCTCCTCAGAGCTACAGCTTCTGGTGGGGCGATTCCAGCAAGGCAGCTGAACTGGGCAATGTGGCAGAGGAACCCTGAACTAAACCCTAACCAAAAGATCTTGCTCTCCCCAGCCCCCGTAGCTTCGCTGTTAATTCCCTGCTCATTTGTCATGTGCAAAACTAAGAAAGGAATGAGTAATATTTGCTTTTTGTTTTCATCGTATCATTGGACGTGACGCGATGATTGTTTCGCTGGAGGTTCAGAGAGGCATTGCCATGATTACTTTGGACTTGTACCTATTAAACAGGGGGACATGAGCTCCTCTGAGCTGTCAAACGCGACGTACACAATGCATCTGAAACATTCTAGCTGAGTTTTAGACACATTTTTTTTTCCGCCTTTCTGCAAATCAAAACATTTCATAGCGATTTACTTCCAATATGAAAAGACATCTCTTGCACCTGGAAAGCTACATGCTAATTCCATGCTTTTTTCCTCTCTCTTTCATGCAAAAGGCTTTCAAAATCACATTCTATTGTAGAGTACATAATGTTATTATTCTGTCCTTATTGTCCTAAAAGCGGAAGCTTACGGGCTGGACTGAAATCTTCCTTTGACTCTGCTGTGCTGGGCAAAAGGTTAGAGAGATAAAGAAGCTCTCAAAGCACTGTTAATGCCAGCGTGAGGCAGAAATACTCCATCATTCGAGGCAGCATTGTTTCTGCTTCCAGCCTCCCCCCGATATTCCAGCCTGCACGAAGACCGCGCGGTTTCGCACCGCTAGGCAGGAAACGTCCCCTGACCGCTTAAACACAGCGGGCAGGAAAAGCACAGCCTGACTCTTCTGTCCATCCAATCCACGAGCCAGCTGTCCCCACGTCCTTGTGTGGGCTCAACCAAATCACCCAGGGGCACAGGCTTATGCTTCAGCCAGGTGCGTGTCTTCTACTGGCTCGAAAGTTGGCACGTAAAAAAGGCTGCTGGAGAAAAAAGCATCCTCTGAAAAGCTGTTTCCCCGTCCCTACAGAGTTGTTATTGCTGCAGCACCTCCCCGTGACCCTACACCGTAGGATCTTTCAGCTTTTTGACTCCAATTGCCCATTTCTAGGGCTGTGAATGTTGCACAGAGAGACGGGATCATCAGAGATGCTGCTGGGAGTCTATTTTTAGAGCGAGGCATTTGATGATCTGTTCAGCACCTTATTTATTGCTGTCTCCAGCTGGGGAGCTAAGCAGTGTCCAGACACCTCCACGGCTAAGACCAGAACTCGACCTCTATTCGATAACGTTTTCTGTACCAAGAAAGAAAAACAACAGCACATTATGCTGTCAAGGCTAATTGCTGCTAATTAGGGTGAGTGACACATGACCCCTTTTAGATCCAAAGAACACAGGAGTGACACTAGAAATAAATAAAAATAAATAAAGAGTTGAAATGCTGCATTCACGGTTGTTTCCAGGCTAACAGAGGGACCACTTCAAAGTCATTTCCTATTTTGATTTTTTCATGGTTTGTTGGTTTAAGGCTTTACATGAACTTCACATACACTTCACATGCCGTGCACAACCAGGAAGGGTTTCAGTGTTCATAGCATTTCCTGGTAGGAAATGGGGCTTTGAAGAAGCAGAAGGGGCTTTGAAAGCAGGAGAAGGAAAAGAGGACAAACTGAAACGTGGGGCACGTGTGTAGTGGTTCCAGAATCACTACCCGTGTGCAGGGAGAGCACTGAAGGGACCACAGAAGGAAGGGCAGCTCTTCCCAAAGGGGCACCTCACCCAGAACAGCCAGCAAGCAGAGCAACGACTTCAGCAACTGCAAACTGGCTGAATCCGTTGCCATCTAACTGGCAAAATAAATAGAAAAGATGCTTCTCTCTAGGCATGTTACACATCTAGCGTGGCCGATGCTCAGCATTCATCCCCAGACAAGCTGCATTTCCTCTAGATTTCTGTCCAGCTGCCTTGCACTGCTAATATTCGTGAGGCAGCAGCACTTGGGGGTCACTGCTGGGTGTCATGGGGCAGCTCCTGCTCTGAAGGATCTAACACCTATAAACAACTATTTCATACCAGCTGCAGCTTCACAAACGGGGAGCTGAGGAGGAGAAAGCTGAAGTGATTTACTAGAGGTCACATTAAAAGTTTACTGAATTCGCAGCCTCCCAGTTTTTTATTATGGCCTCAAACATCCCCTTAGATCCTCTGAATGTTAATCATTACCCAAGTCTTCCATCTTCTTGCTGCTCTAATGAGATTATTGATTAATTACTTAAAATGCACTTTCTGTAGGAGAAATTTTTTAGGTGACAAGTTACCTTTTACTAAACCATTAATGGGAAAGTTGAGTTCTCTCATTCCAGTCTGGGGAAAAGAAGTTTTGGGTCCAAAATGCCCAATTAGCACTAACTGAAATCCAATATCTGAGATTATTTGGCACTGTCTCTGTTATAAATATGCCATGTGGTACCATCAGGACAAAAATAGTCACTCCAGAGATGAATATTGCTGCATGTGTCAATATAGGAGTGGAACAATTGCAACTTTAGAGGTTCATTCCAAACCCCACCATAGTCAAAGTTGAAGGGAGGCCTCTCTTTAAGTGCACGGGGACCTAGATCAGGCTCCAGCTGGGTTTTGCTCAAATCCAAAAAGCTCAGGTGTTTCCAAACATCATCACCACTCACCCTGCAGGCAGTGCAGCAAAGCCAGAGGAGATGGGCGCGAGCTCAGGACCAAACCCATGGGGAGGACCCAGCAGCATCCTCTCCCCAGAGAGCTCTGCGGTAGAGCCAGAAGCCAGGGTACAAGTTTTAGCTCTTGTTCCCGAGCAGCCTGCTCCAGCCAGTGCAAAAATACCTCATCGCAGTTATCTCTTGTAACAGTTGTGCAAACGAAGTTCTCCATCTCCCCAGCAAAATCCTCGGTGCTCCCAACGGTTTGATCTTCCCCGATGGTGCTTCTAAAGCACCTTCTCTGAAGTCCCAAGTAACAAGGTAACTCTCAGTCTGTGTGCAAGAACAAAGCTCTACAAGACAGACTGTGAGCCAGACACTGATTATCGGACTTCTACAAATGCACAGAAGAGCTTTCTCTCCGTGCTCCAGGTCACCAAGACCATGTCTGAGGCATGTGATTAATTGTTGGCCTGATTGCATTAAGGGGTGGGGGGAGAAAAGTAAGAAAGATTTTAATTTTTTATTTTTAGAGCAGCATTAAATAAGGCAAAGACTTTGTCGTTTAGCAAGAGCTTTTAAACTATCTCTGCATGAAGCAGCAGCTAAAAAGTTAATAGACATAAATAGCCTTGTATTGATTTGAGGTATTCTGAGGGCTTTTAATGCAGGTGACTGCAGGAAAAGGATTCTGCTTGGGATAATTAAGCCTTAGCTAGCAAAGCTTGAGGCATTTACACCAAAAAAACCCCAACCAACTCAAAATGCCAAAGCAAAGCTGTCACTAAGCCTGAAACTAAGCCTTTCCTGGGACACAAGCGAGGGTGATAGTCCAGCAATGATGATCTTTTACCCAGCTGCTTGGCCATGCTGTCTACCCACCCAGCCAAGAAGGAGAGCCCACAAGAGACTCCGAAGAGCCAGCAGTTAGTGTGTGATGAGTTCTGCTTTTAGTCAGAGACCCTCATACCAATGAATTCCTGGATAGAGGAAAAAAGTTCAGCTGATAAAAAAAAAAAAAAAAGTATGTTTGGGAATAATTGGATTTCCCCTCGAATGCAAATTATTCTTAGCACAACTCTATTCCCATAAAAGCTCCTTGTTAGTCATATGCAGACATCAAAGGCAAAAATAAAATCTCAACTGTAAATCATTTTGCTTTTCAATATTTGCTGCATCAAACACCAGAACATCCCAAAGAGCACGGAAATCCCAAATGCCATCTGATAGCAACACGGGGCCTCTCCAGATTTCAAGCCCCTTTAGCCTTCCTTCAACCCAGACTTTATTTTTCACATCCTTTCCCTGTCTACCACAGCAGGTTGTGACACCTAGGACCTCCCTTACCTCTCTTTTACTCCAGGGTGCATCCAGGTCACATAAACCTGCTCGCAGTGGGATTTCACAGGGTAGAAGGTGTGCTCCCCAGAGGTACCCGGGGAGTTCCCGCACCCCGGTGGGTTTGCACACGCTCATTCCCCTACCAAAGACTATTCCTTTTTTTAATTCAGTTGTTACTTGGCTGCTTGTTTTTCCCTTTCCTTCAGATGAAAATTACTCCAATGAATATTGATATTAATAAATACATTTGCATGCAAGCACGTAATAAATGGCTCACTGGAACGAGGGCTGTGAATCCAGTCAGCGGCCGCGCTAATCGTGTTCCCATCACACTCCAGGGGCATTAGCTACAAATGAGCTGTTGGTCACACGATCAGAAAACACTGCAACCCACCCCCAGCTTCCAGCATGGGATTTTATTTGCCTCTCAACCGTTCGCAGATGAAAGCATGGAAGTCACTTCTAGAGGGCAAACTGGAGGGGAAGAGGAGCCTCCTGCTGAGGCCACCTCTGCACCCGCTGAAGGCAGGGCAGGGTCTGCCACTCGCCAGCATCTGCTGCCCGGCTGCTATCGGAAGCTGTCAGAATGAAGGGGTCCAGGCACCTGGCACGCAACATGGGGGTTGTGTCGGGATGAGGTGTAAATCAGAAACTCCCAGTCCCTGTTCCCTTGGCTAGAGTGCAGCGCTCAGGGAGAGCCAGCCCAGTCCATCGGGTGCCTGAGCCCCAGAGTGGTTTCAATACAATTCCATGAGGGAATAACAGCCACGCTCCTTCTTATGTCACCGGTGAGTAGCCATAAGGCAAAGCACATTGGCTTTCTCGAGGGAAGGACAGTATTAGTATTAAAGCTTAAGCTTAAAACTACTGCAGAAAGCTTTTGCAATATGCAAAGTGAAAACACCAACAGCAAATAATCACTCAGCAGAGCAGTGATTTCCATCATGCGGAACCCACAGAACCTAAACCAGCATCATCTTCCACCTCTGCAAAATGGATTATTCTGTCTCAGATTTGCATGGTGTTATTTAACATACAAATCACAGTTGTTCAGCAGAGATTGCTGGCTCAAACCTAGCACAAGAGGTTTGCCCGAGTATTTTTCGGCTGGTCTCACACCCCTGACAGTTCACCCTTTACTGAATCCAGACTTTGAACGAACCCCAAGTTTCTGACTGTACAGATGGCAAGGGAGCTGCTGGGGTTTGAAATGGAAGGATAAATCCATCCTCATTCGCACCTGGATACGAGGGAATTAAAATATATGAACCTGCTCACAAGCAGAAGTACAGGGTTAAGTTTTTTAGAGCTCATCTACATGGAGAGGTAGGTACTAAATGAGCAAGGATGTGAATTTATCGTACTCAGAAGCTGCCTGAACTGGCACATCTATTCTGAAACAAAAGTGCCTTTCTTTGCTTTAGCTTAATTCATTGCCACAGCACAGTTTAAATTGTCATCCGCAGGATGACAGCACCAGATAAATTGTTGCTTGCATGGGGGATTGCTAAGCTTTAGTGTCTCGTCTGGACACTCGCATTGCTGCACACACAGGGAACCTGAAAAGGCTTTCAGTGATGTTTTGCTGAAGGAGGGGCTTCCCTTTTTTTGTTTTCCCCCCCCTCTAGTTATGGTGACATGGTGCCCAAGACAATTGCTGGGAAGATATTTGGCTCCATTTGCTCCCTGAGCGGGGTGCTGGTCATTGCTCTGCCGGTTCCAGTCATTGTTTCCAACTTCAGCCGAATTTACCACCAGAACCAGAGAGCGGACAAGCGGAGAGCGCAGAAGGTAAGGGTCCCGCGGCCACCTCCTCCGAGAGCTCCAGAGCTGCCAGGAAACCCCAGCCCCTGCTCATCACCAGGGGGCTGGCGAGACCCCGGTGACACTTCTGGGCATTGCAGAGGGCAGCCTGCAGGCACCTACCCACCCTCCCACCCCAGTGCAGGCTTCACACCCAGCTCTAACCCCCCCGTACCCGCAGAGACGGAAGCTGGGGCGCTGCACGTGCTGTGTACAGGCTCATCTTAAAAGATAAGAAGCCATAAAGCTTTTATTGCTCACCTCTGTTATGTACCAGTCTGAAATAAATATACACACACATATATAAACACTTCCATCATTAACAGGAGCTGTTTATCCTCCTGGCTCCTTAGTTCCTGTTGTCTCTCTAGAGCTTTGAAAACACCCATGCAGAAACGTGCACTTCCCAGTACACAGACCCGTCAGCAGACAAAACACTGGGAATACAAAAAAAAGCCCCTGGAAACCTGAGGAGGTTACCAAGTATTCCAAACTCTGGGCAGTTTTTACCAGCATAACCTTACTGATTTCACTAGGGAAGTAGAACAGATTTATTACTCCTTTCCTTCAGTCTGCTAAATTTCATCAAAACCAGAATGAGGTTTCATAAGCACTGCAAACTAAAGGTCTGGGGTTTTTTTCTCCCTATGGAATGGTGCCTACCAGAAATTCCAGGCTCAGGGCACCAATGGAGAGCAGTAGTAGAAAGATGTGCTATTTCTGCTTCAGGCAAGCATCTGGGCTCTGCCTGCTTCTTGCATCTCAGGGAGCTGACAGCAGAGAGCTGAGAAACGAGACCTACAAAACCACAAAATTTGGCAGTCAAAACACATCAGGAGAGGAGCAGAGAGAGAGAGAGAATCACAGAGGAACGAGCTGCAGTCTCTGTAAGTCACGGCTGGGTTTGACACAGACCTGCATTAGCTTTGGCATTGTACACCAGAAACATCCAACTGGGATACCTTTGGGAGGTGTTTCTGAGGGAGAGTTGTTTATCTTATTAGTCATACAGCAAAATATGGGGCAGGGGGAAAATTAATCTAAAGGTACCCTAATTGAAGTCCACTCTGTACCACACACTGTTCAGTCAGCAGCCGGACAGTGGGAAGCCAGTCTGGATCATTACCTTCATTTAATGAACTTAAATGATTTACAGAGTGGGTTGCCTCATATGAGGCTGCATCCAGGCATCAGGTGCCTGGATTTAACGTGCAGCAGGAACGTGCCACATGCCCATGCCCTGGAAGGACTGGAGAGCTCACGGGGAGGTTCGTGACAGGGACAGTGTGCCATAGCTCACTTAAACAACCAGAGACTTTGAGAGAAAGCACTTTTTCTACTGGAATGTCACATAAACAGAGCAGGAGACAGAACTTGCATTACAGCCCCCTCAGCAAATAAATAGGCAAGGCAAACAAGATTTGTGCATCACCACAGATCACAACACAAAGAAGCTCCAGAACCACGTCCAGGTCTGTGCTTTCGGAGCAGGTTGTCCTCTCCAAGGAGCACACTGAAGTTTCTTGTTCTGATTCACCTTTTCCTCTATTCATTGGACTATAATCCACTTGGTGACAAGGAAATGTACCACCACCTTTGATGCCGATGTGATTGATTGCAGCTTTTATAAGGTTTGCTGTATTGACACACAGAGTGTATAATTTCCCTCCATTTGAATTTCTAATTCCCTTGATATTGGATGAATTTCTGGGCTAAGAAAGTTTTCTCAAGTCAGGAGTGTGAGTAATTTTCACATGATCTTACTGCATGAATATTAAAGAGAATGAGAGAGACAGAAGCACATTAATGACAGTCTCTCTGGAGATGATCTGGACATCCAGAGGGACACGAAGGATCTGCTTTGCACACTTGTTCCAGCAGCACTCTCAGTGAATCAAATCCTTTCTTCAGGAATAGGAAAGTTTTAGTACAGTTAAATCTCTGTCCCTGTCTAATGAGGGATACAAAGACTTTTGCACAGCTTTTTCGAGGAGGTTGGAAAAAGCTCTTTGCGCTCTCTCGGTCCTTGACTACTAAGAGCCCACCAGTAGCAGGTCCCTGTTAGCAGAGTTTGGAGGATGTGGCTTTGAGGAGATAACACAGACACCCTTCCTCAGTCTCTAGTGTGCACAGCCCCAGCGTCCCTCTGGGTTACCATGTGCTCAGCCTCAGCTTTGTCTCCTAACTGTGGAGGAGGCACTGGTCTAGCGAGAAGAGGTATTTAAATAGCACGAATAAAATACCAGGAGGTGGCTCTTACTCTTCATCTATTCTTCAACTGAGGAGAAATGCTCCTTAGAGAGGAAAAAAAAAACACAACTCACCCAAACCCCAAACTACCAGTGATTTAATCACCTTGAAGAGAAATTATTCTTTGCCAAACCTGCACTGCAAGAGAATTAATTAGAAGGAGATCTGGTAATCTTAATTTATTGTGCTTTGTCATCAAATTTTGTCCTCTGGCATGCAGCAAGGACCAGGTCAAGCCGAATGGAAGATGAATTGATTATTTCTGACAAGGTTCATTTTGGTAAAATTGTTTGGGGTTTTTTTTTTTTCCCCCCAAAGACTTTTCTTTTTTTTGACTGATGTGCTAAGAATAGACCTCCCTGACTTTGAAATGATGCTGTTCTTTAGTCAATGTCACAGCCTTTGGTTTTAACAGAGAATTTGACACTTAAAAGGCTCAACAATAGAATGACTTTGTAATTCAGATCATTCTGGAACCTCTCGCTGCGTTCAGATTGCAGCATGGATGCAACGTGAAGGAGACAAGTATCTGGTGCTGGTTTGAAGACCACACCTCCCACTTTTCAACCCCAGAAAGAGAAAGCAGAGGCAGCTACCAACAGCTACTGAAATGCTGCTCCTTTAGCAGCAGAAAAAGTAAAACTGTTCATTGTTCAGCAGTTAGAAACTGAGTGCATGAAGCCCTCAGGCCACAACGATATTCCCACCAGAGCAGGGCAGCAGAGAAATGCACGGCTGAGAGTTTGCCAGGTAATAGAGAAGGGAACAGAATGGATGGAGCCGTTGGGCTCGGTGCAGCAAAGATCCCAGAAGTGCAGCCTGCTCTCCCATGGGAACGTTACAGGGATGCTGTAGAGCTCTGGCCTCGGAGGCTGGTGTCACTCTTGCAGGACTTTTGACTTCTCGAGTAAACGCTAGCTGCTGACAGGCAAGTTTAATTTCATGTGTTTAAGTGGAGAGCCAACACTAAAATCAAAGGCCCTGGCTTTGCACAAACAGTAACAAAAAAAAAAAAAAGGGGGAAAAAAAAAAAAAAAAAAAAAAAAAAAGGAAGAAAAGCAGAAAACACTAAAAACACTAGACCTCTTAGTGAAAATACTTCTGGAAAGGTATTTTTCAAAGAGTTTTGGATGCCTTTTTGGCCTTAAACTCCCAGGTCCACTGACTTGTCTTTGTCCAGCTTTAAAATAACCAACTCAAGTCCTTCAGCTGAAAGACTGTGCTAAGTGCAGCAATGCTAGCTTGTTCTATGGAGACTTTGTTCCTGGAATGACACTTCAGAAAAGACAATTAGAGAGCCCTTTGATATCTCCCCAGACTGCTTCAATGCAGTCCAACTGGTAGAAGTACAACCCCCTCAGCTCCAACACCCCTTCCCCTTGGGAAGCAGGAGCTGGCACTAAACTGCACAGGAGCTCGCAGAGTTGGCTTAGGTGGGCCACTGACTGTCAAACAGCAATCTGCACTAGCAGCTTTTCTGTCAGAAAAAAATAGTTAGGATGCTAAAAAAATACTGTTAACAAGAGCAACAGAGCATCCCAGGGTCAGCCTGCCCGGCTGCCAGCCCCAGCTCCCTGCCCGGGTGAGCACAGACTCAGATGAAGGTCCTAAATCCTCCAGAGCCTATTGATAGCAGTTCTGAAGAGCCTCCGAAGGCACACGGTAGCAGGGTGGCAGCTGAAACCTTCAGAAACAGCAACAACAGCCTAAAGCAAGCTTGTCTTTAGACCAGCTCCCTTAGGGCTAAAATTTTGCCAGCCGAGTCGTTCTACATCTTCTGAGTTTGGGGAAAGCCACGTTCCAAAAGGGGCGGCTTGCACCGCGACTCCGGCATCGGGACGCTGGAGGAGGGAGAGATGCTGGGAAATGCTCAGATGCTGGGAAAAAAAAAAAGCCCTGCTTAAAGTGCGTGTATCATTTAATGGGTAGATTTGCTAAATGAGCCAAGAGACCAAAACAGCTGATAATCTTAGAGGGATTAGAGTGGTTTTAGTGGTGCATTTCACAGGGGCTGAACTGAAACCGGCGTCTGCGAATGTTTGAACTTCAGCAATCACAGGACTCGGTTTCAGGTCTGCAGTAAATATGCTTTTGAGGACTACAGCCTCTTAGTCTCTTCATTTCATTTATTATCTGGTGGCCTCTGACTCTACGAGAACAAGCAATGTACTGCAAAATCCTTGAAACAGACTTCTCATTTAATCCTCCAGCCTACGCGTTCCCAGGAAAGAACCAAACACCCAGATTTAGGCGAGGAAAGGACTACCCAGGACAAAATCATCTTCCAGAGCTGCTCTCACATATACAGAATAATACATAATAATACATAATACAGAACTGAACAGTGTAACACGGGCTGTCCAAGAGCAGCTGTATAAATTAGGTGAAGCAGAGAAGTGGCTACATTGCCTGGTGGGTGAAGTAAAGCATTTGATCACAGAGCCAACAGCAGCAGAAGAAAGGGGGGGGGAAGGAAAAAGCTGCATCTTTCCAGATGGAAGTCGATGAGAGGAAGTAGATGGAGGAAGGTTACTCCTGACAGGGAGAGCTACCCGTGTGATGGTTGCACGCAGGCAGCTATGACTCCACAGGCTGATGAAGAGGTAACTATGGAGATGCTTAAAAGGGGCTTAAGCCAAAAGGAAGGAAGAGTAAGGACACGAACGTCTTTCCGATTGTTCCGTAAGAGGCATGTTAGAAACAGCCTGTTCCAGACCCAGCCGTCCCTCCCAGAGGCATGGAAAACAGGGCTGCAGTCAGCAGAGCAGAGGAAGAAGGAAGATGGTGATGAAGAGAATGGTTAATATGAGATTTATGACATCATCATACCCCTGAGGAAGACTGCCCACACGCCTGTCAATAACGAGGCCATTATATTAATTGATTTGCCTCAGAGCAGGGGAGTCAGCTTTGAAATGTTCTGTTTCTCAGCTGACACCCTGAGTTTTGGAGGTGGGTTAGTGAACTTCAGAGCGTGGAACAGAACGGCCAGAAAAAGCGACTCGAGCAAAGCTGTGAGCTAAGGAGAGCTCAGCGACAGAACATGACTCAGTTCCCAGCAGGGAATGGGGTTGGGAACTTAAGGAGAGAGAGAAACAATAAGGTTAACACTGGAGCTGGCTGACATTTAAAAAACATGGGGTTTTTTTTTCCAACCACAATGAATCCGTGTGGAATATGTTTTTGTTGTTGTTGGTATTTAACAGTTTCTGACAGTGGAAAAAAAATAAGCTTTTTTATTTTTTAAAGATATTTAGTTTTTGCTGGGGTAGGTACCTCTTTCTCTTCCTCCTTTGTAACTGTTTAGTGCTTGTCACATCCCCTCACACAGTTTGGGGGACGGGGGGAAGAAAAGGAAAAAAAATTCAAACCAGGCACCCTTCCTCTCTTCCCTATCATCAAGGAAAGCAAAATGGCATTTTCCATTAGCTCAGCTAGTTCAAATTCCCTGGGTCCCACATTGCATAAGAGAAGTCGATGTCTCCTCTGAAAGGAAGGACTGAAATCAGTGAGTTACAGCTTATAGCCCCCGCCTCCAAAGCAAGCCCATACATTAAAATATTAAGCCTGTTGTCAACAGTGGCACAATGCCCAGAGGAAAAAATTTCCACATATATCCAGAAGCCACTCACCATTTGTTTCCTTCCTTGAGGCCCTTTCATGTCATCTCTCGATCCTAAGCAGGTAACAGCCTGCAACGCATTAAGAACCTGACTAATCCATCCTCGGGCTCTCTCCCTGGTCACCTCGGCGAGAGGGTGTCCCCTTTCCCAACTGTTGGAATTCTGGCTCGTGCGTGGCAGCCTCTGTCCAGATGGCTCATTATCTAGCGCAGTTGGTAGGATCTGAAATGGCTGATGGTGCCCACTTCATCCCAGATGTCTAAACAAACACAGACTGAAATTGCCTTGTCAAGGAGACCTGCCTGCAAAACTTTCAGCCAAAAAATGGTAGGAAAACCTATCCGAGTCTGGAACAGGGTTCTAGTGAGCAGATTCTTTGCTGTTACGTTTATTAATTAGTTATTTTACCACTCTAAGTAACACAGACTCGAGTAGGCTGGGTGCAGCTTAGCTCCCCATACACTTCCCAGGCTACAAAATTAATCCAGCTGCAATTCCCCAGCACCAGCAGCAGTACCTGGTTATGTCTAGATTAATGGATATGGAAACATCCCCTGGGTCAGGAAAAACATAACTAGAAGTGGGTGTGATAGTAAAGCTTATTGCAATTACTAATTTGTACCATAACGGTGCTAAGCAGATAAGAACAACATCTTCCACTGACACATGTAGTGCTGGGATGGCAACACAAGGTCTCAGACCTCTAATCGCAGATGTCAGATGGATGGGAACACTCTGCAGTTCTGCCAGCACATCTCTCGAGGGCCCCCGCAGAATTTCCCTGCTCGTTTACTGCCAGATGTCTTACACAGCCCAACTTGAGAAGTCCTAGAATCTCATTACTCCGCTCCTCCCACTCCACCCAGCAGCAGTGGTCTGCAAAGTCTGACTCAGAACAAGCCTTTGTTGTTTAAAGGTCATGAAAATTCCATCAAACAGTAACTGCTGGTACTTCAGCATCGCACGGTGCTCTAAACCAGCACAAGGCACGTCCTCTCCAGCACACGCAGGAGGCTGCTGTCCTCTTTTGTCTCCCCACTACAGCCAGTCTCACTGTTTAACGAGCCCTGATCCTGCAGCAGCATCACCCTTCCACACTTCCCTCTCTGACTCGAGGATTTTCACGCATAAAACCGAGATAAATCCACTCGCTTTCCCGTCTCAGTGGATCCTCGCAGAGTTAGTTCACATACACGTGCAAGGTCATAAAGCGAAGCCATCCTATGGTATTACTGTTGGTACTCAGGATTTTAAATCACCTATCAGAGCTTTTGCAGTAGCAATTCTTGCCAACTCGCCAAACAGGGCAACAAATGACAGCACGTGCTTTCCTGACCAGTCACGGGGAGCGAGCGAAGCGATGGCAAACGTGGCAGAGAGCGGTTCACGAGCAGGCAAGGGGCCCAAGAGCGTGTGTAAAACTTAGAGATCATCTTCAGAAATGATACCTGTACGGGGAAACCAGTCTGCCTGCGAGTAACGTGCGGGAAGAAAAGGCAGTCTGAGCCAGAGAGGAAACAGTTCCTCGGTTCTCCACGTTGTCACAGCACAGCAGAGCTCTCCCGTTCGCGATGCAAAGCGCTGCCCAGCAGCGGCTCCAGCCACCTCTTCTCCATCCGAGTGCAGCCGCTTCGACCAGACCCGGAGTTCATTCCAAACACACATGATAATACAGAGCTGTTCTACACAACGTCCACGAGCTCCGGTACCAGGCGTCAGTTGGCGCGTTTCTGGCCACCTACGAAGCATCAGCTTCGTTAGTGACCGAGAGGGGACAATCAGGGGACAATCAGGAGCCATTCCAAGCGGCCCGCGCGGTGATGCTGGAACGCACAGCCTAGGGCAGAGCAGCTCGCAGCCAGGATGACTGCCCAGCTTCTGCTGAGAGCCCAGGAGACTCCAGCACAAGGTGCCAGGAAGGCTGCTCCCTCCGCACCAGCCAGCACGTGTGCTGTCACACACTCTTCTAAGTCTTCACTTCTCAAACAGGACCATGGGATGGGTTTGGGATGGATTCTCTCCCAAGAAGCCTAATGCAAGAGATGTGCTCCCAGAGACCCCACGAGCAAGAGGAACAACTAGGAAGAGCTTCAGTAAGAAGGCTGATTGCACCACACAGCTGCTTTATCGCCATCTGATGACTTCTGAGCAACTTTCACTTGCCAGCAAGCAACACTTCTCCCAATTAATGCTGAAAGCTCATAGCACAGAGAAGTGGGATGGAGCCTGACAGGCCCTTGACCCCATTCACTCCCCTGCTGCTGGTGGGGACCTGCCCATCAGAGACGCCACACCAACCACCAGCAAGCAGGCAACAAGGCAGGAGAACAGCCCCACCATCATCTCTTCCCCTTGGGCTTCACTTCATGGAGCAGAACGAAGGGCAAGAGTTTTACCAATTTGCTTATTTTCTCTCCAGTTCCATACAAAGGTTTTGTGGTCGTTGTCCCCATCCCCACCCTGTTTTCACCATCTTCCTGGGGCAGGTGTGAGCAGTGCTATGTGAAGCAGTTACCTTCATTCTCTGTAGCTAACCACAGGCCTCCAGATTATTAATTAGCGTTCATATATCAGGTCTAGTAAGTTGGCATGTGACACTAGATCAAATTCTGTTAATTTCTCCATCCCCTGAATACTTTATAGCTATTAATTAGGGGTGTGAGCTGTGTGAAAAATGTTATAAAAGTGAGATCTGGAAACACAGACAGACAGATAAATCATCGGCCGACAGATGCTCATCACACTCTGCTTTCAGTGAAACAGAGGAGCCTTATTTTAGAATAGTGGAGAACAGCAGCCTCTCCACTAATGATGAGGCTCGTTAGAAGATGTTTATAAGTAATACATTTCTAGACAGATTCTGACACCCTAATTTGCACCTCCTAATACTTCACTTCTCACTCTAAACCAACTGTACCAGATTCCCACCACAACTGGCATGGCACCTCTCTGACCGGGCATCCCTAGAGCAATTTTGACCCAAGCTCCAAAACATGTCGCAGCGTTAAGAATACAAACAAGCATACAGAGGCATTTCTTTTGCTATCACTTCCAGAGGCACACTTAGGCAGTGAAGAGGCACTAGCTTTGTCAGTCAGCTGGACTAGCAGTGTGGGAAAGTCAGCATAGAGGAAGCTTTGAATTCCAGCCAAGATGCAGTAGCTGTCTATAACATTTCAGTCAAGGAAAAAAAAAAACCAAACAAACCCAAAACTGTCCATAAGGTCAGTTCTTAGAGAGATCAAGGTCTGCCTGTAACCCTTGCTGAGTGGATGGGTAGATAGATAACTAAAAAAAGATACTAGAAATAAGCAGAGCATCTACAGAGGATAAAAAAAATAAGAAATGGCCTCCAAAAAAGCTTACTGCTTAAATGTCAAGCAAAAGAACAAAGTGAGAATTATCAAACTCTACAAAAAGTGAAGCTTTCCTGTAGAATGCAGCAAAGACCAGAAAGGGAATGGTCCATGTAAAAAGAAAACGTCAATACAATGACAACCAAGTAAAACTGGCAACAAACGCACGCAGGCTGGAAATCAGAAGAATTTTTCTAAATAGAAGAATGAAGTTCTAAAATAAATGCCCAGTAGGAGTAGGAGCTTCACTAAGTTTAAGCCAAAGCTTGTGAGGTTCCAGATAAAAACGTACGTGAGGAAGTTTGCAATAGGAGGGCACCAGTCTCAGGGTTCCAGGGGCTCCCTGACCACCCTGCGTTTCTCTCGGCAAGTTTTCCGTATTACGACACTTGTTTCAAAGTTCTGTGTTTAATCAGGCAGGATCCCTCTGACGAGTGGAGAAGCTGAGGTCCATTAAACTCTAGATTCTGTGCATTGTTCTATAAATAGATCGAACATCATGTTCTTCAGCGTCGGGAAAGATTAAACGATATAGTGCATTTGAAATGATGTTCTGTTGCTTTAATGGTGCCAAGGGTAAGGTAGGATTAAAAGGAGAGCCACAGAGGAGGGGAGGGGAATCTTTCATCTCTGGAAAGTAATGAAGAGGCCCAAAATAAGATCAAGGTCTGACTGTAAGTGGTTCCATCAAATTATGTAGGAATATAATGAGTTCTACACTATCCAATTTCCATATGCAGCTCTACAACATCTTCCCCCAAAGCAGAAATGACAGACTATTTAAACGTGGCTCAAAACCTGTTTAACGTAAAGATTCGAGAGGAAGGGAAGTCCTTTTTTGTTCCTTAGGAAAAAGAAAAGCTTAAAATGACAGAAAGGAGATCGGCCGAAACTTACTTTTCTAACAGCGCTGTAACTCCGCTGCCTGCCCATTAGAACGGGCAGATGGAACCAGGGCCAGCAGAATAACAACTAGTACTTATTATATGGGTCATTTGCTTTTTAAACAGCCATTATTCCACTCAGTGTTCAAACACATGTAATAACCCCGAGCCCTCATTGGCAGTCCAGCCTTTGTTAAAGAGGAGACAGCCGCTTCCCAGAGCCCTAAGTAGGACAGATGATCACTGTTGCCTGATTATATTGAGGAAAGCACTCCACAGACAGTAGATTCATTTAATATCCTGTCCACTCCATTATTTTTGAATGCTCCTTAGAAAATGAACAGTTTTCCATTTTCTGCTTGGCAAGGAAGGGCTACAACAGACCAGGGAGCTCAGCTGGTTTCCACCCGGTGAAGGTCTCAGCCATTCCCTTTCCAAGTTAGAGATGCACGCTGAGGTCCCTCTCTCAGAGGCACAAACTGAAAACCTAGCATAAGATTCAGAAAGGAGCTTGGCAAAAATTAGTCGAAGGTACCACGGACAAGATCACTTTAGGAAGGTGAGAGCACAACTACAAGAAAAATACTTTTTGTCGTTCCATACTCTCAGCCCTGGTGCTTAGCCTGCAGAAGCTCCTGTTGAATGTTCAAGCTGCTTCTTACCTTTTCACACGAGGAAAGTCTGAGAGAACTGGGACCATTGAGCCTGGAGCAGGGAAGGCTCAGAGGGATCTTACACATGATTACTTGGAGGGAGGGTGTGAAGAGGACGGAGCCAGACTCTTCTCAGTGGTGCCCAGTGACAGGACCAGAGATGACAACACAAACCAAAACATCAGCATGCCCTGTCTGAACATCAGGAAACACTTACTCAGTGTGAGGGTGACCAAATACTGGCACAGGTTGCCCAGGGAGGTTGTGGAGTTTCCATCCTGGAAGATATTCAAAAGCTGCCTGGACACAGTCCTGGGCAGCTGGGTCTAGATGTCCCTGCCTGAATTGAACCAGATGACCTACCAGATGACTTCCAGAGGTCCCTTCCAACCTCAGCAAGTCTGTGAAGGATAATGTTCCAGTCCAAAGAGGGGGCAGAGTGCACACAGGACCTGTACATGTTGTACCTGACATACACTCGTCTCCTTGCTCAAGTACAGAAGATCTGGAAAGCTGAAGATGTCTGGCAAATATGAAATTATGTCGTAGGTTTTAACTTAATAGTTTATTATACCACATAAATCAAGAGTGAACATTATCTCCATAAGAACTAGATGAAAATCATCAATAAATAATAATTAGCTGTTTCCTGGACCTGCCATCTGGTAAGCATTTTTTCCCAGCCAGCAACTCCTGCTCCTTGCACTTCTCCAAAGCAGCTAAAAGAAGAAGACAGGCTTTTCTTCCTCCTTCATCAGCCCATCCGAGAAACAGACACACAGGGTGCTGACAGACACTCAGATCATCCTCCTGACCGTACCTCAGCACTCCACGTGCACGGGGCTTCACTGCCCTGCCCGCTCATTCCAAGTCTCCAGTTTCTTAAAAAGCAGGAAGGAACCAGAAGTTACTGGGACCTGTCTTCCACCCAGCCCTCAGAAACACGTGGGCTCCAAGATAACCAAATTAATCATTCTAACCTGTAAGTGGCTGTCATTAGTATTATTATTTTCATCATATAAATTATCTTCCAGATTAGGTCATATGCATTTTGAGATCCTGTGGTTTCCTAGCAACTCCTCTTACCACTCCACATGCAGACACAGTGTGCCGTTTTCTTTTCCTTTTTTAGACTCCCCGTGCAGGGGTTATATTCAGCAACAGTGATCTCAGGCCTGGCCCTAATAACCTTTAGTCTGTCACGTTTGTGGGATGAGATGCAGAAGACAGCTCTCCCTATCCCCCTGAAAAGACATTTGCAGCAGATG
Organism: Todiramphus chloris collaris; assembly: GCA_025345505.1. Lineage (NCBI taxonomy): Eukaryota > Metazoa > Chordata > Aves > Coraciiformes > Alcedinidae > Todiramphus > Todiramphus chloris. Next base: position 2,242,594 of record JANVCC010000045.1, read on the forward strand.
GCCATAAAAACGTGGTCATCCACTTGTCCCTCTTCTGTCCTGCAGGCCAGAAGTACTGGGCTCTGCAGGACAGGGATGACAAAAGCACGCTCACACATGTTGAAAACTGACAGGATTTGGAAGGTTCCATCAGCCTAATTCTCTAGTTTACTGCAGGCAAATTATGTGACCGTACATCCTACGGTTCTCTGCAAAATGCTCCTTCTTCAAAGCTTGCATTGGGTGCCCTAAGTTCAAGCCTTCTGCCTCTGCAATTTACTCCTCACACATTACACACAGACTTTCACATAAAAACATCAGCTGTGGTTTTAAAGTCCAATGTGGGAAACTGTCTAGAAGGCCAAACCAATTTTAGGCGCTGGCTTTAATTAGCTTCTCTAGATGAGTTAATCAAGATATCTACCAAATTTAATCACAATGGGGGCAGAGTTAGGCAATGTGACAATCCTAGACAATCTTTTATATAAGGAGAAGAGGATTAACTTCTGTCCTGCCCCACTGACATTTTTTTTTAAAATAACATCTGTTCTAAACTACAAAAGCTATGGGGCTTAATTATTTAGATACCTAGTGGCCCCATTTCAAAGAAGAAAAGGGAACAGAACTCAGAAACGAACCATCTCCAGTCCATGTGAAGTACAACTATTAATATTTGATCCGCTCCTAGCCTGGAGGCAAAGGGAATAATGTTCATCACAGGAGCCTAAGACTGAATACACTTTAACAATTGACTGAACTGGAGACGAGGGTGAAACCTTTCCTGCTAGGCGAGCTAAGCTGGGGACTCTGGTACTTCCTTAGCAAAGAAGCTGATATTTTGTCAAGCACAGAAAGAAACTCAAGTCTTCTGTGGTTGCCATCAGAGCCTCACTGGATCCAGTATCCAGTCCTGACTGTGGAAGAGATAAAATCATTACAGAAAGCAAGGACCAGAGATACAAAGACATACCCGTGCAAATAGAAGAAATAATTTAATGGAGATGCAATTAACAGGACCAGAGACACAATGCCACATAACTAGAGACTGGAACATCCCTCAGCCCCTTATCCCCTGCTCTCTCCCCATAACTCATATCCCATAGTAGTGGTCTCTGTGATTTTTGTTCCACGTTACAGTCTCAGGCCAGTCTTGCCCAGAGCAAAAGAGTTGTTTGGGAAGAGTCTTCAGAAAAACTTAAGATCCAATTTCTTTTTCTTGTTGCATTCTCAGACTATGTCTTGCAAATAGAACTTTGACAGAGTGACCATTGGGAGATCCCTTGGCCCCAGTACAGAATAACTTTCATCAGGGATTTCGCTCTCATGTACTGACTTGGAGACTTAACATCAAAATGGGACAATGAAATCTAGGTGAAGTATAGAAAAGACAGACAATTTTGGATGTCCCCATTTAGGGGTGTCAAAAGAAGACCTATTTTTCAGAGTGGTCATAGTCTGTGTCACCCAATTAAAGCTGCAAAGTAGGATCCTGTACCTGTCTTGGCTCGAGAAATTGTCTGCTTAAGCAGAAGCTCTTAAGGTTAAACAAATCTTTCAAATGTTGAGGGCCAGAGTCACTCATGCACACATGGTAATAAAGCTCCTGAAATTATTAAACTCTCTGGACCCACTGCAGATATTTGCCTCTTGGCTTTACTCTTCCTACAGTGTATACCCATTAGCACCTCTAATTAGAAAGGAAAATCACGAGTTCCATGTTATTTAAAAGATTATGCAGCATTTTAAGCTACAGCACAATGTAATTATTTTTTAATAGCCACAGCTATTTCATGTATTTACTTTTAATGGTGTTTGAGTCATAAATTAACAGTAGAAAAGGAAAAGGCAAATCAGCACTTGACAGAGAAGCAGGCAACAACTGAAAGGAACGGCTGAAATGGTAAAAACTGTGTGATCAGAAAGGAAGAGGGTCTTATTAGCTCTCCTTCTTTGCTTTATTCTGGACTGCTTTTCATCAGCTGCCTTGTCCTGCTGGAGGTCAAGGTCAGGGATAAATAAAAGCGAGAAGAGTTGAACGTCTGTGTTGTTGCAGAGTGACTTCTGTGAGTTTGGCAAGAGAAGCTCTGCGTGAGCAGAGCAAGTGACAACACAGATGAAAGATAAAAAGAGGATTAAAGAACCAAGCACATTAGAGAGAAGGTGAGCCGTGGAAGCAGCACATGTGCAGAGCCCGTACGTGCTGCTAAATCACACACAGTCATCCTATGCCAGGGGCACGTCCGCCTCTAGTTGCTGTGCATCTCACCCCTCCAAAAAAATGCCTAATCACTTTTGAAAGGATAAACAGATCTGCCTCTGGAAAGGCTTTCAGCATTCTGTGGCACATTATGTTCTTCAGACATAAGCACTCCCCTGGTTCCTGGAGCCAGCCGTGCTCACTAGCACCTTACCCTGCCCGCACACCACCCCTATTTCACCCCCCGCCCTCGCCAAGCAGAGGAGAACCTGAAATTTCCTTCCTCTTGGCATTGCCAGCACAGGGAGCGATCACTGGTGGGCCGAGCTCTAACTTCAGCTTGTTTGCCTTCTTCCCAGAAAGCCCGGCTCGCGAGGATCCGAGTGGCCAAGACAGGCAGCTCCAACGCTTACCTTCACAGCAAGCGCAACGGCCTCCTGAACGAAGCCCTCGAGCTGACGGTGAGTACCGAGACAGCAGCTCCTGCCATGGAGTCTGAGAAGCTCCCTAATCCCCCCTCCTCTCTCCGGGCTCCCTGCCTTTCTCTCTCCGTTGCCACCCAGTTGCTCAGCGTGGCACCGGAATGGGGTTATGTACAATTACCCTCTCACCTACTGTACGTGCTGGGTGCAGGGGCAGCTGGAATCCAGCTGCGAGACTGAGCGGGAGGAAAAAGCTTCCTCGGGCTCCTCCTCGAGCTAGGAAAGGATCTGGCCTCCCAGCAACGACCCTCGAATCCCTCCGTGTGATGGAGCTGTTGGAGCTGTTCCAATTTATACAGCCCAGGGTCTGCCCATGCTATAAATACCCACTCTCTTCCAACATATGGTTATTTATTTTTAAGAGTCTCTCTCTAGTGTGGACTATCTGATCGTGCCCAACAGGACAGGAATATATTCCCTAGCTCCTGGTTCAGGCAGTTTGGTGGTGGGTTTATTTTTAACAGAAAGGCCTCTGGAGGCCAACGTGAGCTGTTCGGGAGAAGCAAAGTTTTAAGTGCGTCGGATTGCTCAGCAGAATCAGCAAAATGAGAGGAGGTTATTACATTAAGCCTGATCAACACCAGAGCAGGTATTAGCACATTTCATGGATTTCATTTCAAATAAACCAGCCTTTCGTGCACATGGTGGGCAGGGAGCAAGATGAAGAATGTCTAATTGAGCCACCCAGCACTAGTCCGTGCATCCATCCTTAGGGCCTCATCCTTCCCTGGCACGCATCCTTGCATTTGTGAAATCAAAGCTGAAAACCCCTTTCATCTCCTGGTGAAAGCAGCTCACTAGGACCCGAGCCCAGTCCTGCCCAGGTTCGGTGGGTGCAGCTCACGGAGGGAAATCGTGCAGCACCACATTTTGCACGTAGGATGCAACTCCGTGCAGACTGAGATAGAGGAGCCTGGACCTTTACAACTGGACCAGTTTTTAAACCGACTCCACAAAAGCACTTCACACGATGCACAGCTTTGGAAGGTAGGACGCGCGGATCACTTTCTGTTCTCCCCTCCAAAACAAGCTGGATGCTTCTGACGACACATCTAAGGTTGTCTCCTGCTCTCCGAATGGCAGCGACGCTCAGAAAATCTGTTTCTTGAACCATATGTTGCTGTTGAGCAGCTGACAGAAAGTTTCTTTATCAAGAAGAGGCCAGGGAGATGGGTCAACACCTCTTCCAGAGCCTCATCCCCATGAGGAAAAAGGCTCAGGACTGGGAAGGCAGCTCAGCTGAGATTCTGCTGTTTCAGTGGCCAGGAACATGCAGAATTCTGACTGCAAATTTAAGACCTCCTCCCGAGTTTTACATTTCTAGTTTTTAAAAATGCCAGATCTTAGCAGGGACACTCAATCTGCACTTGATCTTCCAGCCTGTGACAATCTCCTCACTTCTCTTGTCAACCAAAACCTCCTGCCAAGACCACTCACGGAAGAGCAGCTGATGCACCAATGCTTAAGTCCAAAATGAAGAAATATTTGGCTGAATGTGTTCGTTTCCTGGCATTTGCCCAAAATTAAGTGGAAAAAGGGTACTTCTGTTGGCTACAAAGCTACTGTAGACACAGGAAGAAAATAAAAACATTTCTAAGGAGGTTCTAGAGGATTTTTTCACAAGTTAATAACTAAATTTAGATACCTAGAGCAGGTAATCCCAAGCTTTTTCTGGATGCAACTTGCTTTCTGGTGGGCTTATAGCTCTAATGCTAACAGGACTCCTCCACAGCCCAGTAAGACCCACAAATCCTACTCCGAAAAGCACTGGATATTGCATACATTTTTATTAATACCTTAAGAAAATAAGAATTAGTATCTATTATTATTAACACGATGAGAATACATTCCCACGTGAAGGAATTTCATGTTGAAATAGTCAAAAGCAGAGGGTACAGGGAAGGAAGAATTACCATCTAACCTGAGATATATGGGAATTTAATCAAGACACTTGCCAAAGCTGTGCCCAGCATCTGCACAGCCACCAGGAAATAATCTTTGACTACCTGAGGACCTGACTCAAGAAGCAAGATATACCCCTGAATCCACAGGTAGGGGAATGAGTGAATTAATTACAGAGCTGCAGGACATCCTTTGTTGTAACATACACATCACCATTCTAACCCCACCAAGCAAGATTTTTACGTCCTTTCATTTTATGGCAAGAGAACAAACTATTCTTAAGAGTACAAGCATGTGAATGACAGCATGGTCTAGCCAGCCAAATTTTTTTTAAGCTGTAAAAATACAAAGGGATGCGACTTTTGTAGTTGCTATCTTAGGGACCAAAATATTATCTACATACTGTGCATATCCGTCCGTCAAATTAGTATCAAACTGCTTCAGTGGTCACGTCCACACCCCGGGTTGATACCTCAGCAGAGGACTCATGCTAACTTTAATGGACTTCACATGGCCAGATTGCCACAGGGCTGCTTGGCTACCCAGCAGCAATTCCAACTGCAATTACTCTATGGCCACGATGAGATCTAATCGCTTCCAGCAGCGGCAATCAGGCAGGACTGTGATCAATGGATAATTGATCACAGTGCAGAGTGCAGATTGCCCTGCACTCCCACACCTCCAGGATTTGCCCGAGAAAAACAACTGCCCCAGAACGTGTCCTGGCTGCAGCTCTGCAGTCACGCTAATAAATTGGGAAATAAGGACTGTTCAAGATTCCGGAACATGTGCCAGAATGTCCTTTCATTAGCACCAGAATGAAGATACTGACACCATCTTTCGAGGGAACAGCACGTCTTCAGCCCGTAGCCTTGTACCAAAGGAGAGGGAAAGAGAAGAAAAGGATTCATCCAAGGACAGCAGCAGGAAGGAGCTCTGCTCCGAGCAAGAGCACAGACTCTAGCTTCAGAAACATGTGGATTTGTGGCATTTTGCATTTGCCATCTAGACACAAAGTACTCAGACCGTTCTTTTCTCATTTAGAGAGAGAGTTTTAGTGGGCTTTGTGTCAGCCGTGCTCAAGGGATGGTGAGCTCCTTCCCATGGCAGCAGCCTACAGATCCTCTTAGCGTTAATCTCCTTGTACAGCCACCCGAAATTCCCTTTTAGCTAAAATGCTAGGAGGTGTACATCCTAGGAACAGTAGGTTGTGAGGTCTTGGGCCTTTTCACAAGCAGAATCTGCTTAGACACAGCTAAGCGTGCCAGCCGTTCTCAGGGGAAGGGACAGTCAAACCCCAGCTCACCCGTGTCCAGCGTTGTGTGCTGGAGCATTTAAGTACAAGAGGCAAAGTGGAAGTATTTTGGATTTCAGAACTGCCACTACAGCGTGTTTCAGTCTCCCTCCAAGCAACCAGCAGTTCACTGAATGTCTTCCAAGAACAAACTGAATGGTAGCTGGCACCAAAGCCTTGCAAAACTGGCATCCCACCTCAAAAAGCAAACCATCTCCTTTCCTGCCCCCCCACCAGCTTTTCCATTCCAGCCAGACTCTTCTGATGAAGACACAGACTTTGTTTGCCTGCAGTAACGTAGGTACCACTGATACAGCCTCTACAGGTACACACTCCTCAGCAGTACTATCAAAACGCCAAGCTCTTCTGTGATGTTAGCCCTCTCACTGTCCTAGGGCAGCAGCTCCTACAGATCTCATTCTTAATTGGCACACTGGGACGTTCGCAGTGGTCACAGTGCTCTCTGCTCCTGAAAACACGGAGCCGATTGAAGAAAAAGTGAAAGGAAGAGAAGGTACCGGCCACACTCAGGGATGATAACACTTTATTCTTGGCCACTGCCACCCCTTGACCCATTTCCAGCAGCAGCAAGCCTCACCTCTCCACAGAAGGCAGAGGGAGAGCCTATGCCATGCTGCCTAAAAGTTAACGACTGGCTGCTGCTGGAGGTATGGGAGCTCCATCTTTGCTTTCACATTCCATACAGATCTTCTCTCGAGCAAATACCTCATAAAGAGATCCTGTCTGCTGTATGTGCTGTGCTTTCTCCCTCTTCTTCGAGTGTTTTAGTGCAGCATCTGATCTGCTTCAGGGCTTGCAAGGACCTCCATGGGAAATATTCCAACACAGACTTCAGCAGAGGCCGTAATCTCAGCAGGGTATGAAACAGGACCTGCTTGATGTGTTAGCTCACCAGGAGGATTGTTAATAAGAAAAACGGAACAGCTTTTTTTTTTTTTTTAGGCCACTTCTAAAAATACTTCTGGGAAAGCTCATTTTCCAAAGCAACAGCAACAAAAAACCCATAACCTGCCCAAGATGCATTCCCGTAGGAATCTATTAATTCTGTGTACCGTAAGTCAGCTCTCTTAATGTACCAGTTCAGCTCTGTTTTGGCACCTGTCACAGACAGAGTTATTCCTTCACTTAAGGATCACAGAACCATTCTGGAAATGGCATCCAGAACACACATTTGCAGTGAATCACTGGGGCACACGGGTGTATTTAAAAGCAGTGTTTTAAGAAGAGTTGAATTTGACCCCCTCGAGAGCAACAGGCAATGTCTTGGCACTTCTGCCAAGATGTTCTTCCGCGTCTCCCATCCCACCCATTTTCTCCCTTGAACAGCGAGATGCTGCTGTTTCTTGTCTAAGCAGAGATTCAAGCCCTGCACATCCATTTCTGGCTTTCAGATTTAGGCATTACAGAAGACACCAGGCACCCCTTACTTATGGAGCACAGGGAAACATCTTACAACACCCAATTGCTGTTTTAATGCATGCAATTGTCTTTGAAAATGCTAGTCATCAAAGGCACGCACAGATTAACACATCATGAAATCACAAGGAATTTCAAGGTCAGGAGCTTAAGTAGTACAAGAACATCCTTAACAACCCAGATCTTAAATCTGCCACCACAGAACAGAGAAAGCAAGAAACATAATCCTGTCTCTCAAAGAGCACAGAAATTCTCTAAACAACCCCTGCTTTTTCCCCCTCTATTTCTGAGGTGTATCTGATCACAGGGTAAGTGACACGCTGTATTTTGAGGGATGTGAGCATCTGATTCACTGATGCAGTGCAGAAATCAAAAACACAGGGTACTGGATCTCTCCCCCCACACACGAGTTGACTAAATTGGCCTATTGCTGTTTTGATGACTGCTCTGATGCCAGGCTTTCTGCAGGAGCTAAACATTACGCACACTCTGAGCTCAAGCTCCTAACCTCCCATCCCTTTCTATTTCAGCTGTTTGAGGCAGATCAAGCCTCTCAGTTTACCAAAAGCAGAAAAACTGATCTGAGAGCTGTGGCTTATCCTAACCACTAATAACACCACAGCCCATGCAGTGTCCTCCCAAACCACCACGTGCACACATACCTGGTGTCGAAGCTGAGAACACATCAGCTCCCCATTACGTCTTTCCAACCCAGAATCCCTGAAGGGGATTACCAAAAGCTGCTCATCCCACTCAGCTCTTCCTAGAGGGGACCACTCCATTTAATGGTTTTCGACCTAAATACTCCCAGCTGTAGCCAATCCTCCCCAGAGGGCACAGGCTGCCTGCTTTGACTCCAAGCACCCCCTACTCTGAATTAGCTTACAGATTTGCTAGCTCTATTCCAGCAGTTTGAGTACACGGGGGAAAGCTGGTCCCCAACTGTTGCTGTTCAGTGAGTCGAGTATGCGGACCGTGAGTTCTTTGGAACAGGCTTGTCTTGTTCTGGCTTTGTGCTAAGTGATGCACAGAGGGTTCCTGGTCAATCTGCAGGACTCCTGGGCGCTGTGTTACTAACACAAAAATCACACTAAGCCATCCTCTGAGTGAAAGCCACAATCCATAAGAAACTAATGAAGATGGGACCTCCCTTCTGCCAGAGAACTGCTGCCACATTTCATACGGACATAAAGCCTTTGCCTCAGCTGCACAGTGCTTTTCCATGCTCCTCCCTTCTGCCTGCCTTGGCTACAGGAGGGGTTACACACCTTCAGTGTGCACCAGACCCAGGCCTCGGGACTTGCTAGAAACTCCCCACCAACAACCAGATACCCCGAGGCAGGAAAGAGCAGCTCCCTTTAATAAACTGCAGGTATAAAGTCTGGAAAACAATCAGTGATGTCTCTGAAGAGGCGAGGCAGAGCCAGGAGTCCTGTCTCTAGAAACAGCACGACAAAATCCAACCCACGAAAGCCTGGCTCCACATTTCTGACCTGGTGTGCAGCCGAGACTCAGGAGGCTTTGGCACTGCCACGGGCAAGCTCCAGCAGGCACAGCCAGGCTTTCAGCTCAGCCCAAGTCAGACAGCTTGTGCTTTGTCTCCTAACAGAGACTAGAGGTCAGGGCACATCTATTGGCATCCAAAGGTCATGTCAAGCTTTCAAGTCTTAATGGTTTGGTTTTTTTTAGACAAATAGAACAGCACAGGTTCTGGTTTTCTTTACCTTTTGTTTTCTGAGCCTTGACATTGTATGTCAACAGTATTTTCAAGTTTTCCTCCCCAGCTACACAATGGCCAGAAACGCAGCGGGTTTGAATCAAAGCTGAGCTCCTCACCTGAGTTTACAAGCCAAATTGTTGAGAAAAGTAATGAGGTAAAATCCTGAGTCACAAGAAAAACCTGTGAGCTGGCAACACTGAAATCGTTCTCTCCCTCTGTGTGGAGCTACTGCTGTAGTCCTGTTTGTTTGCGTGGTTTTACAGCTGGTTTGGGTTTTGGTTCTTCCCCCCCCCCCCCCCCCTTTTCTGACTGTTCAGGGATCCACTGAAGAGGAACAGCATATGACTAAAGGCACCTCCTTAATTGAAAGCCAACATCACCACCTGCTGCACTGCCTGGAAAAAACAACCGTAAGTAACAACACAAATCCTTTTCCATCTCCTTGAGTCTCAGTGCCCGGCTCAGGCTTCCCATGGAGAAGCTGCTCACACAGCGTGCTCTCAGCCCACCTCCAAACCATGCCCGAGGGGGCTGACACTCAACCTCCCCAAACCACTCTGCGATGGGTTAAATGCACTTCTATTCCATTGCCTCTTAAAAATAAAGGCAGACATTGCCGTGCAAAGGGATAGAGATGCAATTACCCACGACACCGCTCACTACAACCAACGTCAACAGCAGGTTGCTCAGTCAACTTCACTTGAATGGAAATAACTTTTCAGTATGGGGTTAGGGAGATCCTACACACAAAGTGTACATTAAGTTTAACTTCTTCAGTGTTTCTGAACGAGAAGTAAATTGCATTTGTCTTGTGCCGTTAGTCACACTTTGCATATACTCGTCAGTTGTGCTAATTACTAATAAAAGACAGTTCTGCTTCCTTAAGAGGAGACAGACTGTGCCAGTGACTCCAAGCTCCAGTGACAACTAGCTGGAACTAAACAACCCTTAGCCCTTCGGAGGGCACAGAGCAGATGAACTCTCTGAAGGGGTTTAAAGGTTGCACATATCTTTTCTCACTCCAGCTGTGGTTACAAGAGCGGGTAATTTCTCTCTAAGCCAGCCAAGCAGTCGCTCTAACTTTTTTGTTTGCATCACGCAAGGTGTTGGGAGTGAGAGTTTTATTTTTCATTATGAAGTGATTCTGTATGCAGGAGTCTCTTGGAACATTTCAGATGTTTATTTGATACATATGTTTTACTTCCAGGTTTATATAAAAGGTTCTGCAGTAAAGGAACACATTGTGTATACCATGATTCATTTTAGAAAGAATGAAGAGAGGTTAACACTTGAAATATTCATGCCTTTTTCTATCTGCATCCATCATCAAATGTACTTTTGATTTCTGACTTGCGAGAGCTTTCTTTTAGATAAATCACCTTCACTTCCATAGTTTGGCTTATGCTGGAATAACACCACTTAGGCTTCAGCGATACACTGGAAGAAGATGGTTAATTACAGTGACCTGCTGAGTACAGCTGGTTGATCCCAATGAGCCATAAAGGTCACCATGCCAAGGACAGTGAACTGATTCTTCCTGTATCAATGACTAATGAGTTTATAAGACTCATCTTGCCTTTATTTCTAGCAATTTTGGATGTTACATAACAAGCAGATATTTCACAATCTGACTCTTCAGTTTAGAACTTTACGCTTAAAACCTGCACTACCCTGACCTGTATTTCACAGGGATGCTTTCATTTGAAAACTTTTAACTAATTGGCTGAAGCGAACAAAAGCTGACAACCCCGTCTCCAGGGTCTGACCTTGCAAGACCCGGGATCTGTAAAGGCTCACAGAAATTCTGACCTCTGCACAGGGTGGGTGGACATCTCTGGGAGCTGCCCGAGTTGCTCCATGGCTAACGAGCTGCTCAGGGTGCTGGAAGTAACATGGCCAAAGTGTATCCTAATTTGTAGCTGTATTTGCCCAGCACACAAACACAGCTAGATTGCCTCCAGCACCACAAGCCTACTCAGACAGTGAGTCTCACTGGTTGAAAATGTTCAAACATGGCTTTTTCCAGCAAAGAAGTAACAGTGATACTCTGAATTTTGATTAAAAACTAGAGGGAGAATCTCTATAATATTTAATGTGTTTCCCCTCACATTTTTCAGCCAGTTATTACAACGATGTTGCATCAAATCATGTAGCAAGTTTGGATTCTGGTCTGAAATTATCAATCAAAATAGTTCAATCAGCTTGTGTGGAAACTCCAGTTCACATAATCTATTAAAATACCATGCAACACTTTTCCTCCCAAAAATTTCAATCCCAGTAAGAGAATTTTTAAATCCTGAAGAATCATTTTGTGACCACGTTGCAGGAATGGAATGAGGAATGTACCGTGGCTGCAAACTCGTTTCAATGGGCAATTCACCTTTCCTTAAACTAGGCAGGAGGATTCTCCAAGCCCGTGATTTATTGTCACGGTATCTGTGGTCATCACTAGCATACAACCTGACAATTGAATGGCTGTGAATGGCTCACAAATCTGGTGCACCAGATGACAAAGTGACCCTGAAGTACTTCTAGCTGCCATAACAGCGATTACTTTGTCATCTTAACACGACAGATAGAGTTTGTTCAAACAAAAGGGAGGGTTTTTTCCACTTGTTCCAACTCCCAGATTGAGTGTGGACATTCACAGGCCATGTTTCCTCCAAATGCTGAGTGCATCAAATCCTGTCCTTCAACCCAAACCTTTCCTCTGTGTTTTCACAGGGTACGATCAAACCCCATCTCCATTGGTGACCCAATGGCAGTTCAACTCCAATTTGGTACTAGTGAATCAGCAGCTGGAACTTTGTTTTCCTTTGCCTTCAGCTCTCAAAAGATCAAAGTTGTGACCAGTTTTGTTCTATTTCTGAGAACATAACATAAAAAAGCTTTAAATGCAAGGAGGAAGGAAGGAAGAAACAAAGGGGCCTGATTCAGGCAAGGTTTGGTAAAGAGAAGGTCCTGTTGCCCATTCAAACTTGAGTGAGCCAGCTGGAATGCTGAGGCAATAGATGCAATGCTGGGACTAAACTTCTGAATGCTGGAATGGACAATCAATTGTGTTTTTATCTTTTGTTGGCATGTTGTCCCGTAGGGATTGTCCTATCTTGTGGATGATCCCCTGTTATCTGTACGAACTTCCACCATCAAGGTATTTCCTTTTTAATTCAATCTGTTTTCTCTATGGTCTCTGTCACATGTCTGGAGAGTGTTTGCTTCCTTTCTCGTTCCTGGTCTTGTCCTTGGGAGTTTGTGCACGTGGCTCTTCTTGACTATCCCGTGCTCTTGTTTCCTGTGAGAGTCATTGTTCCAGTGACAACCGATGGCTGCCTTCACCATGGCTGCTTTTGTTTCCCATCCTTTCTGATGCTGACAGGGACTGGATAACGGTCACTAGAACTACTTGGGTGTTCATATGCACACAGAGAAAGGTCCTTTCTTTCAAAACTTCTTGTTCCTTAGCATAAAAACTCTTTACAGATTCAGCTTTCTGAATTTCCTACCCCTACACACTTTCCACTCTCACCTGCCACGTTTATTTCCCTCAGCTCATAGCACCCCATGAATTGCAGGTATGCTTTGAACCCAACAGCCAAGAAAAACAACATCCTGCAATTAAGCTGCATGTCAGGTGGCCACTCGAATGCAATACAGTCCTGTTCCCAGGTACAAAGAAAAAGGAGCATGAATCTCCTCTTGGGTTCCAGAACGATGTGGCATTGCAGGCTTTTGAAGCCACGTTTTGGAATCCAGACACAAAGATGAAAGGAAATTCCAACACGGTACATTAACCACCTCAGACTATGTAAGCGAGGCAGCGCTGATAGACTATCATTCTTCTGTCACTGCAACAGCTTCTCTTCTTCCCCGACTGATGCAGGAGAGCAAAATCTTCTCGTGGTTGCAGTGAGTGAAAGGGCAATCATTTGAGATCTGCCTAGTGCCAGTATTTTCAGGCACAGAGGCAGAGAGCTTCTTACACAGACAACACACCCCAGCAACCTAGCAAAAGGTGCCACTGAAAACAAACTGCTGTTGGGCCAAAGCTGTTGGTGTCACCAGAGCGTAATGACACTGTTTTTTTTCCTCTGCCAGAACCACGAGTTCATAGACGAGCAACTATTCGAGCAGAACTGCATGGAGAGCTCAATGCAAAACTATCCTTCTTCTCGGAGTCCCTCCTTGTCGAGTCACCACGGGCTGACCACCTCCTGCTGTTCTCGCCGTAACAAGAAGACCACTCACCTTCCCAACTCCAGCGTGCCAGCCACTCGCCTCCGGAGCATGCAGGAGCTCAGCACCATCCACATCCAGTGCAGCGAGCAGCCCTCGCTTACAACAAGGTACAGTAAATAGGCTCTTGCTCTGAGCTGCCGCGTGCGAACCTCTGGGCGCGTTAGCCAAGCGGCCGCTCTTGCAGGCCTGGTCTCCGGCCAGGGAGAGGGGTCTAGTGCTGGGACCACCTTTGGTTTCCTTCTCCTAAGGACAACCTGAGGGAAGAGGCTCCCAGCTGTTCTGGGGAAGAACTAGGTCAAAGCTAGACTCTAGTGCAGCTCTTCTCTGGCCAGACTGGCCCTAGAAGAGTAATTCCAGCTGACACCTGCCTTTGAAGTGCTAATCTCACATGGGGGAGCCAGCAGTGCCCAGCTGAGAGCCACTCACCAAAGCTGGCACAGGACCACTTCACAGCCCACCTCCCAGATAGCCCAGTACTTCCAAGCCTTTACTGGGAGCAGGCAGAGACGATTGTCTAATCAGGATCTGTCAGCAAAAGCTGGTTGAGAGCTGTACACAGAGACACAGTCCACCAGGGACACTCACATCACTGTTTTCGTTGTCCAAAAGTCCAACCCACAACTGCAAGTGCCAAGAACCACTGGGAAACAAGTAAGATGAATTTCAACACGGTTCCTTAGCTGCTCTCCCCTAAATTGCCATTAGTGACACAGGTGAAATAGTGTCTCTCAACAGAAAATTCTGAAAGTTTCATTTTATACATAACTTGCTGAAAAAAAAAAAAATCATTTCTTCACCGTACTTTTCTTGCAAATATTAAATTACTTTCTAAATCCCCATCAGCCCATTAAACTTCTTGTGCACCAGGCTGGTTTTGAACTTACCATTCTTCTTATCCCCGCTCCTATCAAAGGGATCTAGAAACTGAGACAGAGCTGCCTTCAGGGCAGCAAGCAATTACTTTGTGCCGGGGTGAAGCCAGAAGGGTACTTCAGAGCATGAATTATGAATAAGCAAGCACAAACCAAGGCTCCAGCTATCGCACTTTCAAGATGACAAGAGTTTAAACCAGCACCTGAAACACTCAGTCAGGGGAACATCAACTATTCTGCCTATTGCAGCCACTGCTAAATCAGATGCCAGTGGTACTCGGAATGTCAACAGTGTCTGTTATTTCACTTGCTTACCAGACTGTGTAAGGATGGAGAGAGAAAAAAAGGCTTTTAAGTTGTTTTTTTTCCATGTGGAATGCAACTACCTGGGTGTACTGGTTACCAGTTGCAGAACCACCCACTCCCTAAGACTGCCCCACTCTCAGCTTGTGACTGAGGCAACGGGGGAGCAGAATGGGTTCTGCTGTGTTCTTGGGATGCTTGAGCGATCAGGAAGCATCCTCTTGGTGAGTCACTCTGAGATAACAGCAGCCGTAGCTTTCCAACTGGGAGCTTTACATTCTGAAAAGGACAGGCCTTGTGTTTAAAATGAACGTGTTGGGCTGGTAATAGCAGACTCCTGTAGCTGTGCAGATGCACAGAAATCAACCCATCATTTTCCCCTCCGTAATTAATTATAGGATGCAATTGATGCAGATCTAATAAGAATGCTCCCAGCTGCCAGATCCTTGAAACTACTGCACAGAGATGAAAGAATAGAAAAGATCAAGGGACACTGAATTTGAGAGAGGCATTTGAAATGCAAGGAAGATGACATCTCCTCCTTAGAAGGGAGTACCTGTGCTCTGAAAAGATGCAGTACACAGGACAGTACATTTAAATATCCTCTTAATTAAACCAGAATTATGCAAGAATGAAATGGGAACATAAAGCAATGTGCCCTCTGAAAGAAAAGCTGTGTCCTAACCCGGGGGAATATTAGAGAAAGCTTAGTGTAACCTGGGCAGAAATAAATGATGCCTTGCAGGAACCGGGCGGGTGGAACATTTAAGTGGAGTCTTCTGAATATTTTGGTGCCCTCAGCTCAGAGAAATAAGATACCGCTTAAGATCAATTCCCATCCCCATCCTTTCTGCTCTCTGGTTTGAAAAAAGCCAAACGCTCCATTTGTTTTCTAGTCGTTCCAGTCTCAACATGAAATCAGATGACGGGCTGAGACCGAACTGCAAAACGGCCCAGATCACCACAGCCATCATCAGCATCCCCACGCCGCCCGCGCTCACGCCCGAAGGCGAGAGCAGACCTCCCCCCGGCAGCCCCGGCCACTCCACGAACATTTCCACCACCACCACAAGCAACATAGTCAAGGTCTCTGCCTTGTAAGACGTCTCATGCACAGAAGGAGGCTGGAAGACCAGTGCCCCCTCTCCCTCCACACCTCCATGTTCCTTTCTTGCTGCAAATTGTGCCTGGATGGACCAACCTGACATTTTTGTCATCGAATTAGCAATGGAGACCTAACGAGGCAGCTTTCTTCAGACTCGCATGCTGTGGACTGAGGAAGGATTAGGAAAGGGAGGAAGAGGCTGGTTAAAAGGAAGGACCTGCGTGGAGAGCGTGCTGTGCCATGGTACAGGGCAAAAGTCACCCGCGGAGGCCGAGGGGAAAGAATCATCATGGCAAGAAGAGAGTCGATAAAGGAAATGGAAATATAACACTGTGTATCGCAGCACCTTTTTAAAGGTTTTTAATGGATAATATTTATTCATGAGGAAATGACTGATAAGGTGAAAAACAATGGATTTTGTGATTTTATTTTATTTTTTTCTTCTTCTTCTTCATGGAGCAGAACCTTTAAACCAACCAAAAGTTCACTTTTTTTTTTTTTCTTTTATAGGAAAAGATTTAGACCAAGAAGCCACCTCTCACAGAGTTCTTATTTCCACTCCCCTGTGTGTGTGCGTGCGGGCGTGCAGCAGAACCCCCTCAGAGCAACCCTGCCTTGCAAAGAGCAGAGCACATTGCCATGATTTGGGTGCACAGAAGGGAAACACGAGCACGTGTCAGCACATACCTGTGCACACACGTACACACACACACACCTATTCCACCCTGGATGGCTTTCTTTATTTAGACTATTTTGTATCCGCCTTTTAAGTCAATACAGTGCAATTGCAAACAGTGTGTTTGTCTGCTAATTATTGTCTGTGAAAACATATTTGTGGAAAAAAAAAGAAAAAAAAAGAGAAAAAAAAAAACAAGACAGGCTTCAGTAGAGTTTTAGTCCCATCTGGGTATCTGCTTTCTATTTTTGTTATCACTTACTTGTAAGAGTGTAACTAGACTACCAGTTCTGTATTTTTAAAAAGGAAAACAAAAAAAGGTAGGATTCTTTTTTAATACACACAAATGGCAAAGAATGAGAAAGCACTGAACTCAACTGCATCAAGCGTTCCTAAGTCTAACAAAGGTTTCTTGTAATGTATGCCCATGCTTTTTAATTTTTGGTTTCTACATATACATTTTTTTTTGCTAGCACTGGACATAACAACCCATTGTAAATAGTAGCCAAACAACATCTGGATCTATACTTGATAAGAATTAACCCCAGAGCCAAATATCTTGCATGGACAGAGAGATATTTGGCTTTTTCACAGTCACAGGGCTCCAGTTGTCTCATCAATGGGTTGCACTGATTTTGGGGGTAGACTAGGGCAGCAGGTTTAGTTCTCTGATCCCAGCACAGGATCTACAGCATGTGTCCACTTAAGAGAGAGGAGCAGTACTGGAGTTTGAAAAGTGTTTGGTAAGGTGTGCTACAGACAGCATGCTCTTTTTTGCTGTTCTACACTTAGTTTGAGAAAAGGTCACATGCTTCTAGCCAACCAAAACCAGAAGTACCACTGTGTGGTACTGTCAAGAAGCTAATACATCTAACTAAGCTGTGGTCAGTCCTAGCACCTCAGATCTGTCTAGGAATTCTTTATTGTAAGCAAATACATGGTCCTGAACCATAACTGATTTTTAACCCCACAAGAGGAAGAACTTTCTTCTATTCTGCCTTTCTCAAGCCCCCCTTTCCTAGCAGGTGTGTTCCATGAGG
Source organism: Todiramphus chloris collaris (assembly GCA_025345505.1). NCBI lineage: Eukaryota > Metazoa > Chordata > Aves > Coraciiformes > Alcedinidae > Todiramphus > Todiramphus chloris. The sequence continues at coordinate 2,259,837 of JANVCC010000045.1, forward strand.
AACAGTGGCACCCTCCTTTTCACTTGGCATCCTCTGTTTGACTAATTATTGTGGTCATGCACAAACAAATGGCAATGCCCCTACCCCCCAGCAGCTTGTAGATAAGAAATGCTGTTTCTAAACAGTGACTTTACCAACATTACAGTTAAAAGAACTACTCAAAGCATGTTTGAGCCCGGTTCAGAAAAGGGATGACTTTTTTTTAACATCTGTCATACTCTATCCTGATGTAATATTTATATACACATATACATGCATACACATATAAATAAATACAGACACATACATGTATAGATAGATAAATAGACCTACATGCTGACAAACATACGAGCTAGCAACCCGCTTTGTTAGCGCCCGAACCTATTAGACTGGGCTCAGATGGCTGATGCATTAACTCAATACCCTCCTTAGACACCTACAACGTTCTAGGAATCTTCAGGCTATGGCTGAGCCTTCAGCAGCTGCACTAGCTGATGGCCACTTATTCCAGTGCTGTAATATGTTACCCAAAACTATGTTTAGTCCTGTTTAACTGATTAAAACGCTCTGCCTTTGCTGCTTCCTGTAGGAGGTTATACTGCAGTTAATCTGAACCATTACTGAGTTTTTCTCGATGTTTTAATTTAACCTTTCCTTTAATTGCATTATTTGTCATCATCTGCTCCCCCATCTGAACACCCTCACCCTCGTAGACCAGAGCCCTTGCTCTCCACCACTTACCACCTCGCAACCTCATTTCCACTGGCACAGAAGGAGGTTTAAACGCTACCGTGCTGACAGGGTGCAGTGTTCCTTCCAACGTGCAGGAGCAAATGCCTAGAGTCAGGGACTCGACATGGGTTCTCGGTGCTGCCTTTCTTACTCTCTGTGGAGTGGTAAACAAGCCACTTCACCTCTCTGCACCCATTTCTTTGTCTGTAAATAGCAACCACGGCAGCCCTTGTCTGAAGCGCTATTGGTGCGTTTCGTTGCTATCAAAACACTTTTTGAAAAAGAAAAAAAAAAAAAAAAAAAAAAGCCACAACGTTTTAAAGAGTTAAAAAGTGTGAGGAAAGACAGTCCTTGGGGCTTCTGGCTGGCTGCTGGGGCTCAGATTGCCAAGGCAATCACGGCCTTTGTGCTCTTCCACAGAGAAGGAGTCACTGTTATCCTTGCTCAAAATTATGTGGCTTGCCTCTTCTGCCATTCCCTTAGCAGGTGCTGCCCCAGGCAGTCAGTGCCTCAGCACTGATTTTAAGAAGATAAAGACAGACTAAATTAAGGAAGTCTGAGCCTAGAGGAACAGCGTTGAAAATCTTTTCAATGGAGGCATTAGCTCCCTTTACAGACTGATCTGAAGTAGGCTGAGTAATACTTCCAAAAGCACTCGAAAATACACTAGGACAAAGCCTCCCTGGATTGCCTGGCACAGCTATGTCCTCGTTATGGGGGCACTGTGCATTTACTGAAACAGCAAGGACAAGGCTCTCACCGTGGCAGGAGTGGCTGGTAGGGACATCACACAGCATCCTTCAAACGAGCAGAGGGAAAAGGGAAAGCATCACAGGGAAGAGCAGGGGAGCTGCACTACAGCCACATCCTCCTACCAGGAGGGAGCTGATGAGCTTCACTAAACTGCAAGGCTCTTATAAACCATTGTTTGGAAAAGGCCAAGTCACTGCTGAAAATGCCCAGGCCAGAAGTTTAACGGAAGGATTTGGACCATTTCCTCCATCGGTCCCCAGTACTGCCCTGTCTTACCAGCATCCCTCTCTCCAGGGCCACACACTCACACCGATACAGGTACAGAAACCAGCACGTACCCCTGCAATCCTCGTCATTCCTGAGGCACTGGGAAGGGGCTTCTTTAGGTGGGGGCTGCCTCCGGGAGGAGAAGCATCCAGGAACTTAGGTAGGTTCTAGTCCTGTCACCTTCCTGAAAGGCAGGGAGTACAAAACAGGCTGATTAACAAGACTGCTCAACAAGACATCAATAGCCTGTTGGCAGTTCATTTCAAAAGCCTTCCCCCACCCCCTAATTCCCTATGACTTTTTATAGTTTTAGAAAAGTTCATTAAAAAAAGATAAATGGATTGTTTGTACAAAAAGTAAGCGGAAGGGGATTATTTTTTCAGTCTTTCATAAAGCAATATTAAAAATATCAAGGAAGCAACACTTTTTTCCAAGCATTTTGTTTCCTTTCCAAAGCCTTTTCTGAGAGAAAAATGTTTTCACAGATTTTTCAGCATATTCTATTAATAGATTTAGTCTCTTCTCACCTGGCATTGGGCTGCTAATAAATAGAAGGAATCACAGCCAATTGGCAAAGAACAATGAGAAACACCTTTCCCACCTAGGCTTTGACTTCCATCTACTCCTCACAAAACCCACCTTTTACTTTCATTTACCTTAAAAAACTTAAGGGGCCACAGATAACACATTTTTTGCACATAAAAATCAAAGAATTAGAAGATGTAATCCATCCCTCGCTGTGATATACTGCATTGCTTTCTCTACATGAGACTTTTACATCTCCAAGGAAAGGACTCCCACCGCTTCCCCGAAGAGCTTATTCCAGACTAATAGATCTCAGTGTCAAGAATTTTTTCCCCTGCTGTTCAGCCATAATACTTTCCTTATTTTTTTCCCCCTCTCGTGCTGCCATTCTACACCCTCATACCATGTTAAATTACTTTCCTTTCCCCATTGCAAGTCAGCTGCCTACAAGCAAGAGAGGAATAGAAAAATTTCCACAGCAAATCCTCATCCCAAAACACTGCTTTTGTCAGGATTCTCATTGTTAAAAGTGAACTGGGGAAAAGGTAAACTAACACCCATGGCTTCAGTGGGGAGTAAAGTTAAGAGAGTTCAAAATGCATCCTTTTTCTTACAGTTGGCCAGAAAAACTTAATTTGAATCAATGCTAATTGCTTAGCCTGAAAGAGGTTGATATTACACTTGTACTGCAAAGCAGCACATATCCTTCTAGTTTAGGCAGCTTAAGGCGTGTGCATGAAAATCAGATTGATACCAGCTGAAGAAAGCAATGTTTCTTCAAGTAGTTTGCTTTTCTTAAGTAAAGAGATTGTAAACATGTTGTATCTTACATGTATTGTAAAGCAAATTCGATGAATTAAAAATCACGTGTAATTTATGGGTTGCAACATCCCTTGGATCCTGTAACATTTCTTCTATGGCAGAGGTACAAAGTCAGCAGCCGTGGATGGCTTGCAAACAGCAGCAGCTTCGAGCTGAAAACTTTTTTCTGCTTTTAAAGTCAGGTGAATAATAGACCTTTTCCATATAATTTACAAATCAAGTATTTCTTTTAGAAAAAAAATACTTCCTTTTCTCCAACACTTTAAGCAACTGCACCAGACATGATTTCAGAGCTCAAGTTTTTAGGCCTCACATTTAACGATGCCAAAACCATTCTTCATAATGGTTTTCTTTCCCAAACTTCACAAGCAATCAGGAGGCAGGGCACAGGTTGCTTAGAGGGAGGAAACTCAGCATCCAGAACCTGTGTTCTACTCCTGATTGTCCTGCTGAATCAGAGTGACCTCAAGGAAGTCATTTCACCTCTCTTTGCCAATTATACAAGCTGTGTAGAATTTACCATCTCCTCTTCCACTACATGACCCTCAGCTCACAGGCACCTCCAGACCCCCCCCGGGGAATGCTGCAGGAAGCACACCAGGAGAGTACTGCTACTTACAATCCGAAAGCAAAAACCTGTGCCAGAAACACCTTTCAGGTGGAACAGTCAAAAGACCAGGTGACAAAGAGCTTGTGAAAATTCCTTCTCGAGTTTTCGTTCACAGTCTGTTACTTTGTGTGTGTTCCTGTGCACGTGTTTCTTTCCCTTTTGATTGAAGCTAGTGCTAGGCAGACGTCACACGGCTGGCTGGGTGAGAAGTTGACCACCTAGCGAATGCTCTTCTCCCTTCTCTTGCAACTATGAGGGGGAGCTCCCTGGGGCTCCTTGGACCAATGAAGTCTCTTACAAACCGCGTGTGATGGTATATTTTTGATAAACCAGTAAGGCATTCCAATGCAATGGTGTTTTCTTTAGAAGGTTTCTGTTATGAGAAGCTCTCGACCTTATTATTTTCTATTTTCGTACTATAAATGGGCTTTGCTTACAAACATCAGAGGACAGATACAAAATGTACTGTATACAACTGCAGGTAGCTTCATTTGAGAACAACTTTCTAGAAGAACCAAGTTTCCTGTTGTCTTCTTTTGGAAGTGTAGTGCATATGTTGAAACTTGTATATCATTTACAGTATTGAGTCTTGTGCCACTGCTGTACCTGATGTATCCAATCTGGATTAAACAGAGTATGTGCCACAAACACCAAGATGATGCTGTAGATTTCTTATTAAAAATAAGAACTATGGGAGGTTCTTCTGGAGGACTTTGGGTGTCTTCACACTGGAATTGCATTTAAACACCCAAAAATTCTTACGTAAGCAACCACTGATAAAAACAGCAAGATGCCCGAGCTGTCACAGGAGAGCAGTAACACAGACACCTCCACCTGCCTCCTGCAGTATCCTCCTTTTGAACATCAGAGAGTTGTCACAAAATTAGTCTTGGAAACAAAGTCACATTTTCTTGGCCTTTTCAAACTATGCAGACAAGAATCTAGACATGTTCCTCCTTGGGGTAATTTGTGCCACAAAGGGGGCGAGGCAGGAAAAAAGTACATAAGGTAAAATACTTCTCCTCATCAGGTATTAAAGAGTACATCTAACACTTGGCTTTTAAAGGGCAAATCTCATCTCCGCAGTTGGGGTGAGGCCAAGCCTTGCATTCTGTATCCCAGATGGGTCAGCTTCATCCCACCGCGGAACAAGCAGAGCTGAGTTCATCTCAACCACAGCAGAAAGCAGCACTTAGAGGCGTTCATTTTTAATTCTTCAAGCATAAACTAAAATTAATTGAGGTGACCTCTAACCCCCACCAGGTTAAAGCAGCCAGCACAGCTCAGCCCACTGCTCTCTCCTGCAGTAAAGGAGACACCCACCAGAGGCCACCACTGTCCCAGCTGCAGGAACACCACAAGCCAGCCCAAGGCAGGACAGCAGCCTTGCTTCTGATCTCCTGTCACATTCCTATGCCACTCACGAGCTAAATCACTCACCATTCTCCCACGCGGTGAAGAAAGACTGTGTTGCATGGTATAAAGTTTAGACCCACCACTCCCCAGAAAGGCTGGAAGTGCTGCCAGAGACACCACAGGATGTGCAGGGGAAACTGTGTAAGAACCTTAGGAAGCCTCAGCCAGCTCCTGATTTCTGTAAGCTGAGTAAGAACCTGCTGTATTGCTCAAAAGGAATTTGAAAGTTGAAGGTGAGTAATCAAGCACCCCTGAAGACATCCATTTCACCACATGAAAGCAAATCTCCTTGGAAGTACCATATATCTTAAAAGTGCTGCTTCCTACCTACTAAGAACATTTTGGTCCTGTTTTGCTCAAGAAATAAAAAACAAGCCAACAGAGTAGATCTGCTCTGGGGAGCTTCAAGAAATCAAAGAGACTGGCCAGACAAATCTGCCTCTGTGATCCCAAACATACCAAAGGTAGAAGAAGTTTAAAAATCAGCATGGAGTCAATACCTTAAGGCATCAGTACACATCTTTTCCTGATTCAGGACAACTCTAAAGCAGCATGAGCCATAGTTTTAGTACTGATAACTAATTTCATTTCTAATTAAACCTTTCCTGTACGTGTGGCAAGTCTGATATTGCTGCACCCACAGGGACAGACCAATTATGATTGCTGCACATTTTGAACATAATTAAACCACCCTCTACTGCACAGCTTGCCACACACCTAGCTATAAAAATGTTATTTATACAGTGTTAATTAACCAGATTTAAATTAGCAATACAAGCATCAAGATGCAGGTTTCACTCTACTACTTAAGTGGCAGTGCCTGGCGTTCAATAGGAGAACGACCTCCAGCTACAAACGGACTATGCAGCCCTATGAGGGATTTATCTTCACTTGTAAGTCACGTGGAAGACAAGTTAAGCAAATGATACTGGGGTTGGTTTGTATTTTTCTCCTTACTGAGATTTCTTAAGTCTAAGTGTTGCCTTTTCTCTTCCCTTGTTTGCTCTGGATTGTAAAGATGGCAACTGAACATCCAGCTGTCTTTCAATTCCTTTTATTAACAACTCGTAACATCATCACTGGAATGCACGAAAACATTTACCTAGACACAGCTGCTTATGAAAACGGACAACATTTCTCCAATTGTAAACAAGATCTGTTTGTTTGCCAGTGTGCTTGGGGACCAGCAGTTCTGCTTTCACAGCTAACAGCCACTCCTTGTGCCAGCCAGCCCAACCCTCCAGCAGTGACCTGACATCAGTCATCACTTTTCAGCAGCTCCTGAAGATAGACCGAGTTGATGTGATAGGCATAGGCCCAGCTACCCCCTCTCCAGTGTCTCCTGTAGCAGGACACTGCAGCGTAGTAATTTTGCCATGCTTGGTAATAAGACTTCCAGTATTTTTTGTAATTCCAGTCCTCATAGGGAACACCATCCCAAGAGCTGCAGGAGCAGTCGTCTTCCGTTTTTCGTGCGGAAGGACTGGGGGATTGACAGCAGCGGCTTTTCTTTTGTTTAGCACTTTGTTTCAAAGCTTTCTTTTTCACTTGGTTTTGCTTTGGGACTTGTGATAGCTCCTGAGGCTTCTCTGCTGTAGGACAAAGTCCTCCACGACCCTGACGGGTTGTGGGAACAGCTTTCTTCTCCTGCCTGTCTGAAAATGCTTCAAAGCATGAATTATTATCCCTGCTTTTGGAGGAAGCCCTGGAACTGTACGAACTGTCACTGTCACCAGATACAACACCGTTTGCTGTACTATGTTCCACCTCCTTCCACTCTACTCCACCATTTCTGGGGAGCTCACATTGCTCTTCTGGGCCTGAATAGCTTCTTAAAATTTCAACCTCTCTCTCCATCCCTTCTTTAATGAAATACTCGTAGTCCTCAGCAAACTCCGAGAAGCTCCAGGGATTGTTCTGTTGTTTTTTGAAAGAAGACAAGCACGGAATTCTGGGAAGATTTTTTTTCAAGGCTTCCTCATCTGGAGCCTGAGAGTTCTGTGGTCCATCCATTCTGGAGACAGTCTGGACTGGATTCCTCCGTTCTGCGCGGCAACTGGAAGTGTGGGGGTTGGGACTACTTTTTGCTGTATTTGCAGAACTTGTGAACTTTTTTACCTGCTTTTGCTTCAGAGGCTTTTTTGGCCTTGCTACAGAAGAATTATCACCTGGAAGATTAGAAAGAGGCTGAGGCTCCTCCGAAAAGCTGTTTTGGACAGGCCGCAGTATTGGTTCCTCTGGTTTAAGACACACAGTGTCTGGATTCACTGAAGCACCTGTATGCACAACAGGTTTGACCTCTACCTCCCCATCTTCAAACTGATCCATCATTCCCGGAGGTATTGGCTCTGTACAAAAGGGAAACAAGCAGGCACTCAATTAAGTGCATCCTTCCCTCTGGAACTCACATGAGTATCGAAGTAAAGCTTTGCAAAAATCACAGGAGAGACACTAAGACATGTTAAGGTAGGACTACAAACACATCCCTTCACTTCTTAAGGAGCTCAAACAGCCAGAACATTCTCTTCTTAGAAAGCATCAAGAAGTCGATCAAGATAAAAAGCACTGCATTATTTGTCACCTATTTTTCATACCTTATTTAACCAGATGAAAAATTACCACTTATGCAAGAAGGCAAATACTACAATTCTAGCAAAACAGCTTCTGGCAAAGCAAGGGTAGTAAATCTTCTGTTGTTTCAATTATTCCTTCCTTCTCCTACAACATCTGGAGCCTGAGAAAGGCGTAATACTCCATCCCTGGAAACCCAAGTAGTCACGTAGCTGCTTAAGCAACAGCTGGATGCGGTTTCCCTTCCTATCCACAGGCATTCACCAAGTTCATTTTCTATTGCTTTGCACAACTGCAGCAGCTACACAAACAGTCCTCAGCACAGGATGAAAACCTGTACCAAAATAAAGGCAGCTTCAGAGAAGATACACATCAGTTCCCTGTAGACTTGTCCCAAACTGAGTTAACAGAAAACAACCAACAAAACAAGCAGCTGCGTTCACAGGACCGAGCTTACCTGGTAGAGGAAGAAGCTGAAGATTACACTTCTGAGCAATTTTCATCATGGTATTCTCCTCCTCTCCACGGCAGCAGTATGTCACAGACAGCCCTAAAGTTCCTGTGGCACACAAGAGACAGTGCAGTTACTGAACCAGAGCCAGGGAAGCGAGGCCAAGCTCAAGAAATCCGTGTGGCTCCTCTTACCGAAGCGCCCAGCCCTGCCAATGCGGTGCATGTACGTTTCCCAGTCTACAGGTACATCCAGGTTGATAACCAGATTTACTTTTTCAGCATCAATTCCCCGAGAGGTCTTGAGAAAATGAGGAGAGAAGGGAACAGATTACTGAATACGCTGAACAGATCTTTAAACATACACATCTGGGACTAACTGCTCACATTGTAACTTTCAGTTGTTAGAACACACCATGAAACACCTCCATTTTCCAGCACTACATGTAGAATACACAGAATGCATGGGAACCATGAAAACTAGGGTGCATTTCCTTATGCCTTCTATATTTCAAACACAAATAAGGATGGCTTTTCCCCCTCAACATCAAAAAACCCCACCCGACAGCACAGGCATCTTTTCACAACAGGACCTCAAACAATCAGCTGAGGAGAGCACCTCAAACACAACCACTGCCCTGTTCATTTGCGCTGTCACCACAGCGAGTGCACTGTACTAGAGGAACACCATTCCTGCCCACAAAAGCTCCCATCCAAAGCAAACAGCTCTGCCCCTCTGAGTGCTCCCCTGCACTCTTCTGCAAAGCGAGGAGTATGTTCTAAACTGTTCCTCAATCAGATAAGGATAAGGAAATTCCAAGTTTCACAGTGAAAATGAGTCTCACACAGCGCCCAGGTCACATGCTCTCTCAGTACACTTCTGATCCGTTCAATGCCAAGTCCAAATTTAACTCTGAAGTCACTTGATGTGCAGTATTCACACACTATAAAATATTAACTCACCAAGTCTGTGGAAATCAGAACTCTGCAGTGGAATTGCTTTAATTTAGCCATAGCATCAAGGCGCTGATTTTGATTCATGCTGCCTAGAAAGACAGAAATGAGAACCAGATGACAGCCTTCAGGTTTATGCCCCTCAAACTCTGGAACACACTGCTTTGTGAAACTGGAGAGGAGATCAGAAGTAAGGTTGACAAAAACTTACTCAAACATCATTTCCAAATGAATAAAGGAGGAACGAACAAAAACTTGAAAATAAGGAAATCCATCACAAAAAGAACCGTTTGGCCTGTTTTTAAAGGAAACCAGATATGTACTTAAGCCACTTGAACAATGCTGACTTTTACTTAAACATATAAGCCATGCAAAAGACTGCTGAAGTAAGAATTCAAGGTCTTTAATAAACACTAGGTGCCAGCTACCAGCTTTTTATAGAGAAACTAGAAGTCAAAAGGATTTAGATTCAGTATCTGCATTCCAAAGAAACAAAGCTTCAACCTGCAAGAATAAGTAAACCACCTCTGTACAAATGAGCCAGGGCACTCATCTGGACACTCATAAAAATGACTCAAACAAATCTGAAAACTAAAAAGCTAATCAATGTAAAAGTTAATTAATATTTAAGTCCTAAAAACACTGAAGATTCAAATGCTATTCTTAGTTATTTAACCAGAGGCCATATAAACCAAGACTGAAGATGAATTTTCCTATTTCACGTCACATTTATGCACAATTTCAATAGACTTAGGAAGTTCTGAATGGACTCACCCGAAATGCACTCGGCAGGAAAGCCTCTGGATGTCAGTATTTCAGCAAGATGTTGAGCCCTGGCAGAAAAAAAACACAACAAAACTGTAAATAAAACCCCAACCTAAATAAAACTCAACAGCCCTGAGCAGCATTTCCTAACAGGCTTTTCTTTACAGCCAAGAACTATGGTCCAGAACTAGCACTTACACCTTTACATCTAGAAGAGTCTCCTTACAGAAGGAAAAGGACAACAGGATACCAGGTCTCACTGCACTCTACACAGTGTACACAGCACCTTCATACATTCCTTTATTCTCAGTATATCAGGCTGCTCTGACACCTTATACAAGTTTGTCCACTAGATGGTACAACTACTGCTTTCAAACATGCTTTTCACAGATTTTATTTCAAGCTTTATTACCTGCTGTGCAAGTTTGAGAAGACTAAGGCTTGGTTAAAAGGAATCTTGCTGAACAACTCCTGGAGGTGCTGGGTTTTTTCCTCAAATGTTTTATGTGGAAGCGGATGGGAGTTCACAATTTTGTAATACTGCTTCAGCCCTGAGCAGGAAACAAACAAAAAAAATCAGATTGAGGGTCTCCATGGAAACACACACAGTGCTACACTGCTGTCAACTCCTGTCACTACAGCTAAAACAAAGGCACTAAATGTAAACAAGCACACAAGCCAAATAAGAACCTCCAGGGCAGGTTTTTCTTCAAAGGCTGAAATATTTTTTGAATGGATAAAAAAAACCAGAAACTTACATCAATCATGCCTTAAATACATCAAGACTAGTAATAAATACCTCACTAACTCATCACCTCACCTGGGGAAGGAAAGTGTGAAGAACCACAAAATTTTAAAGGTAGGCGTTTTGGTTTTAGCATATTCTTCTTAATTTATAGACAATAATATTACTGTAAATGAACTTCTACTTACCAATGAGACTCGGATCAGTAGGATTCAACCTCACAAATGTTGGCTCTCTCATGTACCTGGTCAAAGCATTAGCTAAGGATTCAGGATAAGTAGCTGAGACAGCAAGCATCTGCTTATTGGCTGGTAGTGAAGAGTAAATCCAACTGTGAAACAAAGAAATGAGAATAACTAACAGATATGTGTCCTATCTATTGATAAATCCTTGAGATGTGTTTGTCTTACTTAATTTGTTCCTGAAAGCTGCCTTCTTCTAAAAGCTTGTCTGCTTCATCAAGAATAAAAAGCCGGATGCTGGCTGTATTCAAGTAGTCCAACTCTATGAGCTGTTTTATTCTACCTACATATGGAAAAAAACCAAAGGAAACTTGAAAATTTTAAGTGAAAGGTTCTAATGTGGAATTTTGTAATCTTTTTTAAAATTAATTTTAATAAGCCTTTAAAAAAGCCACATTTGGAAAAAATCTCTCACTAAAAATACCTGGTTTAAATGTCTCTGGCACCAGACTTTGAGACTATCCCCTATAATTTTAAGACAAAAAAACCCAACCCAAATTTCCAAAGCACCAACTACTGCTCTGTGAAGTATCACACGATATCTTTTGAAGCCCATACTTACCTGGGGAACCAACTGCTATATGGCACTTCTTTAGTCTGATTTTGTCCTGATTCAAAGGAGTCCCTCCAATGAAAACGTGGCATTCTAGCCCTTCCATTTTGATGCCAATAGTTGTGATCACAGCATGAATCTGCACAGCAATCTCCCGCGTAGGGGCCAAGATCAGAATCTGTAAAGGCCAAGGATTAACTCTGAAAGCTGAGGAACAGTTCAAAGGATTAAAGCCCAGGAGGGATGACTTCAAATACTAAGTGTCACAGACAACAACATCGTTTCCCCAAGAAACCGAGCAATTCTCTCTCACAAAGCCAAGCCCCCCATACACCCCCCCACCCTCCCACCGCGTACGGGAGGCAGCGTGCGGGGCCGGCCCGCGGCAGCGGCCCGGGGCTCACCTGCGTGGCCGGGCTCTCCAGCAGCAGCGCGTCGAGGGCGATGGTGGAGAACACGCAGGTTTTGCCAGTGCCAGACTTGGCCTGCACGATGAGATCTGCAAAGAGCCGCCACAGAAGTCACCGGAGACAACCCCCCCTCACACACACACTCCCTCCCCGGGTGTCCCCGGCCCCTCACCCGGCCCACCCGCTCACCGAGGCCGCAGCGCCCCAGCGGGATGGCCTTCAGCTGCACCGGCGACGGCCTGCGGAACCCGGCCGCCTCCAGTCCTTCCAGAACCGGCGCCGACAGCAGCAGCGACCCGAAGTCGGAGGGGCCGCCGGGCACCAGCACGTCCTGCGTGCGGAACCGGCCCTCGGCGGCGACGGCCGCCACAGCCTCTGCGGGTGCCGCCATCTTGGCCGGGGAGGAAGTGGCGGGAGGCGGCGTCTCGCGAGACGCGCCTTTAACGGGCCCCGCGCAGGCGCACTGGGGGAACCCGCGCGGGGCCCTGTGCCGCCAGGGGGCGCCGCGGCAGCTGATTGGCTGCTGGGGGCGGGGCGGGCTCGGGGAAGGGGCGGCTGCTGCCGCGGCGGGCAGCGCGGTGTCAGCAGCGCGTTCCCCGCTTTTTTAGTGGGTGTTTTAACCAACACTGCCCGTTTCCCCCCGTTTGTGCCGGCAGCTGAGGCTGTGAGTCGCCTCTCATCGGCACGGAAGCCGTTAGTGGTGATGCTTGTAAACCAGCAGCCCCCCGTCAATGGAGAAAGAAACCCGTGAGGCTCGACCGCCTTCCCGCCAGCGCATCATCGCTCCCCCCAACAGCACGAAATTCGGACACCCCCGCGTCACTGGTTTTAAGAAACAGCCCGAAATTCAGCCATCCCCTGGGTCATGAGTCTTACGAAGAGCACGAAAGCTTAAATTTACCGTACTCGCAGAGCACAAAAGCTCTGAGTGGGAGCAGGGCAGTGAGAGCTGGAGGCCTTTCCACCAGCTCCACCAGCCAGAGCTCCAACTGGCGCGTCAGCAGGGCAGAGAGACGGGGGTCGGGGTGTGGAGGAGGGTGGACGGGCTGAGGGCAGCGTGGGAGCAGACACGGGGCTGGGTGGGAGCAGACACGGGGGTGGGTGGGAGCAGACACGGGGCAGGGTGGGAGCAGACACGGGGTTGGATGGGAGCAGACACGGGGCTGGGTGGGAGCAGACACGGGGCAGGGTGGGAGCAGACACGGGGCAGGGTGGGAGCAGACACGGGGCAAGGTGGGAGCAGGCACGGGGCAGGGTAAGAGGGAACAGTAAGAGGAGAGCAATGAGGAAAGGGAAAGAGAGGGAATCGTAAGAGGAAAGGAAGGGTCAGCAATGGAGTGGCGGAAAATGCTACAAAAGAGGGTGAGAAGGACAAAAAGAGGATAAAGAGGATGAAATGGATCATGTTGTCAAAACAGCATCAACAAGCTGTGCCCAGAGTCCCCTGTATCTCTTGGTTTGGAGAGAAAGCGGTCACCACTAAACTCTCTGCTGTCTGACTGTAATGGAACAGGAGGGACATTTTGTTCTGACCCCTCAGTCCACCTTCCACCATCCTAGCGATAGAAATGACTCTCATTAAACACTCCATGTCTGGGATACAGCTGCACTGCACACAGACACAAGATTTAAAAGCGAGGGTACTATGAAAACTTAATGGCACAGCGCTCACTTCAGCGGAGGCCAAATGTGTCAATCTGTTGTATGTGCATTCCTTTCTACCCTCGTTAGACTACTTATTTTGAATCGTGGGTGGTTTTATGCGTGTCAGCTTTTATTGTCATAGCCGTTCAGAGGCTCTGGACATGCAGCTTCCACTCAGTGCAATGGGATTTGAAAAAATCTCAACAGTGGCTTCTACTGTACGAGCACATACACTGTGTCATTATTCGCACATTGCCAGGCAGGCTAAATGAATTTTAATGGCTTTGGTGTTCCATGGGCTTTGTCACGCCTTTGAAATTCCTCATGTTTATATTCCTGATCGGGGGAGAAAAAGTCTGCCAAACTGCAGTCGGTTGTTATTTTTTAGCATTATGATTTTTCATACAGATATCCGAGTGCCAACCAAGAGTGAGGCCACACAGGACAAAGCTGAACAGTTTCAGCTTGGAGAGCTTACTTCTACCAAGTCGGGACAGAGCAGATGGTAGGGGTGAGAACTGTGCCCCAGAGCAGAGGTAACAGGATAGCCATCTACAAGAATTCTGTTAGCTCCAATTATTTTTTAATTTTTAAGTGGATATTCTCATTGGTCCTCAAGGGGAAGCGAGTCTCCAACATGAGATAATTATCTCTGGATAAATCTGGGAAAGGAGACAGACAAAGACACCTGGACATAACAAACGTTTGATTAAATACAGCCTCTCCTAACCCTTTTAAATTGATGTGATTTAAACAGACAATGAAGAGCAGTCAGAAGTGACTGTTCCCATGGGGGAAGGGCAGAGAACAGCCCAAAACAGCCATCACCTTCTGCTCCCCTTCTCTGCTTTTCTCACCTCTTCCTTTTCTCCCCGGAGGTTGCACGCACATTGCAATACAAGCCAGGTGATTTGAAGACAGACGTATTCTCCGTGGTGGGCTGGTAATGAGACATTCAGACTCATCGCCTTCATTCAGAAAGATGCTGCTGTTTGTAGATATTTATTTAATTTGCCAGTGGATGCTGGAGGGACTGATTCCAACCCAGCTCAACATCTGTTTGCTGAGAAAGCCTTTGACACCATGACTGGCAGACTGATTGTCCCTCTCCCTTTGGTTTTGGCCCTTACTGCTGGGGCTGTATCAGATTTGGGTCAAGCTCCTGCAGCTCCATCAGTTGATCTAATGAAAGGTTGTGTTTCTCCCGTATTCCTGTAGAAGATCTTACCTGCTGCTGACTCTGTTTTAAACTCTCTGTGTGTTGCATACTCTGCTGTGAGTCAGTGTATAAATAGCAAACCTCAGCCTTCAGGCCTCATTTTACCTCAGTGACTCTCAAGTACTGAATTCACATTGTCAACGTTCACATGTCAGCCCAGCCAAGAGGAATCTGCAGTTCTGCCATGACATACCCACTGGGTGCGTGTTTTATCCCCCCCAGGACAGGGCTCACCACCTTTTTTTGTCCCTGTTACAAACTGCACATTACATATTTGATTCTAATTGCATCCAAGATTCATTTTCCTCTGAATCTATACATCAAACCTGCCAGCTTTGGATAATTGATTTTACAAGAGTCCTGCGAGGTGCACGCTGCTCATTCTCACAGTCAGGTTCTTGCCATGTCAGACTGTAAAGCACTTGTCTTCAACTCCCAGCAGCAAAGGAGAGGTCCACATCACATGTTGAACGTGTAGTTTGCATTGTGCTGACTCTCCTAAGGCTAACACACGCAACACAAAGAAACGTCTTGGCCAGGACTTAGTACCAGTACTAAGCAGTCACCACAGATTTATCCATCTTCCCTTTCTGTGGAACTTACTCTTCACTCACAACAGTTAAAATCTTGTTGTAACTCTTTGAGCGACGGGGGTAAACTGCTCACAGAGAATCGGTATCAGCTTGTGTATACATTTTAAGAATACTGTCATTAGAGATTTGAACATTGCTACTGTAAACGAGCACCTGCCTTGTCTTACTCCTTCAGCTTCAAAGGATTGACACAGAATTATTCAGAGCAAATCTCAGATTACGTAATATTTATAGAATATTTTAAGCGAGATAATCTCATCCTCCTCTCCCAGATGTGTTCAGATTAAGACAGTGAACTCTCTCCGTTCTCTGCAGCACGTGTGACTCACTTTTTGGCGTGTGGTATGTATTTGTGTTTACACTGCCATGGAAACTCTGTTTGTTCTCTGTACAGTAAAGCACATTACAGTGAAAGGGCCACTGACACTTGCATAGACACTGACTTCACATTCACCACCACAAATTGACTCCATGAACCCTGCAAATTCATTTTCCCTTTAAAAAAAAAAAAAAAAGTTGTATGGCAAGTTACCAATGAGGAGCAAGTCTTCAGGGCAGCAGAATCTTCTCATTGCTTTAGTAATTGGCAAAGTCCAAGACTTTTTCCAGCAAGCTTGGTGAGAGCAGTTGTTATAAATAATAAAGATGCTGATGGGGTCTTACAGTGCCCTCCTCCTTACAGTGCCCTGATTTCTTACAGTGCCCTCATACCCCCATTTCTGAAGGGGTTTGGTTCCTTGTTAGCCTTGTCCTTCAGAAGGATCCAGAAGAGCTCCAGAAATTTCAGATTAAACCTAAAATATACTGGGGGGGAGGTCACTGCAGAAGCATGGACTGATGCAGCTACAGACAAAAAGAAAGCGAACACCAGGTTATCAGTTCAGAGTAGCTACCAGTGAGAAGCGCCAGTAGTTTGCTTCTGTATTTTTCCTCCAGAGAAATAAATATCAGCCCATTTTAATCTCAGATACGCTTTTATACCAAGGTTTGCTAGATTATTTTTCAGCTACTATGAACAGGATCTAGGTCACCAAAATGCAGCCAGCCGAGATGTAATCCAATATTCTTTAACACAAGACAGCACAGGGAATGCACAAGGATTTCCCTACACTGTTACTTACTCCTGGCATTCCAGTGCAAACAGAGGAATGTCAGGAGCTGGAATTTGTCTGGAACAGAGTTAAAAGTTTTACTTTTGAGGTGGGGGCACTTCAGGAACTCTAAAGGCCACACCTGCG
Organism: Todiramphus chloris collaris; assembly: GCA_025345505.1. NCBI lineage: Eukaryota > Metazoa > Chordata > Aves > Coraciiformes > Alcedinidae > Todiramphus > Todiramphus chloris. Next base: position 2,276,325 of record JANVCC010000045.1, read on the forward strand.
GGGACTGTGTACAATAAATTAGGCTTAATGGAAGACATGGTCACATTTTCAGGGGTAATTTGACTCTTTATGTACAAATATAAAACCAGAATTAAAGTTTTGACATTATATTCTTACCTGTTTTGGCTGGATGTCTATGCCCCCATGGATTTAAATACAGATGGGTACAATTCAGGTCAAGCTGCAGCTTAAGTGGGAAGGAATTCTGAAAGGTTTGCCTTCAGTATGCAAGAAAGTGAAAATGGAAGAAAAGTCAGCAATACCCGTGATTGTTAGTGCAGCAAAGAACAGTCACGTGAAAGCCCTGAGAAACCAGATCAATGAACTGAAAGACAACAAATGAGATAAGCCTTCAGCTGTGAAGGGATGGATGTTTTCTCCAACGGGAAGGAATGAAGCAGTTCACGTAAGCGGAATACACCTCTCTGCAGGCATCGTCTATTTTTTGCCCAAGGATCTCAGTTTTTCATTTTACCCTGAAATCAGCCATGTAGTTTTCTGCTTGAGGGTGTTTTATTCTCAGCTCTGTATTTTCTTGGAGACCTGATTTTCCACTGCACTGCACCATCTGCTCATGGGTTGCACCACGGCAGCGTGGAAGGAGAGCAGGGCCTGGCATGAAGTGTCAGTGCTGCTTTGAACCACTTGTCTACAGAGAAGAGAAAAATGTTGCTTAGTAGGGAAATCCTTCTGAGAAAATAGTTCAGATTTCTCTCTTCTCTTGCAAGTTCCCAGGAGTTTGGAGCACATGAATATTCTGGTCTTTCCTTTATTTTATGCTCATGAACTCCTTTATCAGCCTCATGGGACATGAGCAGCCCCGAAGGCTAAAGGATGGATCAAAAAGAAGACCTTAAACTGAAGCCAAACAGAGGCTAAAAACTCTTCCCTGTTCATCTGCCAGCAGATCACACAGTTGAGTGTCTTGCAAGTGTTCCAGGAGCTTTCTGGAACACAGCATCTGCCAATTGCCACATACGTGTGCAGTTGGCCTCCCGTGTGCTAGACGTGCTGGAAAATATTATATTGTTTAACTGAGATTTGATGCTTCAAATAATTCCATGTATCTTTTGTATCTCTTTTGTACTGGAATAATTAAAGTGCTGTGAAAAGCACACACATTCAGGAATTATAGAAGTAAAAAAAAAAAAAGATATTGTAAAGAAAACATTGGGGTGAGCATCCTGCACCTGGGATAATCCTGGGTCTGATTTCATGCAGTTTTTCATGATGCAAAGCCACAGTGCTCACCAGCAGTCTGCTTTTCTAGACACAGTTAAGTCAGGAGAACAGAAGTCATTCCCTCTTGATGCCCCCCACTCCCTACCAAAAGTAAACGAATACCTAAAACTACTGTTGTTAGAGCAGGATTGAATAAGCTGAGCTCATTGTCATTTTCAGCTCAGACCAGCTGAACCTAGGATGATGTATTACCAATGTGAAAGGAAAATGCCATCGTGTTTTAGCTTTGGTGCCATGCTGCAGGGAAGAAACAGTGTCTGTGTGTCACTTTACAGAACAGAGATAATGCAATAAATTATAAAACCACAGTACCAGTAGCAGAAAAGAAATAAAGGTCTCAAGCCACCCAAGCAACACAGAAACCCAGACTCCCGAGACTGTGGCTCTTCTGGAACGAGGATCTTTTTCTGGGGCACAGAAAGAGGAAAGGGAAGTTGGGTCATTCCCTCTACTATTCCTAAGTGGTGGAGGCAGGCGGTCCAGCTTGTATCTTCCATGTGGTGCCATCTTCTTGATTTTCTACCACTGACTGGCTGTTCAAACCTGCCATATGATACTTGATATGCTTGAGTAGGCTGGGGACATACATACCCCAACCTGGGGCCACGGGGAACAACCAGCTGGTCAACAAATCCAGCCAGATTTCAAGAAAAAAATGATAGCTGGGCTAGTTGGCTTAGACTTTAAGACAGACTCAAGCCTGGCAGGCGTCCCACTAGCGTCCCAGCGTACCCCATTGGAAGCCAGTAAATTTTCAGTAAAGTCATTTCTTTAATATGTTTACTGCCCCACATTCTACAGATCCTCGAAGTGAGATGTAATGTTCATGCTTCCTTAATAGATAGGAAAGGAAACCTTGAAATGAGTAAAGACACGGGAAATTTGACCAATAATGAAAGAGATGTGGGAAGGATTGATAAATGTTAACTCCAGAGTGTTTCCCAAACATACTTGAAAGGGCAGACAGCAAATTTCTTATTTAAATTGGCTTTTGACAGAAAGGTCAGCTTTCAAGAACACCAAGGCTGATTTCTACAAACAAACAAAATCCTATTACCAACTATAAAAAATGTTTTCCTTCAAAAAAATAAACACCTGTAAAGGCAAAGATTTGAGCCAGTTCCTGTCAATCCTCAAATTTATGGGAAAAAGCAAGTAATTACATTTTTCATCCCAAATTTCAACCCACGAAGTAGTATTTCTCATCCTGTCAAGTTCCTTACTTTTGCAGAACGATTCAGACAAAGCTCACTAATCCATTATAGGGGACTTGGCATCTATCATTCAAACAACACATTTGGCACATAAGCTGAGAATAATATATATGTGGGAAACACTAAACCAAAAAATGCAAACCCTTCCAAACTCAATGCAGGTATAAAGCCTGATGATACAAAAGCGCTTGTATTTTTTTTTTCCCGGCTCATTTGTCCATCTGTTTGATTTCCCGTGGTGAGAAGCAATGCCAGAGATTGTTGATCTGAGGTAAAAAAAAATCCTGCCCTTAGAGCAGTACATCTGCAGCACTGACAACACCCCTCACGTCCAGGGAGTTTCCAGTTGCTGCCGTGCGCGTAGGCACTGCCTGTAAAACACAGTAAGGAGAAAAACTGCTGTTGTGAAAAAGAAACCCATGCTAAGCATTTTGGACACCTGTTTCTTGCAGCTCTCTATAAACACAAGGGGCGTTTTGATAACGGCACGGTCCTGTGCCCGGCTCAGCGCCTCTGGTCCTGCCACCTTCCAGGGCAGCCCCGGGCCATCCATCCATCCATCCCCCGGGGGGGGCAAACCGCAGCTCGCCCCGGGAGGGATGCGCTTGCCCGGTCAGGACGACGCGGGAGAAATCCGCGACTGCAATTTGTCGCGATTAAGGGCCATGTAGGTTAATCCTCGCTTTTGCTGGGGTGCTCCCTCTCTGCCGAGCCATGTGCAGAATCTCCACCGAACCAAAACACACCCAAACAAAACTTCTCCGGTGGGAGAAGGGGCCGTTCCCCGCACAAACTCCCGCGCCACCGGCGTTACCGAGCGCTGGGGCTGCTTCGGCTCCGATGCAAGAACCCCCTGACCGCCCGCAGCCTTCACCGGGACTCCCCGGACCAAGAGCGGCGCGGGGGCACGAACCGCACCCCCCCCCCCCCCCCCCCCCCCGCACCGCTCGCAGAGGAGGCTCCGCAGCCTCCCCGCAGCCCCCGCTCCCTGCCCCGGGCTGGGCTCTGCCCCCCGGTGCCGCCTCCGACTCCCCCCGGTCCCCCCCGCCCGGCTCCCGTCCCCTCCCTCCCTCCCCGGGCGGGCGGAGCGCTCGCATGGCGGGGCCGCGCTGAGCCGGGCCATGGACCATCACCTGCGCCGGCTGAGGCAGGAGCTGGTAAGGGGGCGGCGGGCGGGCTGGGGGGTCCCCCACCCGGGGCTCGTCCCGCTTTGGAGGTGCCCGGAGCCCGGCGGGGCTCGGCCCTTTGCGGAAGCGGGCGAACGGCCCCGAGCGGAGATGGCCGGGACGGGAGGGACAGGGCGGTTTCAGCTTCATCCAGCCGCCGCCGGGCCGGGCCGGGGGGGTTCGGGGTCCCCCCGCCCCGCTGCTCCCCATCGGCACCGCTGCGCTCCGGGCGCAGCCTCCCAGCGCCGGCTGCGCGGCTCCGCTCGCCCGCAGAGAGAGCGGGGGCTGCGGGGTGTGCGTGGGGCTGAGGAGAGATGCAGCAAAGATTAGAAACCGAAGAAACACCCGCAGAAATCTCTGGTGGGAACAAGTTTACGGGAATGGAAAACCGTGGCGCGTGCGCTTGCCGCCTCCGGTACCCCCAGAAAATACTTTTTTCTCCAGCAGCAAACCCTTTGTCATAAATCAGCGCTGTTCTCTTCCCTCCTCCCGCTCCTGTTCAGACGGTGTAACCGCACTCGCTCAACTTGCTCGGGCTTGTCCGCCAGCCCGAAGGTGTTGTTAGTACACGGGGCTTGCTGGGGGTGGGTTGGGAGGAAAAGCTGATACTTCCCAAAATCGGTCTGGAGTGCTTGGCAGGTCTGCTCTGGCTGGGGAGCCGAGCGTGGTGCGCTGAAATAGATAATGGGAACAAAAGGGGGAGAGACAAGGCAGAGCAAAAACGGGTGGGTAAAGTTTCTCAATGCACAAAAAGCTCCCCGGTTTAGGACTTAACTGGGGTGTCGATTTCAGCTGGTAGGTGAACCAGTACAGAATGGGCTCACGCAGAGCAGCGCTGCCCTGCCTGCGGTGCAGGAAACGTTCCGCCTGGAAGCGACAGCATTTGGGTCACCGCAGAGACACCCGAAGTTACAGCTGTGCCAGGGCAGGGTCGGGACTCGCAGTCGCTGGAGGTAGCGCTGAGCAGCACACCGGACCTGTTCTGTGGGACAGGGGCTTGGGCAGCGACGCTTCCCTCTGAGCACACGCGGCAGCAGCCAGCCACGTTTCACCTGCCAGCGCAGCCGGTCTTTCCCCAGCAAACAGCAGAGCTGGGAGAGGAACTAAAACAAAGGAAAATAAGAGTCATTGGTGTACTGTACCTGGGTGTGATGGATGAAACGCAAACTGTGAACCAGGACACGTACAGTGTACCCTGGAAGATCTCAGCTCTGAGTGAGGTGGAATGGGAGATGGGTAAAAAGAGTAACTTTCAAAAGAGCACGCTTAGAATAAGGTTCCTAAGCCCGTGGTTTGTCTTCTAAACACATTGGTTCCATTATCCAAGCAATGCTTTTATAAAAGCCTAAACATTGCCCCTTTACTTGCGAGTCTAAACCATAGCACCCAACATAACCTCTAAAGGATTTGGATACATTCAAAAAGGAGGCAGATCCCTCACACTTCATGTAAAAACCAAAAAAAGCTTAAAATCAGAAATTTTGGGGTTGTTCATACCCTTGTTGTAATGCAATAATAGATTTAATTTTTTTTTTTACTTGTAAAAATGTTCTTTATTATATTAATAAACTAAGACCTTAGGCTGGCAAAGATTGATCCTTATGCTTGGTTTAGATAGCTGGGAAGGGGCAGTTGTCAACCTCAGTAGGACTACTCGGGACTGAAAGTAGGCTGGATCTTCGCATGTTCACATTCTTTCCCCCTCCCACCCCCCAGTTTTGGTTACTCAAACTTCAAAACTTACTTGGACAACAAAATTCCCAGGGTATCAGAGTGCAGCGCTGGAGCTGTTGTGAGCACAGGCGTGCCGGGACAGCCCGCAGGGTGACAGCTGGAGGGACCCTCTGCCTTACAGCACCCATCGGAAACAATCCCTTCCGTCAGCAACTTCAGTGAGCTACAGATTGCATTTAGTGAAGGTGGGAGAAGAGTGTTAATTAAAACAGCCATAAATGATATCCCGAGCAATAACAGCTTTTAAAAATCAATACTTTCAAGATAGCCTGGAATTAAAATAGATTAATGTTTCCTTAATGACCAGCAAGCAGTGCGATAGACAGCTGGGACCATCTGCATTGCATGGTGAGTGGGAACTGAACCTCTTGACCCCGATTCTTCACCACTTTCTTCATTACTGGGCAGGTCATGCCTCTAGACAGTAAATGCACCAGAACCACAAATCATGCGGGAGGAATGGTGGGAAGAACTTGGCCAGATCAAGACAATGAGCCACACTGTGTACAGCTAAACAGGAGCCCAGTTCCAGGGCCCCGTTACAAGCTCAGGAACACTGTGGTTTGCACGATGTCCAAGGAGCAGCTCTGGTCGGGTGGGAAGGAACAGCAGAGCGAGTGTCACGCTGAGAGGTTCTGCAGAAATGCCCTGTTGGAGGAAGCAGCCTTGCTGAGGCTGGTCAGTGTAGTGTGTGAAAGTTAGAAGGCATTCGATTAAAAGGTTCGTTTGTCTGGGTGTGAGCTACTGCAGCCTTTGGCTGGTTTTGAGGAGGGGGTAGTCTCAAAAAAGAGCGGATGTTGGCACAGCTCCCAGTTCCCAGGGAAGGGTTATCTCCAAGTGCAACTTCATCCTCTACCAGTGTGGCATTTGAGGATTCCAGCTCTCATTTTTCTTTCTCCTGCTTTGTATATTAAAAACATATTTAAATTATCGTATGCTTGCTTTGGGCTGCTGCTGTGCCCCGACATTTCAACACGCAGCCTCTGCGCTGAGATCACACTGTGCTTTGCCAGACGAGTCACGGATGAGCGTGGGTCCGGGCGTGCTTACACCGGTCTTTGCCTTACCTCTGGGAAGGCTCTGCCAGCTCTACCGTGGCTCCCAGGGCTGAATCTGACCCGTTTCAGTCAGTGAGAGATCTCCTGTTCCAGTCGCGTGTTTTCCATTGTAAGCTGATCGTTTCTGGCATGTGTGGTGTCCCTTTGATTGGAATTCATTCAGAAGCTTCCACACGCAGGAGAGCCTCAGCTGACACAGCCATTCATCCCGACCCGGTGTGGGACCGGGGGTGGCTCTGCAGGCGGGTTCACTGCTGGAGCTGGGGTCCTTGTCCCGGTGCTGACACCAGCCCAGGGCAGCCATTCTGGACAAGCCACGCCAGCTCCCTGCACCTCCTCTCTGTATGTAGAGAATAGAGAAGACCTTGTTCACCTCCTCTGGAAAGCCCTTGGAGAGCTACGGACGTGGTTTTCTAGTCCTGGTGTGGAGGACGTTGTGCTTCTCCACTCCTGTCGGTTGTCCTTTGTATGGCGGTTGTGAAATGTGCCACAGAGCTCCTGAATCTTCCACTAATGCAATTAATCCCCATCCCCAAAGTCCTCTTGACTATGTCAGCTGGATTTGGAGTCCACAAACATCATTCTGAGGCACAGAAATATGATGTCTGCTCTCCGAGTTACAGAATGTTATCTCAGCTGAAAGATCAGTTTTAACAAGAATTGTCTTGCTCGGGGATTAGCAGAGAGGAATTTCATTTCCGTGTGTCACGCTGCAGACGGCAGTGCCTCCGTCAACGTCCTGACACAGGGTCTGCGTTGGTGCACAGTAGCATCAGTACACGCACCATGAGATTGCGCTTCCGAGGCTCTTCTACAGTGAAAATAAATCACTTATCTGGCTCAGGACTGGCAAGTTCACGGGGCAGATTTATCTTGCGCGTGGGGTTTGTATGGCTGAACCAGGTGAGAGGGTCACAGGCGAGTTAGCTGTAGCTGTAACTTCACTTTGCATCCTTCGGTCTTTCTTGAGAAATCCAGGATATTCCTGGGCCTTCTCTTGCTTTTTTTCCTAGGAGGAAAAGTATCGCGGTAGGTATTTAAAACAAAAACCACCATTCTGACTTGAACTTTGAAATGTTCTCCCTGCACATTTGTCATAATGCATCGAATAAATGAGTTCGATAGAGTCTGACTCCCTTCTTGCGTTAATTTATGTCCTGGTAGACAATGTTTCTTGCTATGAATATCTTGCAGGAATAGAACATTCGGTCTGAGTGAAGAATACAGCCAATTATTTTTACTCTGTCTCACACTGGGTCCTATTCCGGTAACTGTGTCATGCTGGAAGAGGAGTCTGCTGTGTTTTCATCACTGCTATTTCGAGGGAGCAGCTCTTGTCGTGTGCAGTAGACTAAGGCACCAATGGCAGACCTCAAAGGCTAACGTCACCACGCACAACTCCAACAGGTGAAACACGCAGCTCCACGTGTCTCTCTGACAATAAAATGGTCCCTTTAAGGGTGGCTTTACACACTGCTGCTGCAGAGAGCATTAGAAACTCGGGTGGTTATCACAGAATCTTGTTCCCTGCTGTTGCAAAAGAGTAACTTGACAGCGGATGTCCTGTCACATATCACCTGGGGAGAGAAAAAGCAGTCCCAGGCTTTGTCCCCGTGTTTATTTCCAGAGAATACTCCTGAAGATGATGGTGGATTCTTTAGACTCCCAGCTTCGTGTCTTGAGAAACACTGGAAACCAGATCCCCCAGTGAAGCAGAGCACTGGGCTGAAAGCTGACACTTCTAACCACCATCTTCAATGGGCAGTCTGTACACTGAGGCTTGTGAGGTCTCCTATCCCAGGGCTGGGATAACTTCAGAAGTCTGAAGTTCTTTTTGGTTCATTTACTTCCCGGTTGTAGAGAACTGGTTTTCTCATTTGCCTTTCAACATAGCAAGTGTGGTTGGGAAGCACAGAACAATGTGAGCGCAATGGGAAGGAAGGCAGCCAAGTAAGGATGACGGCTGAGTGATGTGAGCCGTGTCTTTTAGGGTTAACATCCGTTTGAGATCTATTCAAACTATTGGGGGAAAAAAAAGAAAAATAATTCTTTGCTAACAGTTCAGCATCCTTCCTCTTTCAGATCAGCTGTGAGCTCACAGTTAACATCCTCATTACGCCTAAAATACTCTGGAGAGACAGGAGGTAAAAAAGAGACTTGAAATGCTTGTGATAAAATGCAAGGACAAAAAGAAGATCGCGGGCCTTCGGCATCCGTCAAGGGAAGGAAAAGAAAGGTGCAGCGTGACGCTGGAAAGCAGCTCTCTGAACCGTGCAGCGCGCTCCGAAGAGTTGTGCCCAGCCACAATTGCAGGCTTGTTGAAGATTAATCTAGTTAGTGACCCAAAGGAAAACGCAGAGACAATATGATCAGCTCAGCAGTTCTGAAATAATTTTAGTCTATTATGTCATCCTCTTTAAATACCAATTGTTTGTTGCTGTTCAGTTGCCTATCAGCACTATTATTAAGAACTGCTATTTGCCATTTGTTCTTTCCTGTCCTCGTTGCAATAACTTCCTCTCTTCGGGTTTCTTCTACCTGAGAGCTGGACATCTGTCTTCCTCCTCGTTAGGACAAACATGCTCAGGGCACTCTTTTCACTTCTCTGTGCTCAGCTGAAAGCCCCTGGCTTATTCACTGGGTTTTTGCTTCTCTGCCGTCAACATCACAAAGCTGCTGCAGTCCTGGGCAGGCCAGATGTGGGGATGGGCTGGGGATACCACAGCTGGGCCTGGAGGGCATGGGTGGGAGCAGAGTTCTGAGACCTCCGTCAATGTAAATGCAGATAGGAAAACATTAGTTCCCAAAGTGGGCTAAAAAAAAAAGTCACTTATTTACCTGTGAAGCAGGAAGTAACAACTAAAATCTCCCTTGTCTGTAGTTCCAGGTATTTAGTTTTCAGTTTGATAAACTGCTGGAGGAGGTTCCTTGGGGCAGGTTGTCCTGCTGTGTTAATCAGTGGTGGAAGGTCATTGATTGATAAACGGTGTAAACCAAGAGAGGCTGTGGTCCTGGGAATACGTATTTTGAGGAAGTCATTAAAAAGGCACAGCTTACAAAGTGATCGATCCCTTTGCTACTCACAGAGGTAGATTTCCAAGGTCACAAGACTCCGTGTTTGAGCTCTGCCAGTTTTGCAAGGTACTCACTGTTTGGTGGGGCTTTTATTTGGTTTTGGTTTGGTTTTCCCCTCACATTGACTATTCCTTGACGATCATTTGAAAGCGCTTGGGAAGCTTTTGAATTTGGCACTCCAGTTTTCACCGTGGTTTCCAGGGTGGCTGTAGTTTAAGTGAGCTTTGCTTTGGAGAAGTATTTCACCAAGGCTGCCTTGGTCATGCCCTTGCAGGAGGCTTGGTCTGGAGGTAATACCTCCCTGCTGGAGGAGGAACGTGGACCATCACAGTCTGAATCCCTGCTGCCGAAGTGGAACCCGCGCATCACAGCTGCGCTCAGCCCTGCGCGTACTTGGCCTCGCTATAAGTGGTGTCTGTGTTGGCTTGTTCAGAATTAGACTGAAACTTTTTCATGCCAGTTTTTAGGACTGCAAAAGTTTCAGGGATAATAATGAGGTGCAGTTTGAGGCTTCTGATTTTTCACTGTTCTATAGACATAAATTTGAACGCCTTCAAGTCATCACAGTTCTAATCTGGCTTTTCTTGGAAGCCAAACAACCGCTTGTATTGAAGCACAAAGTGTCTCAAATTAGGGTCCCTTGAAATACTGACGTACTTATGCACCATGAGCAGAGATCAGCAGGTACCATAAGGGAGGATGGTGATGAGCAAGACCTGAAGTTTCATAGCAAACGCCATTTCTCCTGCACTCTGCTCTGCAGCACGACTGAGCGTGGGGCTGATCCAACAACTGGTTTGGGATTTACAGCTCACAGATCCGCACAAGACAGAACATCTCGCGATGCCCTGTGGTGCCCAGCTTACATAATGCCACTTGCATAACCCCAGCAAGTACGGTCAGGGTCTCTCTCCGTGCCAAATTAAGGCTCTCTCGGGTTCTGTGTCACATTTACGCTCTGTTTGAACTTACACTTAAATTTACCACAGATTCCAGTTCCTTCTTGATGAAGCGCGTGACCACAGAGCCAGTGAGGCTACGAGGGTTATCCCTTCAGCCTTGAGTTCCCATCACCTTGCAGCTGGAGCATCTGTTGGACTACCAGCCCAATCTGCTGGATTATTTGCAGAAGCTATTTCCCCTCTAGCACCCCAGATAGTTTGGTCTTGAACCTTTGCCAAGGTGGCAGCCTCTCTTCTGCGGGAAGTCATTCCTTTTCTGGAGAGCCTCAGAGAAGCCAGCCTGAACTCCAGAGAACTGAGATCTTCTTGACAAAGAGGAGAGCGTGGCTGTTAGACACTGGGGAAGAAACTTCTTTTTTTTTTCCTCCAGAGTTTTCTCTCCAGCCTGAGTACTCTTAATTACCACAGGGTAATTACCGGTGGATGAAATCCAAGCCCCTGCAGACTGTTTGGTCACCAGTCAGTGACTTCACTTTGGGCTGGGTTTCACTCTTCAGTTCTGTAAGAGACAGAACAGATCCCATCAAGAGCAGAAGATAAAGCAGAGACAGTTGATGTGCTTCATTCTTTAACTTGCACAACCCACATTTTTTGCAGTGTTTGTAAGCGTGAGTTAAAAGCCTCGGGATCTTTAAAACTCTCTTCCTGGTGGTGGGATTCGTGTTGCCAGAGGCAGAGTTCAGAGGGCAGGATTCATCCCACCCCAAAGCAGGCTGCTGAAGCCAGACAGGTGAATCATGTCCCAAAAGCCCCCGTTTTGCCCCCACATGCTGCAGGGGGATGGCTCAGCCCAGCCCAGCCCAGCCCTCAGTGATGCCTGTGCCGGCTGTCAGGGGAGAAAGTGTCTAAACCTTGTAGTCACTTAGGGGAAAGGGTTTCCACAGACAAAATCATCTCCTCTCCCGCTCCAGTGGCTCAGGCTCCCCGTGCTGGTGCCAGATTTGGCAGAACCAGCTCCTTTGTTCAGAAGGAGAGGCTGAGCTTTCGGGGATCAGGTCTTTTCTGGCGATGGGGAGGCAGGATCCGCCCGTGAGAAACGACCACGCTGCCGATAAACGCTGCCCATGAAATTTTAATGCTTAATAGAGCCTTGCTGGCTGAGACAGGCGTTGTAATGACACCACCCATCACGGGGAGCTAATTGAATCAATGAGGTGAGCAGCGGAGCCAGCCAGCATATGCCGAGGGTCTGATCAACCCAGTCATTACCCCTGGACCCTCGTCACTCCCCCCGGCGTGATTACAGCCCTGTGCCAGGCAGGGGATTTGGGGGAAGCGGCCAATGAGGGGCCAGGCTGGCTCCAAAGCCAGCTTTTTGCAAAGCCCCAGATAAAACAGACATCCATTAATAAGGCGAGAAAGGTTAGGATGAGGAGCATTACAGCAAGTCTGGAGAGGTAAGGTGATAGTTTTGTCTGAGGCTTGTAGAGCATATGGCCCAGCTTTGGTAAGGGAAACCCAGGGGCTCGGTCGGTCAGTAAGCGGGGTGTTATTTGCCTGTCTGCAGAAGTAGAGGTTTATTTATTGATGTTAAAGAATTAAGTAGCTGGAGACACTTGATAGTGTCATCAGGAAGCTAAACAGATTTTCTGTGTCTTCATAGCTTGCATGCTCATTCCAGGTGATAAGTTTCTTGGGGAAAAACCATCGTAAGGTGATAGCTGCTTTTAGGTTCTGGGTTTTGAAATGGAGATTTGTGGTCAGAAACTCGAGGAGCGTTCCACTCATGGAGCCAGATTGTTACAGAGGATTTTGCCATTTTTTATCACCAGCTGCTCTTTCTCGCTGGTCAGATCCACGTACAGAAAGGGAAACAGCAAGTAACTGAACTAACTTGGTTAAAATTAAGGAGATGTAAAAAAAAAAAAAAGTAAAGCTTGATAATGTAAAGCTGAACATGAGATGCATCTTTCCTTTTCCACCTGAAGCTTGAGATCGATTGCTGTACAGAAACTGCAGCCAGCCTGTTAACTGTTCATGACAGCGTAGGCTGAAGCTTTTCCTAGACAGTGGTAATCCCTTCTGCAAACCACCTTACCTCAATGTGACATGTCTTCACCTCCAGCCCTGCCATCCCCTGCTGTTCTTTCTCCTTCCCATTCCCCACTCCTCCCCCCAGCTAAAAAAAAAAAAAATCTTAAGAAGTGGCAGCTGCTGGGAAGTTCAGTCCATTTGTTTTATGATGCCGCTTTGGGAATATGATCCAGATCCTACATGAGAGAAAGCAAGCAACACAGCAAAGGAGAAAGAGGGGAGGCTCAGAAGCTGTGGAAAAAAAAAAAAAAAAAAACCCACTTGCTTATTTTAAATCTAGTAGTAAAAGTTAAATTTTTACAGCAAGGTTTAGGCGTAAAGCAGAACTGCTACTAAAGGTCCTAGCTTGGGAATCAAGAAGAATGCTGGTTTACCACGGAGTAATTCTAGAGTTTGTTGGTTGTTGTGTACAAAACTTCGAGTGCATTGAAATGTCTTTGATTGTCCTCTAGTGAGAGGTGCTTGTAACGAGGGCACTGAGTGCTGAAGACAAGTTATATAGTAACAGTGTGATTCTTACTGCGACTTATTTTTCATTTACTTTAGCACTTTAGATAAAGAAAGAAGGTTCTCCCTGGAAGGCATTTCTGTTCATTATTCTGACTCCTGATTTCAGTTACTTACAGGGCACAAAAGACTCAAAAGCAGAAGAATATGCTAAAACCACGGCAGCCAAAACCATTCACAGTTCTACGCCTTGGGCTTCTGCCAAGCAATTAAAGAAAACTCAGACTACTTATTTTTGTTGTCAGGTCAGGGGGAAAAATAAAAAATCCACTCCTCCTGTCAGCTCCTCTCATTCCTAGAGAGAAACCCTTAGAAAGATGTAAGAAAAATCAGGTTGCTGTTCCATGAAACGGGTGCAGTGCAGGTAGGACGTGTCTAGTCAGTAGGAAGAGGTGATGTTTCAGAGGCTGCTTGGCCCAGCTCTCCTGCCCTTTGGTCAAAATTTCCTTGCTCTCTCCTGGCTGCTGGGGACACGGGCTCACCTCTGCTTCCTTCCCTCCGCAGCTATCCATGAAGGAGGTCGGCGACGGGCTGCACGAGCAGATGAACTGCATGATGGGTGCGCTGCAGGAGCTGAAACTCCTCCAGGTCCAGACAGCGCTGGAGCAGTTGGACATCTCAGGGAGCCGAAGCACCGTTTCTGGCACCGAGCAGCACCAGTGCTGCCGAAGCCGCAGAGACGCGGCTGGGGCCCGGCAGGACGAGAGGCCACGGGGCGAGGGGTCGGCGGAGGAGCTCAGCCCCAGGTCCCTCACATGTGCTGTGCCACGGCCAGGGGGGTTGTCCCGTCCTGCTGCCTTCCCAGAGAATGGTCACCTCAGAGACACCCCCTCCTCCTTCAGGAGCCTCTGCGGTGAGGATGTGTGTCACCTAAAAGGACCTTCTTCCACACCGAGCAGAGTGGAGCACATCCGCCCAAGGACATCCGAGCCCGTTAGCCAGGTCACAGCTCGGGGGTGGTCAGAACACCGGGAGTGCCCGGGGTGTGATGATGGCCACGACTGGACATCCTCCTTGATGTCCCAGAGCAGGAATCGGCAGCCACTGGTCTTGGGGGATAACATCTTTGCAGACTTAGTTGGGAACTGGTTGGATCTGCCAGAGCTGGATAAGAAGGGCGAGAAGAGCGAGGCGTCCCTGTCTGTGAGCAGATCCCAGGAGCTCTGCAGGAAGTTCTCCCTCACGGCCAACATCTTCAAGAAGTTCCTGAGGAGCGTTCGGCCAGACCGAGACAGGCTTCTCAAGGAGAAACCTTGCTGGCTGCCACCTGAAGACAAACAGCTGGAGATCTCCAAGAGACCCAAAAAGCTGAACAAACTGAAGGGCACATTTTACTTCCCGCTTCACGGAAACATCCAGAACCATCACAGCAAAGCAGAGAGGTGCCCGAAGGCAGAAAACAAGAGCGAGAAACCCAGAATTGGCACCAGGAAAGTCCACGATACCATAGACTACCCCCCGTCCGGGTTTGACATCAATACAGCCGTTTGGGTCTGAGTTTGTTGCTGTTCTCTGCTCACACCAGGGAGGAGCTGGAGGCCATACGCATCTTTTCAGGAGACCCCTGAGCTCTTCAACATGGGCTGAGATGAGAGAAGTCCTCTGTGGAATGTCCTCTGGGCTTCAGTTGCCTGTGCAAGTGGCATTTTCTGGAAAACTATGGCTTCAGGGGCAGTTGGAGCAGCAGCTGACCCAGTCCATGGGGGGGAAGTTGTTGGGGGACTGGTATTCGCATAAAGAATCTTTAGCAGCTTTAGGGCAAGTGATGCCACAGACAGCCAGCTCCTGGAACCTGGCTGACGAGAGCCACTCCAGGCCCATCCCATCATCTCTAGTTAAAAGCAGCTGCAGCACAACCCCCCTGTGTGCATGTGTGTGTACGAGTGTGCAAATATATATAAATAGTTTTTTTAAAGGAAATTCTATTCCTGCTTGCGTGCACTGAAACCTGGGTTGCAAACCCAGCCGGTCCATCCTTGTACCTGAAGCACTTGTTATTTAAATGGAAAGATGTTTGGACACGTAAGACTTGAACTAAAGTGGGGGGTGTTGAACCCCAGCAGTGTTTCATTTCTCCCTAAGCTGCAGCTCTGCTGCACTCCCGGCATCTCTCCTTCCCCTGCCAGTTAAACCAGTAGAGCACAAGGCTCCTTTCCTGGATTTTTGCAACCCTGGAGCTCCCAGGGGTCGCGTTGCTCCTCACACCAGATGCAGTGATGCCAAGTGTATTGTTGGGGTTGCGCTGAGATCCGAAGTTGCGACAGACGTTTATTGTTGTTGTTTCCTGTTGCTGTTGTGTACAAACCTTGTCTGGTCAGACCCAAGCTCTTCAGTCTCCTGCTCTTCCAGAGTTACCAATAAAGTGTCAGTCTCCCATGTGCCATGGGGCTGTCTCCATCCTGGGGTGACCCCCAGCCCTGCTTTTCTTTGGGATTTTCACCATCATGAAAGCCTGGCCAAGCAGGGACCCAAGGCTCGGCTGGTGGGGTCGGAGCGGGGAGCGTGTGTGGGTCCTGTCAGCCTGTTCCCAGCAGGACCAGGGAGTTTGGGGAGCAGCCAGGAGAGTTTCCATTCAAGGAGAGGTTAGAAATCATAGTAGGGAGAAGAGCTGCAGGCAGAGGTCCCTGCCAGGGTCCCAGCAACGTGCTGGAGGCACGTCCCCTGCACATCCCCGAGAGCCTTGGAGTAACGCTTCAGTGTCCATCACCCTCAGCTCCAGGAAGGGCAGAGGCAGAAACGTTTGGGGGACAAACTGCTGCTGAGGGAAGGGCCTCAAAGCTGTACAGTCCTGGCCTGTGAAGGGGGACAGGGTCACACAGGTCCTGCCACAGGTCCCCTCCCCACTGTCTCCAGGAGTTAAACATGAGCGAGACGAGTCCCCAGCAGCTCCACAAGCCCCAGCACGAAGCAGGATAGACCTCACGGGCCACGTTGCAGCAGGAGGGGAGCTGCCCAGGGGCTGCCCCCCATCTCCATTAGCTGGGAGCCAGCAGATGCTTCATGTGCTCACCAGTGTTATGTTGCAAAAACCTGTTCCACTCACTCCAAGTTTAGGAAGGGCTTATGTGCACCACGAGTATTGTTTCTTCCCCCTCAGACATGCAATTCTATTCCTGTTGTAACTTCCCGAGGCAGAGAGGCCAGTGGAGCAGAGGCATGGAGAGAAATTTCCCCCCTCCCTTGCAAATTAAATATAGGCACAAGACAAGCCCTGTTTCTGCCCATACAAGGAGAGGAGCAGGTCAGCATCCGAGAGCTATGCTCAGCACTGTGCTCAGCACTTTTTCAGAAAAGTGAGTTGCAAGCAAGCTTTTGTTTTTCCTCCTCACAAGCTTTAGGTCTACGGGGGGTTTTTTTTCCCTCCCTTTCTTCATTTCTCTGAATACTGGAAGGCTGTTTCTAAAGCACTTTGTTTTCCTCCTTTTATCAGTAGCTCATCCTGTTTGTTACAAATAGGCCCTCCCAGCTCCCACCAACCTTTCTACAGGGGCAGCAAAGAAGAGAAGGAGCTTTCTATGAGCAGTAGCACGAAAGAGAGAAGCAGCTTTTCCTGCACCATCGTCAGTCCCTGCAGGGCATGGCCTCACCCCAGGGCTTCCCAGGCACAACCTGGGGGACCCAGCCCATGGCCAGGCCGACAGAGCAGCAGAGAGCACGGTGGCATCACCTTGTGACACCCCCCTATTCCAGGAGCACATCCCAGACCTGTGGTTATGCAGGGCACGGGGAGATCCGGAGCCTGAGATGCACGTTGGGAACTTAGTCCCTGGGAAGAGCGGTTCTTGGGGATGTCCCCACCCCATCCAGCCCCCAGCCCCCTGCCCAAGCTCTGCAGCCCAGGGCTGGGCAAGCTCAAACCCAGCAGACGTGGTCGCTTCCCACCCTGGCAGCTGCTGTGGTGCCGCTTCCCCCATCAACAGGGTCTCCCGAGGAACCGATGGGAAGTTTCTCCTGAGAACAAGCACTTCTGGCCCCGGGTGCTCCCAACAGCTGCCCTGGCCCACGGGGCAGCACTGGGTCATCCTGCCCGCGCCTGCTTGTGCCAGGGAGCTGAGCAAAGACCAGCTGCTAAACCCAACCTTTTCTGCCCCTGCTCGGAGGAAATGCTATTGTTTCGAGTTTCACATGGAAAGGGCAGTTCTTGGTGCCAGCTGCCACCCACGTGTTCCTTTCCCACCCAGAATAACGGCTCCTGCAGCCGCCAGCACTGCTGGGTCCGTGCCCACTCCCACCCCAATCCCGGGATCAGAGCCTGGGCAGGGTCTGTGCTCCCCGGCACCCCTTGCTCCTCCTTCCACTTCCCACAGTTGCCAGGGAGGTGAGTGCTCATCTTTGAGGACCACGAAAGCTGAACCCTGGGCCCAAGGAGAGAGGCGTTTGGGGTGATTGGTGATGTTTGCTTCATTTCTCCTTTTTTTTCCGAGGAACTGATCCCTACCAGGGTGCTGAGCGCAGACACCTGACCAAATGCCCGACATAGTTTCAAACCTATTTGTGTTCTCTCTGCCTCTTAAGTGTATCTTCAAAGGATGGTTTTGCATCAAAATAGGATTTTCCAGGGTGTTTGCAGCAACAAATTCAGTGTGACCTCGGCTTCCAACAGCCACTTGAAAAGTGCAGCTAAATGTGGCTGGATCTCAAAGGTCTTAAGGAAAAAAAAATAAAAATTATAGATATTCTTTAAGAGGCATTCAAATAATAAAGAACAGCAGCCAAGCCAGACATCCTGACTGATTTAGTCTCCAGAAAAGGGGCTGCTAATAGATCAGGGTAGGATTTGTGAATTACCATTTCACTTCTCCAGGGACTTTTCCTGAAATTATAATGGCTTTTTCTCCTCTTTTTTTTTCCTCATGAAACTGCCATGAAATAGTTCCCCGTTATTAAGTATGAAACCTCCCTAATTAGCACAATGACAATCTTTAATGAGGCCCCGGCTGTGTTCTGCATCATTGATGGGAATGGTTAACCCAAGCACGGGGCAATAACTGTAGAAACACATCCCCCCACGAACCTGCCCCATGGAAGGCAGCGGAGGCAAACAGAGCTCGGGGTGTGCTGAGCCCAGGAGGGACCAAACACACCGGAGTTAATTTAACACCAATAAAAGTCGTTCTGACACCAGGGATTAATGAACTGGCACGGGGGAGCTGCTGCTCCCTGTGCACGTGGCGTTGGCGGCCGAGGGGAAGAGGCTGTTGCTGGGAGCCAGCTCTGCCCGCGTGGAAGCATCTCCTGCCAGGGGCTGCCAACCTCCGGCCGGCTGGAGGCCAGGGCAGGTTGGAGATGGAAGGTGTAACGTGCCCTCGGTGCCCGCAGGATTCCTGTTCTGCAGGGGGGCCGGGTGAGCAGCACAGCCCGGCCCCGTCCGCAGCCCACGGCGCTCAGCGGCTCCGCCACTGCCCAGCGGATCCAGCACCGCTGGAATGGATGGGTGCTGGATCCGGCCCGTATGGCTTAATGTATAGAGAGGATTTGGCTCTTAACGTTGATAGGAGTCACTCCTCGCTCTGCCTCCCCGGCACTGATGCCCGCTCCTCCAGCCAGATGGCCTCCAGAAGGCTCACAAATGTGCCTGTAATTAAAAAGCCTTGATTTTTCAAAACCATTTCACAGCTTATTCTTCTGACAATGAGATGGGGCTTCTTAGGCTAATGCTGGGCAAGAGGGAAGGAAAATACCGGCTGGCTGCTGCCCGCCGTGTTTGCCTTTCCCGGAGACACGGGTTCTGTTTACTGTTTACCCGCTGAAGCTGCGGAACCCACGTGCTCCGCAAATCCGTGCTGCTGCCGAAGCCTCCCTGGGGCCAGCGCTTGTTTTTCCTGACGGTACTGGGCTCTGTCCCATCCGTGCTGATGAGCCTTAAGCAACCTGAACGGCTTTCTGACTGGAGACCGAGCGAATTTCAGTTTCCCCTCTGTTCCCCTTGTACTGACCCTGGCAGGAGAGAAACCAATTGCCACGTCCGTGCTGAACTAAGGTCCATTTGATTCCAAGTCCAGCGTGGCTTTATTCACTCCAGCGCATTCCCGATCACCTTGCTCATTAATCAGCAGCAGAATCTCTTCCTTAAGCTGCATTTGGAAAACACGGACCGTGTTTTCACCCCTGTCTCTGCAGAGCGTGGCTGTATTTTAATGCTCTTCCCTTTTGTCCGAGTTCATTTGTATCCACGTGGCATTTCTAATCAAGCAATCGTACCCCCTTCCAGCTGGCAGGGAGCCTCGTGTGCTGGTTTTAAAGCATAAAGAAAACCCAGTGTTCTGAAACGATTTGCCTCAGCCCCTCGGCTGGGCTGTGGCACAGCACCCTCAGCCCAGGCTCAGCATCCTGATGTCCCCAGACCCTCCTCACCGGGCTTTTTGCACCCAGGAGGGGGGTCCTGGCCAGGCACTCGCTCTCTCCAGGGGCTGCTCAGCAGCGTTTCCTGCAACTGCGGCACTGAGCGAAGCCTCTGAACTGGCTCAGGTGTCCCTGCTTTCCCCGAACAGGAAAGCGAAAGGGAGAAAATGGATCTCGCAGGAGGAAGAAACGCCTGCTCCTGCGCTGCTCCTCACCTTGGGAGGCTGGAGGTTAACTGGGAAAGGGCTTCCTGCCGTGCTCTAAACACACACTGAAATCCCACTGCAGCCAGCAGGACGTGGGCTCCAGGACCCACCAGGGAGTTTGAAGGGTCCCTGCCCACTCTCACTCCATCCTTTGCACCAAAGCCCACCCAGGCCCCTCCACCAGCGCCAGGGGAAGAGGCTGGATGCAGCCAGAGCTCTGCTGTGGGAGCAGAAGGAGAGCGGCTCCGGGCTGACCTGTGCCACCAGCCCTCACCCCCCTCCCACGGGGCTGGCACAGGGTCCCCGGGCAGCAGAGGAGCCTCCCTGGCAGAGAGCAGAGCCGGGTGCTCGTGGCACAGTGATGGTTCGTGCCAGCTTTGCCACCCGGCTTCCGTGCTGGCACCGGCACCGCCCGGGCGGCTGGGGGGGGTCCCGCTGCTCAGGCAGCGAGGGGGGATCTGCTCCCTCATTAACAGCCTAAGCCAGCAATTCAGGCTGGACCTTCCCAGAGGGCTTCTCCTCATTCACGACATCGGGCTGCAGTTAGCGATGTGACATTTCGAACCTCGAGATAACGAACGTGACATTCTGTCAGGTTTAATTAGTCCCTTTGCTCTGGCGGTGACAGCGGCTGTGGAGGCAGAGCCCGGCTGAAGGCTGGCAGAGCAGAGGGGCTGTCGCCTCCGAAAGCTCCACAGCACAGGAGAGCACCAGGAGGAGGTTCTGGGGCTCAGATAAGCAGTTGCCCAGCGAAGCAGCTGGTTTGGTCTGAAATACATCTGCTCACAGCAGCCTGCCTTTGGGGCACCCTGGTTAGGGCAACCGAAGGGTCGCTCCAGGCCCCCACACGGTATTTTCTGTCTTCTGTGGTCTGAAAAAGTTCCTCAGAGGCCTGACTGGGTGACTCCAGAGAACAGGAACGTTGCAAAGTCTCTTTCACCTCTGCTCCAGACTGAAAGCATTGCAGCCCCAGGTCCCTTGTGAAGGGCACCATGGAATGAGGTCCCAGTTAACTCAGCATCTTGGCAGCAGCGTTGGCAGCAGCGTGGGCAGAGGCCGTGGCAGGCAGTGGGGTAAAGTGGCAAGGAACAAACTGTCTGAGCACGTCTGTGTGCCCAGTGGCTCTGCTGACCACGTCCAGCCCAGCAGCTCTTCTGTCAGCCAGCACCGATGGCTGAGGCAGCCAGGAAGAGTGTCCGGGGGACCTGGGGGACCCGATGAGGTTACCCTGCATGGCTCCGCGGATGTTTCCCACGTTCTGTCCCATCCTGGGGTTACTCAGCTGCATCTCTCCTGAGCTACCTGCTCAGACTTTCTGTCTCCTCATCTCTTCGTTTGGTTCCAGACCAATTACTGAGAGTTTGCACCCAAAGGCAGCCAGCCAGGCATTTATGCAGGCAGCTGCCTGATCTGCTTGTGCTCATGCTAATTGTGTGGAAGCGATTCACGGTCGGCTTTGTGCTGAGTTTCCTGTACCCTGAATTGAGCTCTGCTTGGAAAAAGGAAAGATCAGGTCCCCGGGATTTAAAAGGCTTCAAGAGGAGATCTTTCTATTTACTGCTTACCTGGTTTTCAAAGATGCCACTGCTGTTGGCAATGCTCCTCGCAGGAGCCCCTGAGCTTCTCACAGAATATCTTGGTTATTTGTCTTTTTAAGGTGTCTCCTAAGAAGAATGGGAGCAAACATTCTACTTGCAGCTAAAAACAAGAGTCTTGTGAAATTCAGTGGAGATAAGATGTGTTGCCAGGATCAGTCGACCAAAAGTCCTCCTTCTGCAGAGGTTTTATGAGGCCTCTAAATCACTCTGAGATGGAAAGGATAAGACTCTCTTACCCTGCCTGTAAAACAGCAGAACCTGTGGCTTCTTACAAAGCCCCAGCGGGGCGATTCCTCCTGCCCCCCTCCCTCTCCTCTGCGAGGAATCCTGCCAGGACCTCTCACCTCCCCGAGCTGAGCCCCGGGAGCAGCAGCAGCCCCGAGCCGCTGGCAGCGCAGCGGGGTGACGGTGACACGTGGGCATGACACTGGCATCCCACGCCTGCTGCCGAGGGCTCGACGAGGGAGTGCTCGTGTCCTTTGTGTGTGCGTTTAAATCTCTCCTAGAACAACCTGTCACTCCAGCACCATGTCAAAGGTAAATTTCCCCATATCCCTACCAGAGGGGATTATGTTCCCAGCAGGGGTTCAGGTTTTTTTTTGCCATAATATGATTTAATGTGACAAGTGTAATTAGATGTGACACATCTTTGCAACAATTCACTACCTTGGAAAAATCACAAACAAGCTTAAAATAAGCCAGAAGGCCGAGATTCTGGTACATCGCAGCTGGAAAAAATAAGCACCAAGTTAAGGACTTCTCGGCGCTTCCTTTGGGAGACAGCAAAGTCATGAACATGATACTATAAATTAATTATTTAGCTCCCAGCCCTGCAATGAGAGCCATCTGGCCAGATGCCTTCACCCTCACCAGAGCCCCCTTGGAGTAAATTGCTCTCCACGTAGAGAGGAAGAGACACCCACGTGTCTTCTAATGGACCGAAGCTTCAGTCCCTGCCCTGAAACAGGCAGAAAGAGAACAAAAATTGCTCTGAGCACTTGGGTTCCCAAGTCATTTCGGTTCCTTCAGAATCAAGACAACACATCAGACCTACAGTGCCGTTGTAAACGTGCACGTCTGTGTACCGAGACCTTTGGTCTGGGCTGATCCAGCAGGAGCTCACGCTGCCGTTTGTCCTTCCCAGCCCCAAATGGTGGTTTATTCACTGGAAGAGCACCCGGACTGGGAGGGATGCTGCTCTGAGCCAGGTACCTGCGGCTGCTCCTCATCCCTGGGGCCGAGGGCGAAAGGCTCAGGCTATTCATTATGCACATCAAGATTAATTCTCATTTCCACTCCGTGGTGCCCTGTTTACAATTCAGCCGCCGGAGCTCAGCGCTGAAAACACGAGATGTGCTTTCGTTTGCCGCGGCCCTAAATTAACGGGGGTTGGCAGTTCCGTTTTCCCTGAGCTCCGGGTGTTCGGGAGCTTCCAGCGGCAGCGTTGCCAACGTCCCCCGCGTGGCACCGGGATGGACCTGCGGGGACACTGGAGGAAGGAAGGACACTGCAGGAAGCTCTGGAGATCCTGGAGAAGCCTCCGAGGTCACAAGAGGAGCGTGGGGAGCGGCAGGGCCATCGGCTCGGCTCGGAGCCCAGGGGAGAGAGAAGAGGGAAAGAGTTAAAAGCTGTCTCCAGGCAGGAGAACAAAAAGCGCTATTGCACTCATCTTGCTCGCTACGCTCATCTAATTACGTTATTTAACAGGATACCCTCTCATTGATTTTAATTACTCACATAATTTGGGAAGTAATTCACAGCACATCCCTGCAGGGTGCATGAGTCTGAGCCGGGAACAATGCGCTCAAGTCTTCCTCGCTACATGAAAGGAGAAGATGGGGAGATGAGATGAGCTGAGCTTCAGCCCCGGGCGGGGAAGGGGACCGGGGGCTTCTCTCCCTTGGGAAGGTTTCCCCACGGGGCAGAGGCTCCGGCCGTGTTTCCCCCAGCATCGGAGACATCGACGAAACCGGGGATACCCGGCAATGAAACATTATCACGCGCGGGCACCGATGCAGATGCGTTTGCTACCGGCCGGCCCCGCGCTCCCACCTGCACCCAGCCCGCGTCCCGCTGGGATCTTAGGGTTGCAGCGGAGGCCGCGATGCCGATGCCCAAGCCCCTGCCCCGGCCCCAGCTGCCGCCCGCGTCGGGCTCCTGAATGCGATTGAAGCGGCTCCTTGTCTCCCGCCGTCCCCGTCCCCCTCGCAGAGCAGCTGCAGATTTTAATTGTCCCTTTGATACCAGTGGGATCCTGCCAGGGCCGCGGCGCTGGTGTCTCGCTGCCGGGGGATGCTCGTCGCTGCCGGGGGATGCTCGTCCCTTCCAGCGCGGCCCCGGCAGCCGCTGGCCCAACAGCCCTGGAGCGAGGAGCTGCTCCCGACCCCCGGGGACCCCGCGGTAATCCAACAGTCCCCGGCCTTGCTAATTATTAAAACTGCTTTTAACCACGGGCCTCCTGCAACTCCAGTATTTTTGGGTTTTTTTTTTTAAAGACAGTTGCCCAGTTTAGTAAAATTGAGGTTGTGCATCCCCCAGCACGCGCTTGTTTGGTTTCTTCACCGTCTTTTGTAAGTTCCCGGGTTAATTAGGATGCGAACAATGCCGGAGGAATGTTTAATTAATATTATAAAGCAACAATGGGATGATTAAGCAAGTCTGGGCAGCTGCTATTTATACACGGGGCATGTGGCACTTCTTGGGGGCGAGCGTGTCAAGGAAAAAATCATTCCACAGACCTCTCTGAGCGATTTTATTGCTTGTTTAATTGTCTGGTTCAGTCCTTTTCTCCTCTTTGTGTTCGCTCAGGCAGAGCAAGAGAAACAGAGATTTAGCTCAGAGTCTCTTGTTCAGCTTAATTACAGAGCGAAGGCTTTCAACCAAGGAGCCTCTCTCCCACCCCTTCTCCTCTTCCCAAGCCATGACGTCTCCAGAAACAACCCAAGCAGAAGCTTTGGGCAAAAAATGCTCTAAAACTGGTCCAGGAATAGCATCCAGGAGGATGCTAGCATCTTCTTCAAGCAGAAAAGTACCCCAGAGGCCAGTTCTCAGTCTGGAAGAGGCAGAGGGGCTTCACCAGGAGCAGCGGCGACCGCTCAGCTTCCCCATGCCAGGGACCTGGGGGGGCTGGGGGATGTGTGTGCAACAGTGGGGGGTCTGGAGCCAGCAGCCAGAACCACCTCCTACACCCAGGGTGCTCCTCAAAGGGTTAAGTGATGCTTTCACGGCACAGCAGCTTCACAGCATTGGGTTTGAGGGCATTTGCTATTCAGAAAATATTTCTTTGCTTCTCAGAAGGCTGCGTGCAACCTGAAGTAATTGTATTTGCCTTGGGTTGAACTCTTTTTAGCTTCTAAAAATAAGCACTTGTTTTCTTCTGCTTCTCCTAGAGCTATCTCCACCGAGAGCAGCAACCAAACAAATCGATAAAAAATTAAAGTGGGAAATTCAAGAGAAGTGAAGCGAGGCGGCAAGAGCATCCCCCCCCCCGTTAGGGATCTACAGCTCACACGACACAGCAGCAAATCCATTCGCCTTTGCCAGAGGAAGACACCTGACTTCCAGAGGCAGGGAACGCTGCTGGTCACGGGCCCCAGCTCCGTGTGCTGAACTCTGTGCCTCCCCAGCGAGCCCCGGCCTTGGCACGGATGAGGCCGAAGAGGCAGCGGCTCCGCTGGTGCAGCCGGAGCCAACTCAGCCCCCAGGGGCAGGCAGGAGGGGCAGGTACCCAGCCCTGTGCCCACGCACCCAGGGCAGGCTGCAGCGGCACTCGGGGTGCCGTGCCCCTGGGGAGCTCCCTCCCCGGCCGTTCCCTCTGGAAAATCCACTTCTGGCAACTCAAGGAGCCGGGTCCAACGCTGGCAGGAGGCAGAGGAGACTCGGAGGAGCCTTTTCCCTCCTTCCCAAGGGCAGCGGCTTTGCCTCCAGCCGCTCTGACTCATCCTTATGTCTTACTCACCACCTCACTCTTAATTCGGTTATTACTTCAGTCCTGGCCCTGCTCTGGGAAGCTTATCTCACACCGAATCCTTCACGGGTCAAGCCCTAAACACTGATTGTTTCAGGAGAGGGCCAAAAGCTGCCTGTCAGCTGCTAATCAGACCCTGCATCACACGCTGAACACAGGGGAACACCCTGAGCTCAAGAACGCAGCAAATCCAGGTCCTGCTTCTGCAAAAACTGGTGTGAAATCTGCAGTGGGACAGGATTACAAGCTGTTGTATATTCACTGTGGTTTCTTTTAAACCCAAAGGACCATGTTCCTGCCCTCTGGGCTCGGTCCAGGCACAGCATCCCAGCCCCAGAGCATCCTGCACCCACCAGGCTGCCGAGTGCTGCTGCTCCCCCTGCATCAGGGCCCTGCATGGATTTTCAGGTCAGAACCAAATCAATGCATTTAGATCAGAAAACTTCACTCCAAGGCCAGTAAAACATGCGTAGAGCCTGTGATACACTGACAGGACCAACACCAACCTCCCTGTGCTCGAGTCCTGCAGCAAAGGGAGGCTTTCTCCCCTTTCCACTGAAGCTGAGGTAGGTTTCTATTGGGATCTCAGAAAACAAGAGGCTTCTGTTTGCCAGTCTGGCTTCTTGCCAGATTTCTGGTGCTCCTGCACTAGACAAAATCAAGAGACAGTCGACCAAGGAGAGAAACCCATGGGTAGGTAAGCGCCGGCTTTGTTGCGTTCCAGAAGATGCTCCAGTTTGGTTTCTCTTCGCTGTTACACCCTGGGCTGATCCTGTCGCAGGTTTGGCTGCCGGTTTGTCCCAGTCCATCCTCTGCCCTTCGCTCCGCACACCCACGACTGCGCTGTGCCTGTTCCTGCTGATGAGCCGTGACCGACGCGTGAGGCGGCCGGTACCGGGTCTCCCTCATTTCAGACATCATTTCTGAAGGATTATCCCACGGGGGGTCCTGTGCAGTCATATTTAATAACGTAAACTGCTTTGAATCCAATGAGTTCTCCTGCGGATTTAAGTCAAACTGACGCAGCAGTTTGACACTGCTCATTGCCAAAGCTAAATGAAAAAATGGTCGTAGGGTGCTGGACGTGTGGGTCTCAGAACATTCTACGCACGCGGGGATGGTTGAGAAAAGGCACAACATGGCTGGAGTCAGCCTGTCGGATGATTTGTAACAGCCTGGGTAGGAAAGGGCAGCAGAGCTGCATCACTGCTTGCTTTGACTCAGCTCCACCATCACTCGGCCAAAATGGGTTGCAAGAAACTTGATTTATATTTAAAACCCTTGAGAAAAGAAAGGGCAAAATTATTGTGAGCTTCCATTCTGCTGGGAGCTCAGCTCGTGGAGGCTGTTTCTCTTCGTGGGGTGGTTCTGAGGGACACAGACAGGGTGTTTCTCAAGTTTCTGGGCTGCAGAACAGTGCTCCATGGAAATGAACCCCGGGAGCCTCCAGCAGCATCCTGCGAGCAGAGGTGGTCCCGTCCAGCACGAGGTGGTCGTCACCCAGTGCCAGGGGCGAGAGGCTGCCCAGCACCGCCTCACCCAGCTCCACAATGCACCAGTGTGCTCAGCCCACAGAACCGCCCTCGGCCCCATGAATCTGTCCTTTGTTGCTTGATCTCGGGCCACGGCAGCCAGGAGCAGCTGCCGGCCGGGCACGTCGTGCCACTGCCCGGGCCCAGCCCACGTGCCGCAGCCGTCCCCGTAGGCACGCAGCGCTGCCAGCGCCCGGAGCATCCTCCCCCCCAGCACAACGGGCTCCTTCTCTTCCCCCCGAGCTGTCGTGACAGGCCAGGCAGGGGATGGCTTTTGGCCTTCAGCATTGGTACCACCCAAAGCAAATGCCAGGGAGGGTTGAACTCAGGCTCTGTCTGGGATTGTGAGAGCGGCTGGGCTGGGGCCAGTGCTGCAGCCCCGTTCCTCTGTCCCAAAGGGATGTGGTGCCCTGCGGATTTAGTCAGGGGCTGGCTGGTCCCAGCCAGCAGAACGGGCACCCTGGGGCTGCGATTCCAGCTCTGTCACTGACTTGTCCAAAATCTCTGACAAATGAGTCACTGCTGCTGCTGCTCCCTCCGAAGCGCATCCCATTGGGGATGAGGGACAGAGGATCCAGGACAGCAGGGGTAACGCGGTGTCACTTGCCCCTCTGGCCTCTGCTTGCTGCTAACAGGCACAAGGAACGAGCCAAGTTTACTTGTGTGCAATTTCTCTGCAAAATGAGGGAGAAAAGGCTCGTTTCAGTCCCAGGATAATACAAACACTGTTTCCCAACACTGGGATTAGCCAGTAACTGAGCTGAAGAGCGCAGCCTCAGCCGGGAGCAGCCACATAAGCACAACACTGTGCCAGGGCTACTGTGAGCTTGCAGCATGGCTAATTAGCCCTGGCAGAGCCTCTAATTAGAATGTTTCTAGAGCTGGCTTAGGGCTGTACACTGAGCTGCCCCAGGCTGGGAGCTCAGGGGCACTCAATGGCCAAACCTGGCCTTCCCCAGCTCTGAGCAGGAGATGCCTGCGTGGCCCCAGCAGACCAGCCCCAGCTCCAGCTCCAGCCCCAGCAGGGAGGGTGGCCCAGCACCCACCTGGCCATGGCAACTTACCTGCGGTAAAATTCAGCTTCATTTCCTCATTACCTTGTCCTGGCAAAATAGAAAATGTTCATTAGTCCTGGTGATTTTACAAAGGTTAACTCTGAATGCGACGTTAATTTTCTCACATCTCTGTGGGATGCGAGACCTCACCCGCCAGCATCATCAAGAACATCTCTGCAGCTCAGAGGCAGGCGAGCAGATGCCCCGAGCACCAGCCTCACCACCCACCCTGACCACGCCAGGACGCTTCCTCCTGCAGCTCCTGCTCCACTTGTGTGCATTTGGATCAAGATCAAGACTTGCCATTGCAACTCCCCAGCAAGGCAGGGCATTACCGGGCAGCTACCGCCCCATCCAACCCCCAAAACAGGGGAGAACATTTCAGATAACCCCAAAAATAGATGGGTAAACACAGGGGCAGAAGCTCTAGACCGGGGTGTTTGTACAGACAGCAGTGAGTCGCTGGGGCTGAATTTGTGCACAGCTCAAACCCAAGCAGACAGGAGCTGGGTGGCTTTGGGGACTGCAGGGCTTCATTCCATCTTAGAAGAGCTCCTTTCCTTGAAGCAAAATGTTGCTTTGCTTGGTTGGATGCTGGTCAAAAGCAGCAGCACGCGACCGCTTCTGGGAGGTTTTTATTTTGTCTTTTCTCCAGGACATTGTTCAGTAAACCCGCTCCTAACCGAGTGAAACATTAAACACCCAGTGCTTCAGGACACCTTCTGTTTAGACATCCAGCTACGTAGCATCTGCTGAAGTGTATCCAAGGGCAGAATTTGGGCTATTATGCCAAAACCCATTAGATTAAATAAATAAATAAATGGCCCAGTGAGAAAATGAGTTTCTTGTGTAAGATACAAAGGGAAGGAACCCAGGCGGCCTGGAGGAAATGGGGCTTCACCCTGCAAACGATCTTGGCTCTGGTGTTGTCACTCAGCACCTTCACCTCCCCAGCCGCTGATGCTTTCCCACACCACCATCTAGTGGCAAACCCAACAGGCTTGGGAGGAGTTTCCATCCCGCTTTGACTTCTTCCTCCATCTCCTACCTTACACCGAGTTTACTACTCCTTTTGGAACCCAGGCTCCTGCTGACATTCCTGCCTCTCCTGGGAAGCCACCACCGACTACAAAGCCCTCTGGCACCCCAGCGTTTGCAGATGGGGTGAAGGGAGCAGATGCATCTCCCCAGGGAGCCCCAGGCGCAGCCACCCCTGGCACCCACGCTCTGCAGCGGGCCCCGTGTGCTCCGGGCAGACCCCGCTGCAGACACAAATACCACCAAGAAGGCTGGACTTGCCTTCACCAGACCAACCAGTTACACTGTGAGATGAGCTGGACTGGGAGATGCTGCAGAGATGTTGAGAAGTGAGATGGGAACGCGGGCGGCATTCACGAGGTGAGCTCAGTGAGCTTACACACTGCAGCATCCAGGAAAGTAAGGTGAGGTTTCTGTTTCTATAGAAGAGACATCTAGCGATCGGTAGGTACATTAAAATTACTTTATTACTAAAATAGTTTACATTTAGTAAAGATAACCAACCTGCAAATACCACGCGGCGGCTCCTCCTGAAAAAGGAAGTGCACGGGGAGGTTGAAGACAACCAGCTAAGTAAATCTGCTTGTCCTAGTAGCTTGTGAGTAGGCAGATGTTTTCACATTATCCAAATCTTTTCATCCAGTCTTGTTTGGGCTGCGTTTAGAAGCTGGGATCTCTCTAATTCAACAGCTGCATCAGGAACACAGTTTTAGAAAAACCTATTTATAGAAATTTCTCCCCTGCCTTGGCTTCCACTAAAACTACCCAACCGGTCCAGGAACAACTGCTCACCAGCTATGGCGTTTAGATTTCCCATTTAAACAACCAGGACAAAGTCCGGCCCGAGTTTTCTCCACTGTGAAGATACATTTTTCTCTTCTCACTTACTCAGAAGCGAAGCAGGAGCAAGTCCTCCAGCACTGCGGGAATTCCAGCAGCATCACACCCAGGATAGGATTCGGGCCCCGAGGTCCCAAAGGTGGTTCTTGTGCTTGCAGGAGGATCGAGGCCAAGCACACAGTGGTCTCTTCAGATCCTGCTCTTTTAAACTTTATGAAAACGAGGGGTATTTAAACAAAAAAGAAAAAAAAAAAAGACAAAGAACCAAACTCAAAACGAAACAAAAAAGCCCCTCCAGGTGACTGCACAGCTCAGGGAACATTACCAGGCTTTGTCTGGAAATGTAAAGGAGCCGTTTGCTTTGTCAGAATTGCTTTAGACAGAACCAACTTTCAGCTCCACAGCTTCGTGCCAAGATGCTCACCAGGAGAGCTCACCATGGGCTCCTGCCCCGAGGGTGGCACTGGCAAAACCAGGATCTGACCCCAGAATACACGGTGACGTGAAACCAAAGATCGGAGTAAAAGTCAGATCTTGATACAGCATCAAAACAAACTTGCACATGGTAAAAATAACTGTACAGAGGAAAATATTCAGCAGAATACAATCTTCAAACATTTAGAGGAATACACAGAAGTAGCCCTTCTGTTCTTCAGCGTGTGCTGCAGAGCCAGCGAGGAGGGGTAACCACATCCTGCTGGTAGAAACCACCTGCCCTCCCCAAAGGGAAGAGGAATTCACACAAAACATGGATAAAAACCAAAGCCTGGAAACCGTAACAAAAACACAGAAACAAAATGAAAATGTACTAAAATTTAATCATTCATAAAAGCTGTAATTTAATCTGTGACAGTAAAACACGAGAAGCAATATTAGAGTTGGTTTAGTATATTATATATTTTTGCTTTTAAAGCCATAGAAATCAGTTATCCCAGGTTTTTTTTCCTATAAAAGACCCATTTTTCCAAAGCATTATGCACAAACATTTTTAATTAGAATATAATGGCAGAATGAAAATAATGATATTCCGTAACTTTTAAATACAAAATGAAGTCAATGACTCAAAAAAGTTATTTCTTGCAGTGAGTTCAAAGGGAAATTTCAGATAATATATATCTATAGTTATAGATATCAAATATATTTAAGGGCGGGGCATTTTTAGTGCTCGATGGGGAGAAATGATGATCAAAGGGTCAATATGAAACTTTAATCGTAGTAGCAATATCTAACGGTTGAAATGCATCCATGCTCCTTTGTCTCATCATACGCTAGAGTCAATTATATTTGTCACCTCTGTTAATGGCTATTGCAGAGGAGGAGCACTACTGGCTTAAATTTCCAAGAGATATACAGAGAGCAATTGCTTTTTCCAGGGACTGTGTGCAAACCATTTTAAGATCTAAATTCTTCTCATAGTATATAAAAACAGGAGAAGCTTCTTCAGATATGTCATGAATTTCCGTAAGGTTTTGACGTCGGGAATGCTGGCACTTTCCATTTAGGCAACAGTTCTTCATTCCTGCAATCTGGGAAAAGGAAAAGAAGATGATGGAGGGAACAATTCTCATCCTGCCCCGTGAGAGGAGTGATCTCCATGCGAGGTTTCCCCAGGCAGCTGCTCACAGCCAGGCTCATCCAACCAGGCAGGAAGAGCTTATCTGCCCCCAGGGCTGGGGTTTGTTCCCACCACCCTCTGAGTTCAGAGGTACAGAAAGGAAGGAGACTTTGGAAACCCTAGAGAGGCAGAGCAGCGGTCACGGCAGCACCCTTCCCACTGGGCTGCCTTACCAGACAGCAGCCTTCCAGGGGGGCCCGAATGCGGCACCAGATGAACCGTTTGGGGGAGGGGGACTTCATCTCCTGTATCTCTAGGACCCTCCTAAATCCTCATGAGTTGGAGACCTCCGTGAACCCTACTGCAGCTGTAACAACTGGCAACGGGCTGGGAAGAGATTTACAAAGGACGGGGGAGATGCTGAAGTGTTCTGCCCACCCAGAGCAGCTCTGGGGGCACGGGTCAGAGTCAGCACTCCGAGGAGTCTCAGCAGTAGTTGGTGGAACGCAGGAACTCCTTTAGCAGCTGCTGCTGAGGTCCCAGTGCTGGGCTGGGCTCTGCAGCGTGGATCCCGGGCAAGAGGCGAGGGCAGAGCCACGGCGAGCCTGGCACCCAGCACATCCTGCCCGGGGCTGGGGACTTGTCTCCAAGAAGTCACCCCGGCTGACGCCACGCTAGCTAAATTCAGCTACATCACCTGAGGAACAGGAAAAGCCACTTGAGTTTTACTCTTCAGTTTCTTTTCCTAAAGCCATTGTTTGAACAGCCCTAAGCTATTATTGTCTGGCATTCAAAGCTCAGGATAAGAGACTCATCAATCAATAAAGCACAAGTCATTAGAAGGCAGGTTAACTGCACAGCTCCACTCATCCCACTCAGTCACACCCGGGCTGCATAAATGGCCACCTACAGCATGAATGTCAGTCCTGGTGGAAGGCAGGGTTCAGAATTCATCCCTGAAATCCTTCTGCAATCAGGAGTTTGTCTTAACCGCTGTAGTACAAGGGCACTTAACACTGCACCTAATTGTGACACCAAAGAACAGAAGACAGAGCTTCTGACGGGTCACAGAAACCCTCAGAAGCTGACAGCCTGTGTGCTACAGCCCCCCTGGGGATGATCTGCTTGTTTTCTGACTGT
The DNA here is from genome assembly GCA_025345505.1 of Todiramphus chloris collaris. Classification (NCBI taxonomy): domain Eukaryota; kingdom Metazoa; phylum Chordata; class Aves; order Coraciiformes; family Alcedinidae; genus Todiramphus; species Todiramphus chloris. The sequence goes on from JANVCC010000045.1 coordinate 2,308,590, forward strand.
TTCTTAGTTCCTCGGGCCAAGATGGGCCATTTATCCCCCCCAGACAGCCCAGTTACACTCATGTGCTAAGCTCATGGGGCAGCCTCTGGGATGTTTCTGTCCAAAACCTGAAGCCGCAGAAACGATGTTTTCTTTCAGGAGTGTGATAGAACAGCTGTAAGCACACAGAATCCCCTGCCAAGACTCACAGGAAGATTATTTATAGCTATGTACAACCTTGGGGTGGGTTTTTTGTTTTGGATTTTCTTCTTTTTTTTTGGTGGGCAGCTTTTTATTTCTGTGCCATTGAAATCCAAGTCCCACCCAAAGCATTCTGCAATTGTTTCCATCGCACTGAGGACTGAGACAGCAGTTGTAGCAACAACAGGAGTTACAGAGATGTCACCAAATTTCAGCAGGGGATAAAAAGGAAGCAAAAGTGAGCCATGGTGGCTCAGAGCAGGGTGTCACAAGACAGAGGGAGAACCTGCAAGAGCAGAAAGGAAGTTCCTGCTCTGCCTCACTCGTCAACACAAGCAGAAGAAGAACGGAGAGAAGCAGCTATTGCTCTCTGCCAGGTCAGTACAACTGGCTTTGGAAAAGAAAGAAAAAATAAAGAAAAAAAAAGAGCAACAAATGCAGAATTTTGTATTTGGGAGCAGACAGAAGGAAGAGGAACGAAGGGAAGAGGAGCAAATCCTCTTTCTGTTGGGAGCAGCTCATGTTTGGTCCTGAGCTCTGAGCTGGATTCAGACCCCTCTTACCTGGCTCAGAGCTGCTGCGCGCTGGGAGTCTAGAGCAGCAGACATGATTTCTTTTTAGGCTTCTTCTTTTCCACTGGTGTTTTTCTATTTATCTGTCTGACCAGGTCATAAAAGATCTGAAAATGAAAAAAAGTGAAAAATCTAAGTAATAAAACACTACTCAAGTGTCAAAAATAGGGCAGGCTGGCAGGCTGGTCCTCACTCCTGGTGGCTGCAGCCTTAGAAATCCAATTAAACTCCTATCTAAAACATGTTCCTCAAGCAACTGCTTATGGAACAAGAGACAGGACAATGATAACAGATTTTTCTTAAAATACTGGCATAGTATCCTTAAGGATCATCACCTCCCTGGCTGCTGAGTGTCTCTGCAGAGCAAGGTGTGACAGGAGGGAAAGGCTTTCGCCTTCAAAAGCTCTTCACTCCCCCACTGCCCGGGACACGCTGTTTACCCTTCCTCCGTGCCAAACAGATTCACTCTGCTCACTGCTTTGCCTTTTCCCCCGGTCTAATCTTTTGAGTTTATTAATCAGCAATAGCAAGAAGCAAACCATCTGCCCTGAAGTCAGGCATTTCCAGGAGGGGACGAGTACAGGGGCCTCTTTCAGCTGCGGAGAGGAGTTTCTTGTGACCGCTTTTGCTGGGAGTTGTTTTCCCAGCAACACTCAAACCATTTATAGCAACATCAGCTTTGCAAAAATGCTTGGAGCCGGGTCACAGTATTGAGGAGAAATATTTAAACCTTCAGCAGGCTCCACCCTTGTCCCTGTTTACTTTCTTCCTTCCTGGAGTGGCTGACAGCTCACAAATTCTTGGTGATTCCAAGGAAATTCAGAAGACAAAGAAAGAATTTATAACAAAATTTGACAATTGGAAATTTAGGGTTTTCTGGCTACTGTCTACGTGAGAAAGCACCAGGGCACAGGTAAACAGTTTCAAATGAAAAGAACATGACTGTGGCTTTACCAAGCCCTCATGTAAAGTATTTTATAACAGCAATCGAGTTGCTCCCTCTGCTCCTTTCTGAGATTATTGCTGCTGTTTTCTACTTCCAACCTGAGGCAAAAGCAGCAGTTTGTACTCTCCAGTGGACAGAGCCAAGACATTCCAAAGCCTACAGGTGAGTCAGAAAAAATTTTCTGCAGGAGGAACCAATTAATAAGTGGCATCTGCTGTGCTTTCAGCATTTAAACCTTTGCAAACAAGAGCCAAGATTATTTGAATGGGGCTGTTGTGTGCAGGAGGAATCGGACTTTCTGAAGGCACCACGATTCTCTGTTCTGGCAAGCAAGATCCTTGAATGTTTTGAGGCAGAGCCTTCCCAGGGCTAAGCTTGGGGAAAAAGTCCCTCTCAGAAAACAATTAAAGGGAAATCATTTAAGTGCCAGCACTGACTGTGAGTACAGAAGTGAAGTCTGCAGCAAGGATTCAGAAATGCCACTATCCCTAAGGAAGAAGTCAGTGTGGGGCAAGAGCATCACATGGGTCATGAGGACATCTGAAGCCAGCAGAAGGACCAACCAACCAGTACAGTAAGTTGCTTGATTCACAGTGTTTCTTCTCTTTGATTTCCTCAGCTTTTATAGTTTTCATACTTAGACAATATAAGTTGTCAGAAACCCAGAAAATTAAAATCACCATAAAACCAGAGATCAATCTCCCAGATAATAACCGTCCTCCCGACGATGTGAGTCTCGCTGGAGGCAGCAGACAGGCCAGGGAAGCAGTGAGACAGAGCGTTCACGTGCTGACTGTATGCAAACCATGGGTGCAGAGTCGCCCCAGGACAGCTCAGGGCTCTGCCTCCAGAATCCCCTCCCCTGCCCAGCTCTCAGGAGAGCTTTCAGGCACCGCTGGCTAACGAGGTCGGTCAGGCTCTGCCCTGCACTGTGGAGACAGAAACAAAACCGAGGCCGGCATCCTCCGTGGAGATCTGCTCAGCAACTGAGTCACTGGTTTCTGCATCAGCACTTGGAGCGTTACCACGGCTCAGACACACACAGAACCCCTCTGGCAAAGCCTGGCTCAGCCAGCCCTACCCACCGGCTCAGACTAGAGCTCGCCCAGCGAGGCCAAACCTGATGGGTGCTGCAATTCTTGCAGCCCAGAGCTGCCTTCCCTGGGGGCCGGAGAGCTGCGGTGCCGCGCACGTCCCGGCCGCTGCCAAAGGAACGCTGGATCCCATCCAAGATCCTACTGCTCCTGCTTATCACACAGCCTCCTGAACGGTCCCGGTTATCTCCTGGCACCGAACCAGCTACGCTCGATGGGGTCACCTTAGCTTTTATGGCTGGAAACCTGGTCTCTGTCACAGGCAGATAATTCACAGCAGAGAATAAAAACTGGGTGCCTGATGCCAAGCAGAGCTCCCTGAGCAGAGGCACCCTACCTCTGGCAGCAGCAGCAGCAGCCACACTGGTGGCAAAGGTTGTTTCTCTTTAGACAAGGGAACCTCTTACACAGCTACCAGTCCAGACATGGTCTCAGCAAGCTCGTGCCTTACCAGAGGAGGACTGTGATGGGGTGTCTGCCTGAGCAGCCAGACACAGCAGGGATGGGAAAAGCGCACACTTCAAAAACGAAAGCCAGTGCTATGCCACGTGCCAAGCGCTACAATGGGGCATAACCCATGTTCCAAATTGCAGCAGCAGTTATCTTGGAAAAAGTGCACTTTCCAGATAAAGTTTATCTAAGCTGAGAGTCACCCAGTTAACTGAGCCATGTGGGATCCTCTGCTGTTTGTGCCTTTTGACACAGGCTGTAGAAAGCCCTTACCTGGAGAAGTCACCCATCTTTTAGAGAGAAAGGAGATCTCCTTACAACTGACAGAAAGCAGTAGCTAAACACACTGCATCACACGCCTTTCTTGGGCTGAGATCTCAGAATCATCCCACACCTTCCCAGTTAAGAAACACAGGAAGGTCTGCACACTGGTTTAAGGTGGCATTCACGTTTGAAGGAGGAAAGGCAAGGGAACAGCTCGTAGTTACCTCATTAACGTTGATTTTAGACTTCGCGGATGATTCTAGAAAGGCACAGTTACACCACTGTCTTGCTAAGTTCTGACCCTGCTCTTTGCCGACTACACGCTCTTCCTCCAGGTCACATTTATTGCCAACCAGAATCATTGGAACCTGGAGAGGAGACAAGTGAGAACAAGAGATGCATCAGCAGGTTAATGTACAACGTGGACAGTGATGCTACATGTGAGGAGAAAAAAAAAAGACAATATGGACAGTATGAGAAACAATAAAACTCAGAAGTTCAGCGGAGCTGATGGACTAGACTGGAATTTAGATGCCTGCTAGGAAAGGGGTGAAGAAGGTCCATACTACAGACAACCTGGTTCACTGAGAATTAAACACACAGAGGACTCTGTAGAGCTAATGAGTAATATTTTCATCACAGCCTTAGGTTAGTAAAGATCTATTTTCTTGTCTCTACCTCCAACACCATTCTAGTCAGAAGCTCAGTTTACTACTGAAATGCATTTCAGGACTTTCAAAAGCCATCAGGGCTGTACTCCCTGCCAGCTCAGCCCGTGGCACACAACAGAACACCGAGCACCGTGAGTGAAGACGTACACGATGTGTTTCAGCCCCTCTGACCTGCCTCTGTCAGCTTGTTGTCAAGCCACACAACAATAAGTGGAAGGCCCTTTGAAAAGCACTGCCCTGGACATGGAATGAAAAGGAGCAGTGCTGTGTGGCCAAGGGTTCCTTCCCCCAGCCCCGTGCACAAGACCACCTGCCTCTCCCGCCCCAGCGCGCTGCTGACGTGCTTTGCATACACACAGGGAAGAGAACACTTGCCACAAAAGGCACAAACACTGCCCTTGGTATTTATTAGCTTAGAATAATTAAAATTTCCAGCTACTGGCCACCCAGCAGCGCAGCGCCCGAAAGGGCATCGCTTCCAATAAATAATCTCCTGCAGTATTAAAAGAAACATTTGATACACGTTTGGAAGATTCCTCCCACACCCGTGACGCAAATAGAGGCGAAATTTCTGATCACAACAACGATGAAAGGGCACCTGTCCCTCTCCTGAATCTGCTGGCTTTCCAAAGTGTCCGGGCGAGTCACCTTCTCCCTCCTTCACAAGGAAGAGAGCGCCTTGGGGAAACCATCTTCCTGGTGACATTTGCTACACAAAACCAGAGACGTTTAATACGGTAGGAAAACAACCCTGGCTGTAGAAAATGCTTCGTACCAACGTGTTTGCAGCAGGCTGCACAGAAAGGAGGGTCCCTCAGCTTGCCCAACACAAGGAGCAACAGAAAGGTCCTCCTGCTCAGCTGTAGTGGGGACTGTAAGCAGGAGACTTGCTCTACTCGGGTACATTTAGATGTTGAGTTAAATCTCTTTCAGGAGCAAGAAATTGGGGGAGGAAAAAAAAAAAAAAAAAGAGAGATTAAAACCAGTACTAAGACATCTTAGAAATAATGCTCTGATAAACAATTTCAGAAGGCTCTCTCTGCTCTCAGGCAGTCTCTGCCAGAGCTGCAGCCTGCCAAGATGTCACAAATAGGTGGAAAAGACCTTAAACGAGCAAACCAAAACCACCTAGAGTACCCACAAAACCTCTGCAACAACCAAACCTGCCCTCAGGCACCATTTCCACCTCTACAAGACAAAGACCTGTTCCCAAGGGCTGCACCTACATCTGGAGCTCCCAGCCCAACACCTCACTGCTGCCCAGCTCCAGGGAGCTC